>JAAALK010000080.1:47924653-48246513 GCA_019279435.1 Zizania palustris
TCGAATGTGCGAGATTTTTTGGCTTCCGAGCACCTTCTTCACCGGAGTCCTTGCGGAGCTCGAAGCTCCGGCTTCAGCCATTCTTTTTGGGTCCTTTCTCCAGAGGCACCCAGTCCATCAGAGGGGGCGAGTCAACTCCAACATTCCCCATACTCTGTTAAACCTTTCCCAACTCCGACCAATTTAATTCGCCATTCTTTTCCAGTCGGAGTTGGGGCACCCAAAATCTTCTCTGAAGCCCTTGCAATTTGCTCTGAAGTAATAGGGGCTGAAGAAGCTAAAAAATAATTCAAGTTAGTCTTTCTTCGAAGTAAATATGTACAATGCATATTTGTTTCGAAGTTACCTGCAGGGCTCGAAGTTAAGTTGATCTTGCGAAGACCGCCTTCCGAATCATCCTCGAAGACGATAGGCCAGTTGGCCATCAGCGGAGGAATTTGCAGTCCGAGGAATTCTTCGGCTAAGTCCCGCATGCTTAACCTTCGGCTAATTTTCTGAAGCAGGTTAAGACGAGATTCGAGCTGGCCTTCGTTGGGCTGCACTAGGCTTCTTTCTGGAATTGAATTTCTTTAAGGGGCCCAGCCAGAGGACTGCTCGCTCCAACTTCGGCATAGAACCATCTCAGGACCCAATCAGTGTACCATCTAGCATTGATGGCCTTGGCAGGAAACTGAAGGGCATATTCGTCCCGAAGCCTAAAGTTGATAGAGCCGAAAGATACTACCACTTTTTCACCTCCGGAGCCTACGAAGGTCTTCGGCTGGCAAGTTGCTCTATGAAGTGCAGCGAAGATTTCTGCCCTCCCCTCACAACCTTCGGCTCTCAGCGCCCATTCGAAGATAGCTAACCTAGCAACTGCATTCGGAGATAATTGGGGGAGGGTTACATGAAACAGATCTAATACCTCCGCCAGGAAGTCTAGGGCAGGAAGGCCCAAGCCAGCTTCGAAGAAAGCTTCGAATACTACTACTTCTCCGGGTCTTGGTGATGGAATCGATTCTTTGCCCGGCTTCCGAATCATAACTCCATTACTAATTTTTCCCCCCGCTGTGATTGCCAAAGACTCTCTCTTGCAGGTAGAAGGCCCCAACTCAAAAGATTGATCCAAATACTTGGTCGATGGCGTGCACAGACCTTGGTCATCGGCGATTTGGGGATTTCTCCCCCCTGCCGCCATGGATGTCGCCGCCGGCATCGGAGGTGCCGCCGCCAACGCTGCCGCCGCTGCTGCTGCGGCCGCCTGCTGCCGAGCCAAAGCCGACGGAGGTGCAGATCCCTTAGTCTTCACCATCGCGATCGCCGGATTGCTCTGAGGAAATGGAGGCTAGGGCTCAAGAACTCAAAGGGCTAAAAAGTTTTTGGTTGCTAGAATGCGGTGAAAAGGTAACTGGGTAACTTCTAGGCCCTCTATTTATAGCGTAGACTTCACTTTCTTACCGTTAATCCATGTCGTTTCGCATTCCTGCCGTTACTTCTTTTACGAAATTAACGCCTGCTACAGTTTCCGTTGGAAACAGAAACTTAACGGTTATTTTCTCTAAGTCTAAAAGACTTTCGAACTTCTTGAGTCGGTTCTAAGATAGTTCGAAAAGTAATTACCTTAAGACTGATTCGAAGTTCATATCTTCGTGCATTTCGGAGATAAAATAAAAACCAATAACCCCTATGTTTGGTTATCTTTTCCTTCCGTATACTGCTCTCCTAACGTTACAGGTCAAACGGAGAAGCGTATTCGAGGGGCTACTGTTGGGGGAAAATATCTCATCTTCGGGGTTATTGCCGAAGCAGCATAAAGGCAGTCAGCTGGTTCGAAGGTTCCCCGAAGATCATCTTCGAAGATACCCGGAATCAAGTTCGAAGTACGAAGATAGGCATTGGTTCGGAGTACATCTTCGAACTAAAGCCCTCCAAGATCTTTTCTACCAGCTAAGATGGAAGACTTATCTTCTTTCTCATTAGATTAGTCTTTTACCATTTTAGCCCTATTAAGGGAACCGAATAGTTTCCACTATGACGGTTGTAATAGAGGGGTAAATAGGTCTTTTCCTTAATGTTTGGGCCTATAAATACCCCCCATTTCACCCTGTAATAGGGACCGAATACAAGTTATTCAATACACACTTTCGAACTATTCTAAGTTATTATCCTTTCGGAGGCTTAGAACAGTTTGCTTCACAAACACTTCGTTTGTTAGTTTCTTTTCTACAGAAACCTGTTAGCGTAATCTTTTACGCCAACATCGACGATTTCTCTCGCTACTCTTGGGTTTTCTTTCTTGCCAGCAAGGATGAAGTGTTTTCACACTTTCAGAGCTTGGCTTTGAGACTTTTCACTGAACTCCCTGGTGCATTAAAATTCATTCGAAGTGATAATGACACCGAGTTCAAAAACAGTCTCTTTGTTGTCTTTTGCATGGAGCATGGCATAGAACATCAATTCTCTGCTCTGCGGGTTCCTCAATAGAACGGTGTTGTTGAGAGGAAGAACCGCACTTTGGTTGAGATGGCTAGGACGATGCTTGATGAGCATAGGACTCCTAGAAAATTCTGGGCTGAGGCCATGAACACTGCATGTTACATCTCAAACCGTATATTCTTGCGCTCAATTTTAAATTTGACATCTTATGAGCTGCGTTTTGGGAGACAGCCCAAGGTTACTCATCTTCGAGTTTTTGGCTGTCGCTGCTTTATCCTAAAACGTGGTAATTTGGATAAATTTGAGTCGCGCTCTTCTGATGGGATCTTTTTGGGTTACACTACTCATGGTCATTCTTATCGTGTTTATAACTTGGAGACTAACACTGTCATCGAGTCATGTGATGTGACTTTTGATGAATCAACCCCCTCTGTTAGTTCTGCTTTTGAACAGGCAAATGAACACGACATGGAATAGACCTTATTCGAAGAAGAAGATCCCGGAGAATTCGAGGATGAACCCCTACTACCCTCAACGTCAACCCCCGAAGCTGACCCGCTTCAACCACTTCGGCATGAGGTCCCGAAGCGACTACCTCAACATCGGTCATCTTGGACCACTCCAACGCACAAGTTGAGGGGGAGACTGCATCCCGCCGCGAGGCTCCACATCATGTTCAAAGGATGCACCCTCCTAAGCAGATCATTGGTGAGCTTGATCAAAGGGTAACACGTTCTCATGCTCATTTCACTGATTCCGCGTTTGTTGCTTCTTTCGAGCCCTTAGATGTTAGTCATGCACTTTCTGATTCTAGTTGGATCAATGCCATGCATGAAGAGCTTGAAAATTTTGAGAGAAACCAAGTCTGGTCATTAGTTGATCCTCCACCAAATGTTCATTTCATTGGCACAAAATGGATTTTTCAAAAACAAACAAGGGGAGGATGGGACTATAGTTAGAAACAAGGCTAGACTTGTAGCTCAGGGTTTTTCTCAACTAGAAGGGATTGATTTTACTGAAACTTTTGCACCTGTTGCTCGCCTTGAGGCCATTAGGATTTTGCTTGCCTTGGCGACATCCCGGGGATTCAAACTCTATCAAATGGATGTCAAAAGTGCTTTTCTTAATGGCTTCATAGGTGAAGATGTTTATGTAAAACAACCCCCTGGTTTTGAAAACCCCAAGTACCCACATAAAGTCCTTATACTTCGGAAGTCTCTTTATGGACTCAAGCAGGCCCCTCGGGCTTGGTATGATAGACTTAAGTCTTTTTTGCTTGAGCGAGGGTATTTGATGGGCTCTATTGATAAAACTCTATTTACTCTCAAGCATGGCAAATATTTCCTCCTAGTTCAGATTTATGTGGATGATATCATCTTTGGTGGCTCTTCTCATGCTTTGGTTGCCGAGTTTGCAGATAGCATGAGCAGGGAATTTGAAATGTCAATGATGGGTGAACTCACCTTTTTCCTGTGTTTGCAAATCAAGCAAAGCAAACAAGGTACTTTTGTCCACCAGACAAAGTACACCAAGGACCTGCTCAAGAAGTTTGAAAGGTAGATGCGAAGCCCCTCGCCACTCCAATGGCTACGTCTGTAGCATTGGATCCTGACGAAGATGGAGAAGCCGTAGATCAGAAGGAGATCCGAAGCATGATCGGCTCCCTCCTCTACTTAACTGCCACGAGGCCGGACATACACTTCGCAGTGTGTCTGTGCGCTCGTTTTTAGGCTTCACCACGAGCTTCGCACCGCCAAGCGGTAAAACGCATACTCAGGTATCTCAAACATACACTCGAATTTGGCATATGGTATTCAGCATCTTCATCTTTATGTCTTCGAGGTTATTCCGATGCGGACTTTGCTGGGTGTAGAATTGATAGGAAGAGTACCTCTGGTACTTGTCATTTTCTGGATACTTCATTGGTTTGCTGGTCTTTCCGCAAACAGTCTAGTGTTGCACAATCGACGGCTGAGGCCGAATATGTTGCTGCAGCTAGCTGTTGCTCTCAGATCTTGTGGATGGCATCCACTTTGCGGGATTTCGGGTTAGAATATAAGAGTGTTCCACTTTTCTGTGATAACACTAGTGCTATTTGTATTGCAAATAACCCGGTTCAGCACTCCAGAACCAAACACATTGATGTACGATATCATTTTCTCAGAGATCACAATGAGAAGGGTGATATTGAACTTCAATATGTTGATACCCAACACCAGCTAGCCGACATTTTTACAAAACCCCTCGATGCTTCTCGATTTACTTACTTGCGTGGGGAACTTGGTATTTGTCACCCTTACGGCATTTTGTGAGGGGGAGCTGTTTTAGATGGATGTGTATTTGCTAATTGCGTTGAAATTGCATTTACATGTTTTGCACTTATATGCCTGATTATAATCCATGACATCATGACAGCTCAGCTCTTTTAATTAAACTGAAACATTCATGTGCATGATGTTTTCTTTTCAAATCAAATCAAGCTCACTGCTTAGTCTTGAATCTAGCATGTTTAGGCAGGACTGCTTTAGCTATCTTTTATCTGCTTGATAACAAGACTCATTTCTTTGGATGCTAAAATTGCAACTTGAAAAATTGTTCTACATTTTCATGGATATTCATCAAGTGTTAAACAAATTGATTCACTTAGTTAAAATCAAAAACTCCATCATTTGCATGCTTCAAGTTAAAAGATCCAGGTGGGTTTGTTTGTCGCACTACCCTATTCTAGACTGCTTACCATTGCACATTGGTCTGAAACTGGAATAGTGTAGTGTATGCCAAAATCATTGCTTTAAGCTTCTAATGGCTTTCATGCCTAGGCTTGGCCGGATTGGAAAGTATAAGGTGGACAAACAAATAACCCCTGGCACTAAGAAAAGAACAACAAAATTCATTGATCATCAAGTTTGCTTTTCATGCTCCATTTGAACTGAACTTGTCTGTCTAGAGTAGAAATTGACTAGCTTTGCGCAGTCCCTGCTCTTACTTGTCTAGTTTCCTTGACTAAGTGGTGATGCTTTTATTTCAAAACTGATCAACTCACATGCTCCATCATGTTTTTAGAGAATGTTAATTTGAGCTGAGCCCATGATCATTGGTGTTATTATTGGCATATTTTTGCTTTATATGTCTTTGCAATTCTGCTCATTTCCACGCTATGCATCTTTTTCATGCTCCTTGATGCTTGCATTGCCAAAGGGGGAGAGACTTGCTACGTTCTCTGCCGCAAGGGGGTATAATTTCCAAAGGGGGAGAAAATTTAACTCAGGGAGAGTTTTTATCTGAAATAGGGGAGATTTGCCGAAGGGGCTTTTTACTCTTTTGAAAAGGGGGGAGGAAAAATCTTTTATCAAGTGACATGATTTGGCTCGTTTCTGAGTTTTTATGGTCACTTGTGTGCTGAAAGTTTTTTAATTTTTCTTGAACTTGAATTTGGTTGTCAATGCACTCATCAAGGGGGAGGTTGAGAAACCAAGGGTTGGTTTCGGTGTTTATGATGAGTGATTGACAGGCTTTTACCCTCGGGTTCAAAGGGGTACCTCCGAAGGGGTTCGGAGGTTGGACCTCCGAAGGTGTTCGGAGGAGGGTACCTCCGGAGGGGATTCGGAGGTTGGACCTCCGAAGGGTGTTCGGAGGTGGTTTCACCGAAGGGTGTTCGGTGGTTTGGTTGCTGCAGATGTCGCAGCGGAGTGTGCTTGTCGGAGGGGTCCGACAGTACACGATGATTGGGTTCGTACCGAAGGCTTCGGTACTTTGGGCGGTACACCGGAGTGTGTGCCGGAGGTTGCTAACCCGGAGAGGTCTTCGGAGTACTGGATACACTTGTCTGCTTGTCTGTGGTGCGCAGGGACTTCGGAGGCGACGGACAGGTTCGCAGCAGGTGAACCTGGGTCAAGCGGGAGGCTTGATGCCAGGGGAGCGGGGAGCTCCATCACGGTGGCTGCGAAGGGGTCTGGGTCGGTCCTCGAGTCGAGGCATGCTAGGTGAAGGCAGAGAGTGCGGAGCGTGGCTCCGGCTGAAGGTGCTCCGAGACAAAGTCCTCGGAGGTGAGGCACTTCGAAGGTACTCCGAATGGAGTGACTTTGGAGTTGGCTGGATCAAGTCCTCTGCGGAGGCAAGGAGTTCGAAGTGTGCTCCGGAGGGAGACATTCGAAGGTGCCCGACGAAGGTCTCAGAAGTCGAGGCGCATCGAAGGCATGGTCCGGGTGAGGCTCGTCGAGGAGTGTGCTCGGGGAGAGACACTGCGATGAAGGGCTCATGGAATGCTTCGTGCGGAGGCCTTGGACGAAGGAGAGACTTCGAAGGGTGGTACTCCGAAGGTGGGGCTTCGGAGGGAGGAAGGCTTCGGAGCAAGGCTAGCTCCGGAGCGAGGTTGTCTTGAGGTACTTCGGCCTGCAAGGCTTCGGTACACGGACTGACGGAGTTCGAGCTGGGAGTAGCTGCGAAGCCGTGGTGGTCCACTCCGGAGGTGTTGGTGCGAAGGCCCAAGGGCTTTGATGGCTTCGGCTCAAAACCGTCACTGTATCGGAGGCTATCTTCGGCAAAGCGAAGGCCATCAGGCTCAAGGCTTCTCGCCGAAGCTACCGCACCCTCGCGTGTGAAGGGAGGCTCCAGAAGGTCAAAGACTGCAAAGGCTGACACTGTCTGCTCTGCAAAAAGCTGACGCTGTCCCCTCTGCAAAGCTGACAGAGAAGCCTCCAGAATAAAGTTGGACTACCTTTTGTACCCCTCTGTTCTGTAGAGACAAAACTGGTGTAAACCCTAGGGGTAAAGTAGTCATTTCACTTGGGTGAACTGTGGGCTATAAATATGGCGGCTCGGTAGGTAACATTTAACACTTTGAGCATTTACTGTTGAGCTCCTGTACTAGACACACACTTCGTTGTATTCATCCAGAGTTCAATTTTATTGTGTTCCTTGTTCAAGCGGCGAAGCCATGCTTCTGTGTGCGTTTTGCTTGAGCTAGCTTTACATACCTCGCTAGTTGTAGTGCACCGAAGCCTGTCTAGGCGAAGGGTGTTTTGTGCGAAGTGTGTTTTTCAGTGTGCTGTCGCTCTGTGTAACAGGAGGCGAGACCTCGCTGCTTACTAGCGAAGCCCTGATCGAAGCCCGTGCTTTTATCGTGTCTGTGACTCTAGCGAAGTCTGTCAGTGTGCGTTTAGACCTTCGTGTACGAAGCCCAGCACCCGCTGCTGCTGCCAAGTACTTGGTCGAAGTCCTCAGTAGGGTGTCCACTCTTGCGAAGGGTGAAGTGCGAAGCCTGCTCGAAGCACCCTGGGTGCGGATCTTGCACTGACTTAGCAGAGTAGATTTTCGAGGGTTGTAAGTGGAGCGAAGTCTTCTTGGCTTCGAACTTTTGGTCCTGCGAAGCCTGTGTTCAGAGCTGTCAAAACACCTAAGAACCAGACCTTCGAAGGTAGTGTTCGAAGCCTGTTCCGCAGAAGACAGAACTAAAACCGAAGGCTAGTTTTTAGCCCGAATTTTTAAAAGCTCCCATTCACCCCCCTCTGGTCGCCGTTTCCGGTCCAACAAAGGCGGACAAAGACCCCTTTCCCATAAACACCGTCGACCTCAATGAGAAGAGGGTGCTGATTCGGCCAGAGCAGGCTGAGTCAACTAAAGGGAAAGTGATCATTATTGGAGAATCACAAAGACACACACTCGTACCTAAAACCCTGAAGTAGGAGTATGGAAACACAATTTCAACACATCTCCTTCGACTAGGGCTCGCAAGAAGCCAAAGGTGACATATCAGATACTATTGAACAAACATTAGAAAAAAGCTAAGGAAATAGACCCCCACGCAAGAAGGATAAGACAGTCGAAGGGGCCAAAATAGTCAGAGGGTGACTTTGGACCACGGTGGTCGAACCCTCCGCAGAGTGGCTTCAGACCCCAGTGGCCAAACACTCCGCAGAACGAGTTCAGACCCTAGTATCCGAACCCTTCACACAATGAGTTCAGACCCCAGTGGCCGAGCTCAACTCCGCTCTAGATGAACCCGCAGGTGGGAGGCTTTGGCCCAAAGTGGCTGAACATACCTCCAGCCTAGTAGGACCCTTCGCTGATATGGTCTGAAATCCCTTTGACATGGCCGAGCCACCCTTCGGGCAGTGGGTTCGGCTCACAGTGGGCGAAGCCACTTGAGTCGCCGATGCCACCACCATACAATTGGGCAGGTTGTTCGTAGTACCTCCGAATCGACTCACATAGGACGGAGCAAAGGAAGATGGACATGAAGAGGTGGAGGATAGGGAGTCTAAAGCCATCACAGTAAAAGTAGGGTCTTAGGAAGTCCCAATCCCGAAGGCCCCCTCGTCGAAGCCCGACGGAGGTAAGTCCCCTACTCCAGTCGAGGCCAGCGCCGGAGTCCAGTACGATCGGCCGAATGAGGTTGGTCCGATCGATAGGGTCCACAGTGATGTACCCTCCGATTATGAAACACGTGAGGCCGACCCGGGTGGTACCCCTTCAGCCAAAAACCACAAAAACAAGGTGGTGGCGCCTGGTACCAAGCCACAACCATCTTGGGCACTCTTAGGGATGTCCAAATCTTATAAAAGATGCATAAAACGCCTACGGGCTTAGGAGATGCACGAGAAAAAGGCCGAGGAGGAACGAGATGCTATCTTTGAGGAAATCAGGCCTCGGCCAGCTACGATACAGGTATGGAGGATCAAGTCGGTTGAGATGACCAACCTGGCTCCTGTTCCAAGCGACAACAACGACATGCTCGACAACAATTATATGCTTGTCTCCGAAGGACCCGCACCGCAAGCGATGGACATCAACGTCATAATGCTGCCCGCTGAGTTCGCCCTACCACAAGACGAGGTTGAGGTCGCTCAGTTGAACCTCGGTACACACAATGCTATTTTTGAGAAACCCTAGGATACGGCTTGCCACCTAAATCCTCTCTATGTCAGAGGTCACATCGACGGAAAGCCGATCTCCAGAATGCTTATCGACGGTGGTGCCACTATTAACCTAATGTCGTACTCTCTATTGAAGAAGCTTGGCAGGGCGAGGAGTACTTGAATAAAACTAATCTAATGCTCAACGGCTTCAACGGTGAGAGTTTCGAGGAAAAAAGCGTACTCTCCATGGAATTGACGGTAGGTAACAAGATGTTACCAATAGCATTCTTCGTTGTCGACATGCAAGGTAACTATAGCGTTCTGCTCAGGCATGACTGGATTCATGCAAATTGTTGTATTCCTTCTACTTTGCACCAATGCCAAATACAGTGGGATGGCGATGACGTAGAAGTCATACCAGTTGATACTTCGGCCCAAGTAGCATTGGCCGATGTGTCCATTGACGCCATCCACAACAAAGTAGAGTGTATATTAGGTAGAGACCTTTCGGATTACGACTTCGTTAGCGTGTCCGGGGGACGTTTTGTACCAGTGTCTGTAAAGCCAACTGGCGTAGCACGGATATTCCTAAATTACTAACCATGTCTAGCAAAAGTTATCTGGAGTGGCTGAAGTCTTGCGTGGAGCAATATCGGTCTTCTAAAGATGGTATTGCCGAGGCCATTGAAGACTTTGGCGAAGTAGAGAAGTTAGGACAAGGTTTTGCATCAGCTGATCCATTGGAGGAAGTCGATATAGGCAATGGTAGAATTCCAAGGCCAACTTTTGTAAACCAACATCTATAGGCTGATGAGAAGGCTGAAGTAATAAAGTTTCTTCGGTCATACATTGATTGTTTCGCATGGGAGTATAGCGAGATGCCCGGATTAAGCCGCGAGCTCGTGGAGCATCGGCTACCTATTAAACTCAGATTTAGGCCTTATAAACAGTCCCCTCGCCGCTTTAATTTGGTTGTGTATGATTGAGTTAAAAAGGAGGTAGAACGATTACTCAAAGCCGAGTTTATTAGGCCATGCAGGTATGCCGAATGGGTCGCTAATATTGTGCCCATAGAGAAGAAAGGGAGCGGCAAAATATGAGTTTGCATTGATTTCGGGGATCTGAACAAGGCCACTCCGAAGGACGAATATCCCATGTCGATAGCCGACATGTTGATCAACGATGCTTCAGGACGCAAGGTACTAAGTTTTCTTGATGGAAACACTGGTTACAATAAAATTTGTATGGTCGAAGAGGACGTCTACAAGATAGACTTTCGATGCCCTGGTTTTGTCAGCTTGTTTGAGTGGGTTGTTATGAATTTTGGTTTAAAGAATGCTAGCGCCACCTATCAATGTGCTATGAACTTGATCTTTCATAACTTGCTAGGAGTTATGTTAGAAGTATACATAGATGACGTCGTGGTCAAATCGGACGCTATGGGAAACCACATAACCGATTTGAAAGTTTCTTTTGATAAGATGCGACATTATGGCTTAAAAATGAACCCACTCAAATGTGCTTTTGGCGTGTCGACAGGGAAGTTCTTAGGATTCATGATTCATGAAAGAGGTATCGAAATTGATCCTAAGATGCTTGAAAAGATTAGAAACTTTGCAGCGCCGACATGCAAGAGAGATGTGCAAAAGTTGCTAGGCAAGATGAATTATTTGCGTCGCTTTATATCTAACCTGTCTAGCAAAATTGATGCTTTTGTCTCCATACTCTGGCTAAAGAATGAAGCCAAGTTCACTTGGGGAGCAAGTCAGCAAAGCGCCTTTGAAAATATTAAGGAGTGCTTATCATCACCACCCATGGTGAGAGCACCAACGGCCGGAATTCCGTTTCGGCTATACATCGCTGCAGAAGATAACGTGATAGGAGCTGTGCTAACTCAGGAGGTGGAGGGGAAAGAGTACATCATCACATTCTTGAGCCGCCACCTGCTGGACGGCGAAACTAGGTACATGTTTATTGAACGTTTGTGTTTATCACTTTATTACGCATGTACCAAATTACGTCACTATCTTCTTCCTAGCACATGTATTGTCGCTTGCCAAACCGATGTTATAAAATACAAGTTGCAAAAGCCGATTCTAAGTGGAAGAATCGGATAGTGGGCTTACACTTTGATTGAATACGATTTGGCTTATGAACCTCTAAGGGCTATGAAAGGCCAAATTGTCGCTAATTTTATAGTTGATCACCACGTGGATGTCAATTGGGGTGACGATATTGCCCTAATTGAGGTAGTGCCATGGACACTTTATTTTGATGGTTTTCTTGTAAGAATGGCCAAGGTATCGGGGTGGTTCTCATATCACCTGGTGGAACGCACTTTGAAACCTCTGCCCATTTAGAATTTGCCTCCACTAATAACTAAGCTGAATATGAAGCTTTATTGCTAGGACTGGAAGTGCTAAAATCCATAGGTGCTAAACACATTCATGCACATGGGGATTATTTGTTAGTAGTAAAACAAGTAGCTCAAGTGTTCAATGTTTTAATGCCTTGCTAAATAGTTACTTGGATAAATGTTTATGCATAGTTGCTACTTTCAACGACTTTAAAATTTCTCATGTATCAAGAGAAGCCAACTCAATTGCAAATGATTTGGCTCAGCAAGCATCTATCTGGCTATCAAGTCAGGAGAGGAAAATTTTCTGTATAGAAAAAGCCAATGCTTGAACTCACTACCGAAGCTAGAAACTTTGGGCTGGTGCGAGGCCTTCCGGACCCTCCGAATCGGACCTCTCCGATCACCGAAAGGTGTAGTGTGCTGGAATCCTTGTGTCGGAGCACTCCATCCACCGAAGGGTCCTACGCACCAGAGCCCTCACGTCGAAGCCTTCTTGATGGAAGAAGCCTTCGGGAACCCGACCCCTCCGACGGAAGGCTCCGCTCTGATCAGCTCTGCACGGCCGATCCAGTGAACTTTCGGTAGAAACAGGAAAGGCCCTGGAGAATCCATATGGAAAGGAGTTAGCAAACCCTTCCGATATCCATAAGGATGACTGGAGAATCCCAATCGTCCAGTATTTAAGGAATCCCAATCAAAAGGTTGATCGAAAAGTTCGGCGACAAGCGTTTAAATTTGTGTTGCTAGATGATGTATTTTATCGCCGAACTATTGATGGAGTACTCTTAAAGTGTTTAGATGTTGATCAATCCAATGTAGATACAGGAGAAGTCCATGAAGGCCTTTGTGGCACTCATCAGTCGACCCAGAAAATGAGTTGGATGCTCAAAAGAGCAGGTTTCTACTGGCCGACTATGACTGAGGATTGTTTTAAATATTATAGAGGGGGTGAAGCGTGTCAGAAGTTTGGTAATATTCAGCTAGCTCCTAATTCATCACTTAACCCTATTATCAAGCCATGGCCGTTGCGAGGTTGGGGCTTGGACTTCATTGGTCAAATTTATCCTCCCTCTTCAAAAGGGCATCAGTTCGTAATGATGGCAACAGACTACTTCACCAAATGGACCGAAGTCGTGCCTCTCAAGCATATGACTCACAATGAGGTAACTAATTTTATCATGAAGCACATTATACATAGATTCGGTATTCCCCAAACTCTCACTATAGATCAAGGTACTTCATTCGTTGCTAAAGAAGTGAGACACTTTCCTAAATTTTATGGTATTAAGTTGATAAACTCTTCACCATACTATGCTCAGGCCAATGGTTAGGCCGAGTCTTGTAATAAAACTATGATTAAGCTCATTAAGAAGAAAATCAAAGAGTTCCCTAAAAGGTGGCATGAAGTGCTTTTAGAAGCATTGTGGGCTTGTAGGGTTGCAAAACATGGTGCTACCAAAGTTAGTCCATATGAGTTAGTATATGGGCAAGAGGTCGTTCTACCCGTAGAGGTGGATCTTGGTTCTTTAAGATTTCTTAAACAAGATGGCTTATCGGTCGATGAATATGAGACTCTTTTAAAATATAATTTAGAGGAAGTGACCGATAAGAGATTATGGGCTTTAGAAGCAATAGAGAAATACAAAATAAGAATAGTTAAAGCGTACAATAAGAAAGTTAAACCGAAATCATTTCAAGTTGGTGACTTGGTTTGGAAGACGATTTTGCTCTTAGGCACTAAGAGCCCCAAATTTGGCAAATGGTCGCCCAGTTGGGAGGGTCCCTTCAAAATAGTCAAAATCGGCCCAGGTAATGCATATTTATTAGAGTCTCTACAAGGAGAGCGATTTCGAAGGGCCTTGAATGGCAGGTATTTGAAGAAATAATTCCCAAGTGTGTGGCAAAGCGCTTGAAAGTGTCGAAAGGCCGATATGCGAAGTATCGTCCTTAGCCCGTTACGCTTTTAGTTCACTTAGTTCACTAAAAGGCAGGGGGCATGTGTTGATAGCTAAAAATGGCATTAATGGTCAAGATTGTCAAAATATCAATTTTGGTAATTTGGGCCGAAAATACTCATGTCCTGGATCAGGCCGAAGGCCTATAGGGGCGAAGGCCCATTAAGCCTTGGGCTTCAGTAGCCTTCCCACGGATTGCTTTGCCGAAGCTTCAGCCAAAGAAGCAGGCTTCGGCAGGCCCTACCGAAGGCCCACTTCAGGCTGATTTTCAGAGATAGAGTTTGAGTTTGATTCAGGCTAATTTTATCCCTAAGTTTGATTAGGATGAATCCTATAAGATTAATATTAGAGATAAGAAGACTAGCCCCTATAAATATAGGGGTGAGGCTGGTTCATTAGAGCCTCCCCAACACAAATCAACTTCAAACCTTAGTGTGAACCGTACCTTTACTTTTTATTTACTTTTTTGCAACCTTCGTGGGTTTTCTTGGAAGCCCTCCGCTGGCCACACCAAAACCGTGGTAAGCCTTGCTATTTCCCTCATGAAGTACACGTTAATCTACGTAACAGATTGCTACCTTCGTTCCCCTACTGCAATACTTAGAAAATTCGGTCTCTAGGCCGAATTGGCACTTGATCTATGTTCTGTTGCAGGTTTCCACATTCATAGCCCCTTCGCCAGAGGTGTCCGAAGCCAGGAAGCTAGTTTCAGAGGCTACTAGAACACCCCTCGATGAATCCTTGCTTTGACTACCCATGCCGGGCCATCACGCTATTGTTGGTTTGACCAAGTCCCGCACACCAGCACGCTCCGCAGTAGGCTTCGTCACGTCAGGCTTCGCCATGCTTGTACTCCGATCCGGACGAAGTCACACTAGTGTGTTGCCTTTGGGATATTTTGTCGTGTCAAAGGCTTCACGCTGAACACCGTTGTTCGGAGGTGATTTTGCACTGAGATCTGTTCGGAGGCTGCCTTCTGCCAGATCAATCTTAACACCGAAGGCTACTTTCGGCAATACCCTTCATACCAGACTGCGAAGGCCCCCTTCGCTGAACCCCTTTGCACATTACACTTCGAATCAGTTAGCTTGCTAGTTTATTTTATCTAATATATTTCTTTTCAGCTAATTGGATTATTTCTGTGTGATCTTATTACCTGGTGACTCCACCCCCCTTGCCACTATTAAGGGTAGTCGAAACACGACGTCAGTGTTGTGTTACGCTTAGGCTTGTTCCTAAGTATCAGCACACTTTTGGATCGTCGAACAGACCCAAGTGCTGGGGCCCGTTTTCATGTCAACAGGAGTGTCTCATGCTAACGGTTTTGGCACGAGTTCTCGTGGTATGGGTCATCTTGTTACACTTTGGTGTGTGGGGATGAGTGCGTGCCTTGTGGGAACAGTAGTACACCTCTAATCAGAGTTTA
Source organism: Zizania palustris (assembly GCA_019279435.1). NCBI lineage: Eukaryota > Viridiplantae > Streptophyta > Magnoliopsida > Poales > Poaceae > Zizania > Zizania palustris. The sequence continues at coordinate 47,939,666 of JAAALK010000080.1, forward strand.
AATCATTTTGAAAAGTCGAGTCCATGGTCAAGGGCAGGTTGTGTGACATCTCGTAGTTAGTTTACAATTATGAGTGTTGCATGATGATATGACATGTAAGGACTGTTGAGCGAGGAGGGCTGACTGTACTTCTCGAGCTAGAAGATGTTGCCTATTTCATGTTTATTATTATGTATAATTAAACCTGACTACAGTAAATGCTGCAACATGAAAATGTACTTTTCTGCACTTTGAACCCTTATCATTCCCTTGTTATTACCCTACATTACTATTGCATTCTAGGTGGCTTGTTGAGTACTTTTGTACTCATACCTGTTGAAAAACAATTTAGAGACTCCGTACTATGAGGAGGATGGTCTCAAGTAGTGACCCAGTCAAGGACGCGAGACTAGCAAAGATGTTCATTGCCTAGTTTTGTTTTTATAGTTTCTTTTAATTTTACACTTGTGTAATAATGTGGTCTGCGAACCATAGATGATTTCCATATGTATGTTGTCGCGTGATGAACACCTTGTTATTATTGTTTTTCTATGGAAATTCAATAATGTCTAGATTTTATTAAATTCGGGCGCCTTATAATGACTCACCACGAAGGTTGTTCAAGATAGTGCCTTTGGCATGTATTGCCTCATCATGGATCTTGGCCACCTCTAGCTACGATGCGTGGCTCGCAGAGTCAGCCATCTGTAGCAAAGCCCACTGGATTGCTGGCTGATGATATTCCAGGAACGTGGCCAGCATGAGGGTGTCGACTAGTTCCGGAGAGAGGAAGTTCAGGATGTCAATGAAAAGAGCCCTGATTGGGCCCGAATCGTTAACCAAGACTTCCATTAAGTCCTCCAGACAATGTAGCAAGTCTAACAAGACCTCTCTCCCTTCTAGAGGCAGTTGCACAATAGCCGATGTAGGGGCATTGTTAATTTCTTTGTCCTCAAGATATGGGCCGATGTCAAAGGGGAATCTCTGGATGAAGGACTGAAAGGAAGGAAAAGTTAGGCAAGTCGAGGGCAATCATGTTAAGACATCAAACACAACAATACTTATGTTGGTCGGCCTAGCAGGATCAGCCGATTGAGGAGCACCATCAGCAAGGGAAGCTTTGGTGTCACCATTTGCCTCATCAATGGGAAGGGTTCCCGTACTCCCCTCATAAGATTGGCCTAGGGGTAGGCGCGGACTGCACCTGAAATCGATGTGAGTCCCATGAACAACAGACAAAACTAGGAATAGATGAAGATACCTTGTGAGGAGAATCAGCAGAAGGGTTCCCGACATCTGCACCAAGAGAGGCGACAACGTCATCAGCGATCACCGATTCTCTAGAGCCAATGACGATACCTAACATTGGCATCATCGGCCATGTTTTCAAACGTCGCGTATAAGGACTCGATGTAAGGGGGGAAGGCCGTTTGAACAAGGAAGATATTAGGTGTGAAGGGTGCCAAATAAAAGATGTATGCAATACCAAGATATGTACTGACCTGAGCCGATGAAGAGGTTTCGGTTGATGGCAGAGTACCAGCGCTAGGAAATGACACGACCGATGGAGTAATTGGATTTGGCTGCAAGATAAGCAAACCGATAAACACACGTTCATGAGACAACATCATACTAAAAAAATCAAAGGCGTACCGATGGAGGCGGGGTTGCATGAGCGATCTGGGCCATGGTGGATTGGCGCACGGTGACTACTGGCACCTCTACGCTTGTGTGCCATGGTCTTCACCTGCCTTTTGTTGACCCACTCCGTCGGAGTGGGAGCATCAATGTCCAGGTTGGTGGTGGCCGACACAAACCCATACCATATTGGCTACACACCACGGCTCTCGGAAGGGGTGTCGAGATTGTACTCCTACATAAGTAAAAGTAAGCAGAAAGTATAGAAAGACGAACAAACATAGAAACAAAGAAAATTATTACTTCGGTGGTTTTGTCATCAAAACTAGGGTGCCTCCGCTCGCAACAAACCATCAAGGACTAATTGAAGAGATGGCTCCTCCATTCATCGCACCACAGATGGAAATTGGAGGAAGATGCACGACATGCCAACCAGGAGATGAGATCGCCATAGGGGCTCATGTCGTCCATGTGTAAGAGTTGATCACACTCGACGCCATCATTGATCTCCCCACGAACATGGATCTGATTGATGAAGAAAAGATGGGGAGAGAGTTGACCAAATCCTAATTGCCTCAAGACAACCATCGGGTGATAAAATTCATATGAAGCTTTGCGAAGATGGCCGATTGTAAAATTGAAGGGGAGAAGGCAAAGGGAGATTGTGGCTTTGAAGATCCTTCTCGAATCTTCATCTCGACAAACATCGGTCAAGACTAGTCGATGGGGGCCCTCACACTCCGACAGGTGTCCAAAGGGATACCAGATGATTTGATTGGTGGGAAACCTAGAATAGAAACCCTTGAAACAAAGGGCCAAGGATTAAGAGCACATGCGGAAATGGGTGCGGCAAGCGGCTGCCTCACATAGATAGATGTATTGGCGATAAGTGGGAGCGGTCGATTTTAGAAAGTTAGAAGGAAATTGCATTAATGCAAGAGGGGGATCATTGACAAAATTGGCGGTAAAAACATTGATCCAAAGTTGCAAGAACTACCAAGGACCACTGAAGTGGCCGATGGGTTCACCTGTCGATAACTTAGCCTACACTTGGTGGAGGAGATGGTAGGTGGCTCGAAGAAGGTATCTACCAAGGGGAATTTTTTGGTTTGCGGCAAGCTGCTCGGCTAGGAATTGGAGGTGAGAGATGGGGCCCAAGGTAGACTCCTAGAAGAAAAACCTCTCTAACCAGAGGTTGAGGAAGGCCACGTGTTCCTAGGGGTCTATGGGCCCAGTTTTATTATTATGTTTTAAAATATATTTGCTCCAACCGCCAGATGATTTGACATCGAGACGTTAGGTCGACTTGGAGCAGAAGGAGAGAGGATTGGTCGATGAGTCGATATCAAGAAAAGTTAAGAGAAACACGTCGAGCAATATTGGACTCATCGGCCCATGGCCAAAAATGAAGGCGTTCAAGGCATCAGACCAAAAAGTAACAGACGGCGGCTAGCATTGGTTCATTTTTATATGACTTAGTAAGGAAAAGGCCGATGCAGTGCACGATATTAATATCATCCTAGTAGGCTTGATTGATGGCCAATACCCTAAGGTACCAATCATTCCAGCCGTGGAGAGGAGAGGGAAAATCCCTAAAGCTTAGGTTCCAATCATATGCAAGCATGTGGGAGAATTTGAATGGAATCCAATGGGTTTCTGCGTTTATGATGGCAGTAGGGTTGTGATTACCCATCGGGCCCAAAAAGTAGCAACAAGCATGGCTGGAAAAAGGAATTAGGATTTGGTTCTTCAAGTTCTACAGAAAATGAAAGAAAAGAGAAAGAAAAGTGATGAGGAAATGTACAACGGAAAAGCCAAGAACACTAAAGAGTAGGAAATAAAAAAGGAGGAAAGATCCAAAAACATACCTATGGAATGAAATCGTTGGTCGCCATCACGGAGGCCGCCGGAAGCCTGCATAGGAGAAGAGGATGAAGGTACAGTTACCGGAAACGGTGTGGTGGGACCGACGGCGAGCTCAAGGGGTAGAAGATGGAAAGTGCACTGTGAATGCCAAAAGTGTAAAAGCAGAAGGAAGAAGACAACGAATAGTTATTGGGGAGAGAAACTCTTCGGCAAATGGGTCAAGTTGATCTCTGTGAATTTGATGGGACCGTCTTCAATGTTCGATAAAAAGGATAATCATGAGCATAGTTTTCGAAATGCCAAAGCAGTTGTAGGCTCGGGATTTGAGGGACAAAATCTTCGGTGATTTTAAAATGCCATTGCGAGACTGTGCAGGATGAAGCTTGGTCCAACGCCTCCACAAAGAGAAGTAGATGCGTCAGACCAGGCGACATCCAACATAGTCGCTCATGACTGAAGAAGAAAGGTGAGAAAGAAGATGAAGAGTTGAAATAATGCAGTAATCCAAATATATACTACAAAAGGTCCTGGAAGGTGAAGAGTTTTTGGCTACTAGTGAAAAGATGGTCGAGACTTTTGAAATGACGTGATGTAGAGGGCTTCATTAACCGATAATTTCGAAACATTAGTTATACTTATTCTCTGAAACAAGGGGCATGTGTTGATGCCGAGATTTGGTAATGGCTTAGGCCCACCAGGGGTGTTGCACTGCACAGTCAACAGAAGTCAAAGGAGTCCGGTGAAGGGGCGGTCAAAGAAGTTGGCTGGATATGATGAAGTCGTTAAGGACAAAGAAAGAAGAAGACAAATACGGATATGGAACTCAGAGCTGGGCTGCATCGTTTCGATCTACTGCGAAGAGGTGAGTCCCAACGCCCCGATGATCGTATCGGCCAATCAATGTCCTTCGAGGCTGCATCATTTTGATCTCTTGAGGCATCGTCCTGATCAGTACAGTCACCGATTTATTTTTGTGTATCTTGGCGTAAAAGATTACGCTAATAGGTTCTCTAAGAGCAAGAACAGACAAACAACGAGTTCGTGTTTGAGGACTAACTCAAGCCTCCGAAAGGATAGTAGCTTAAGTAGTTCGAATGTGTGTGTATTAGAATAATTGAGTATTCGATCCCCCTTACAGGGTAGAGAGGGGGGTATTTATAGGAAAAAATGTCTAAGGAAAAGACCTATTTACCCGTAGATTACAACCGACATAGTGGAAACTATTCGGTACCCTGAATAGGGTTAAAATGGTAAAATCTATCCGGGGCAAATGGATAAGACAAATGTCTTATCAACCCGGTTGCTTTGCTTCGGTGCCTCATATCCTGTGGAGGGCTTCTTCGGACTTCAGATCGAGGCACCCTTCGGCTTAACGCCTCCACCTTCAAGTATGAGCCCATCATCTCCGAAGCCTAGTGAGTCTCTTTGAGCTGTTAATCTCTAAGTCCTGAAAGTGAAGCATTTTCCCCCAACAGTAGCCCCTCGAATACGCCTCTCCGAATTTAACCTGTACAGAAGGGAGGCAGTATACGCAAGGAATATTTTCATATTCTAAGACATAGAGAAAATTTGAACACATTATAGTCTTTCGGAGGATCTCGGATCCAAAGCATTCGGACCCCACCTTCGAGCTCCCAACGTTATGTGAATACTCCATGGGAAAGAGAATCGCTATGAAGCCCAAACGTCGTGAGGAACCGTTTGATTATAACCGTTACTGCGCAAGTAGTCGTTACGCTCTTTAAAAGGTAACGGTTGAAATTTACGGCAGTCTCTCACCGTTCCACTTTTTGGACCCACCTGCCAGCGACGGAAGTCGAACCTGCAGTGTGAATGCGATCGAATCGTAGCAACCAACGGACGGTTATAAAAAGGGGATTAGAAGTTACCCAAGACTTTTTGCCGTACTCAGCATCTGCGAATCACTTCTTTCAACCTTCCATTCTCACAACCTTCCAATCCCCCGAGCCATGGCGAGAACCAGCCACACTGTTCCGGCAGCGGTGGGCACTCTAGCACAGAGGCATGCTTGGGCCGCCTCGGCCATGGCAGCGATGGCGGGAGCTCTGGGCGACGCCTGGCCCAAGAACCCCCGGGAGCTCCGCCCACCATCCAAGAAGAAAATCCCTCAGAGATTCCTCATCGGCCAGTCCACTAGCACCGCCGAGTCCATTGAAGAGGTCGTGGAAGGGAAGCTGGGGATGGGACTGAGGACTCGAGTCCCTGGGTCGAATCAACCCCGAGGCCACGGAGTGGAGAGGTCATGGTTTTCGAGGCCTCCTTCGAGGCAGGCTTGGGACTTCCTACCATCGACTTCCTAGCGGAGGTACTAGATATGTTCCACATCACCTTACCTCAATTATCTCCCAATGCCATCACCCGCCTAGCTGTCTTCGAATGGGTGCTCCGGGCCGAAGGGAGCGAGGGACGATCGGAGGTCTTCGCCGCCACCCACGAAGCCATCTGCCAGCCGAAGCCGCAAGACGGGCCCGGGGACACCAAGGTGATAACAGCCTTCGGCAGCGTCAACTTCCAGTTGCGGAGGGAGCACGCCCAACATTTTCCCGCGAAGGCCATCAATGATCGATGGTACACCAACTGGATCCTTCGGTGGTTCTACGCCGAAGTTGGAGAGGACTCTCCCATCATGGGGCCTCTTTAGGAGATCTGGTTCCGGAAGGAGGTGGAGATTGCTCCGAACCCTAGCCTTCTCTCAACGTGGCTAGGGCTATTGACCTTAGTGGCTCACCGCATGAGCATGCACGACCTCGCTGAAGAGTTCATTGCTCTTCGGATCCCACCTCTCGGGGCCAACTGGTCGATAGTGTTTCAACAGGCTTCGGAGGGTGAGCTCCGAACATTAGGTAAGACATCAACTCCTGCAGTAATATGTTAGATGATGAAAATATCACACTTATAATATGTTACCCTTTTTTCAGCGGCTCCACTGGCCCTAGCTCCGGAGGAGATAGCTCGGGCCACCGAACGGGTCCTCGGAGCCCCTATGGTGGTTGAAAGACAGAAGAGGTTGGAGCTGGTGGGGAGCTGGGAGCGCTCCAACAGAGTGTGGGGAGCTCTTGGGATGGTACCCCCTCCTCTGCCAGATTTTACCTTGACCGAAGCGGCCCCTCGGAAACAGAAAGCCGTCGCCGAGCCCCCGAAGAAGGCTATCAAGACCCCGCCTAAGAAGAAGAAGGTAGCGAAGATCCCTCCGCAGCTGGCTCCAGCCTCGTCTACTTCGTCCTTGGACGTTCGGAGCTCGGCATCGGAGGATTCCGAGGACTCCAACGCCCAACTGGCGAAGACCTTCGAGAACTATCTCTTGGAGGGCGACGAAGAAGCGGCAGGGGTCCCAGCCGAAACTTCTGCTCGGGAGGTTGTGGAGGTAGAGTCGGCAAGCACACCTGTGCCTGCTATCGTGAACCTAGAGCCGAACCCTATCGCCCCCAACTCGCCCGTAGCTGGGGTGATCACGGCGGAGGTCGAGGTTCCAGCGGAAAACATGCTGGAGAGGACATCGGTAGACGACATCGACGATATCCTCCGGATGTACGAAGTCCTGGAGGACCCGACGATTTTGCCTCACGGTGCCTCCGAAGGTATACTTCGAATCTTTTACCTTGGTCGATTCCTACAACAATTTTTACTTGTAAATGCTCATCAAATATCTTGATACTGCAGGTACCTCGAAGGGCAATGAAGCCCCGGCTGCACACAAAGTCCCAGCTTCTTCAGGGGTCGTGGTTCCGATGGACACCTCGACTCCACTAGACGCCCCGGCCCCAGTGGCAGGGGCCGTGCCCGCCGATTTAGCCCCGGTGACCGAGGTCGCTCCTGCTGATGCAGCTCCAGCCGAAGGGGTAGTCGCCGAAGGAAGGACCACCTCCACCTTAGCCGAGCCGCCTGCCTTCGTGCCGGGGAGGGGCAAAAGCATGTCCAGCCTCGGGCTCCCTCCCGGCCCAACGACAACCTCGGCTAGCAACTCGGGGGAGGAGGTCATGGCAGATGATCGCCAAGCTTCATCTTGGCTTCCTCTGCTGGCTCCGTTTTTGGAACACCGGACAGGCCTCCGGGCACTTCTGGAGCCTTTGGCGGAGAAAAGCCAAGACATTGCCAATTCTGACTTGGTCTCTGCTCTGAGCGAAGCCAGGGCCCCAGCGCTCAACATGGCCCTCGAAAGGGCTGCCCTTCAGGTATGAAAAGCACCACGACCATTTCTGATTAGTAATTTTGAATACTTGGTACTTACTTGTTCTTTTTGCAGCAATTCGTCCTTGCCAGAGCGGCAGCGACTTCCAATGAAGTCGAAACCAATCGACTTAAAAGGAAGGTTACTACCCTCCAAACCGCGCTCAAGGGCTCCGATGAAAGATCACTTCGGTTGGAGGAAGAAGTCCTCAAAGAACGGAGGGCTAGGGCCGAGGCCGACGAAGCCCTCCGACTAGCGAGGCAAGACGGCGACGCGCTCCGGAGTTCAGCCCAAGAAGCTGAAGCCGAGTGCTTAGTGCTCCGAGCGGAGGTTGAGAAGCTCCGGCAAGCGGCGGCCACTTCGAGCGCCCAGCTGGTAGAGCTCCAAGGGTCTCTCAATCAAGCGATGGCCCAGAAGAGTTCATTGCTGCTCCAAGTGGCCGAAGTGTCTGCTACCGCTGCGGAGCTAGAGACGGCGGAGAAAAAGAACGCCAGTGTCGCAGAACGTACCTTGGATGGCCTTCAGGGTACCTTGGAATATTTTGGCACTATGTGCCCTTCATCTTCTGCGGCGGCCAATGAACCCCTCGACCGAAAACTGAAGAGGATTCAAGTGGCGGCGTCGCTGATGATGAATTCCAGTGTCCGGTATGGAGAGATCTCAGGTTAGTGTGCCGGAATTGGAGTTCTCCGCCACCTCGAAGCCCTTCAGATCCCCCTCACTCCAGTCGGGGGTTCGACCCCCGGAAGCTTTACCTCCGAGGACCTGCTGCACCCATCTTCGGACATAGCCTTGGCCTGGGAAACTTTCCGGTCAACCTAGAAGACGGACCACAAGGCTGCCGCCAAAGCTTGGATCGACGAGGCCCGCCGGCATAAGCAAGCACAGACGAGGCCACCGCTTCCAGCCTCGCTAGCTCCGGCACCTCCTGCTCCACCAACCGACCCGTAGGTCTAGCCATAGGGAAATTATGTATAAGACATCTTGTAGAGCCCCTTGCATTAATGAAAAGTTTATAAATGAAGAGCTTGTTTGAGTGTTTTGTTCTTTTAGGTTTTGTCATGCCCTTCGGAACCTGACCTCGAAATACTAGATTTTACCGAAGGGCTCCGGAAGGAGTGGGCAAGCCTCGAGAGCTTAAGGCCCTACCACCGCTCTCGCTTCTCTGTTCCTCGCGGAGACAAAGGGGAGATAACCCTCGAGGTTTTTCAAGAGGTCTTAGCTTATATCAAGGAAGAGGAAAAAGAGAAGGCATCTTCATCCTCCAAACACATGGATTGGTCTGACTCGGGGTACCAGGCCAAAGACCCTGCAGAGGCTAACTCCGAAAGACTTCTGACTTGGGCCGAGATTCAAGAGGAGCAAAAGAAACTGCGAGCCTCGAAGAAGAAGAGAAGCACTCGAACCAAAAGGACAATCCCGGCGGCTTCGAGCTCCGGAGGACAAAGTAGCCAGAGAGGTAGCTCTAGAGGCTGATAGGGTCTTCAATTTTTCCTAGGCTTGGACCAAAACTTCTCTTGATGTACAAGTATGATGAATTAACGTGAATTGCACCGAAAGTATCTCGTTTGTTCTTTTACCCTCCTACCCCTCCTTGTGGGTGGGGGATCTTTTGTACTGCAAAGAGGTTCGCTGGACACAATGACGCGCCAATCAAACTGATGCTTCGCACCACACTTAATATCCATATTTTACTTTTTCAGAGGGTTCTCCGAACATAGTCTCGTATTATGATTTCGCAAGTTTCGAAGTTTGATCTACCCCTATAGGGTTTTATACTTGTCGCTTAGGACTTTAAAAGTGTCTCGTTGGCCGGAGCCTTGAAACCTTATTACTTGGTCACCTTCGACTCTTTTACAGATGCTTCAAACCCATAGGCCGGAGATCTGTTTATCTTTAAAGTCCTTGGACTCCTCTACGGATCCTAACAAGCCTGGGCCTGGAATCCGTAGGGTGGCCACCTTCGGCTCTTTTACAGATACTTCGTACCTGGAGGACAGAAATCTGTTTTTTTAAAGTCCTTAGACTCTTCTATGGATCCTAACAAGCCGGAGCCTAGAATCCGTAGGGTGGCCACCTTCGGCTCTTTTACAGATACTTTGTACCCGGAGGCCAGAAATCTGTTCTTTTTAAGTCCTTAGACTCTTCTACGGATCCTAACAAGCCGGAGCCTGGAATCCGTAGGGTGGCCACCTTCGGCTCTTTTATAGATACTTCATACCCGGAGGCTAGAAATATGTTCTTTTAAAAGTCTTTAGACTCTTCTACGGATCCTATCAAGCCGGAGCCTAGAATCCATAGGGTGGCCACCTTCGGCTCTTTTACGGATACTTCGTACCCGGAGGCCGGAAATCTGTTCTTTTTAAAGTCCTTAGACTCTTCTACGGATCCTAACAAGCCGGAGCCTGGAATCCGTAGGGTGGCCACCTTTGCCTCTTTTACAGATACTTCGTACTCGGAGGCCGGAAATATATTATTTTTAAAGTCCTTAGACTCTTCTACGGATCCTAACAAGCCGGAGCCTGGAATCCATATGTTTGCAGCGAAGCCCGTGAACCAACAATTCGCAGGCTGTTTCCTGGGTCTTGGGAAAGATTCTTGACTCCGCAAGCATCTCCGTCCTCCTGATGCGTCCATCAGGAGAAAGGGATATTCGAAGAGCAAACAAAATTCGACCCTCCACTTTATTTAGAGAAGGAAAGCTTTAGAAGTGATTACAAGGAGCCCCTAAGCGTAATAACGCGTAAGGTGCTCCGCATGCCATGCATGTTTCAATTCTTCCCCTTCTAAATTAGCTAATTTAAACGATCCAGGGCGTCCTGAGCGTAGGATAATATATGGCCCTTCCCATTTATTTCCTAGCTTCCCCGGGGCTATTACACTTCACAAAACTAGATGACCTGGTCTAAGCTCGTTCAGCTTTATCTTCGGGTCATACCATGTTTTTGTTTGGCCTTGGTACTTCATCAGATTGGCGATAGCTCGAAGCCTTGTTTCTTCTGACAAGTCTAGCGACTTGTTTCTTTCATCTTCATCTCCGGGCTGCACTACACGAAGGGATCCACCCCTGAGCTCCGTAGGAGTCATGGCCTCATCTCCGAATAGTAGTCTAAATGGGGTAAAGCCTGTGGACCTGGCTGGAGTGGTTTGAATGGACCACAAGATCTTGGGAAGCTCCTCGACCCACAGCCCCTTGGCCAACCCAACAATTCCTCGATTCAGACCGGAGAGGATGTTCCCGTTGGCTCGCTGGACAGCTCCATTGGACTGTGGATGGCGCACTGCAGCAAAGCACAACTTAATGCCCAGCTCTTCACAAAATTCTTTGAATGTGTCAGCTTCGAACTGGGTTCCATTATCCACGGTTAACTCCCTTGGCACTCTGGACCTGCATATAATGTTTTGCCAGAAAAAGTTTTGCACATTCCTTGAAGTGATAGCAGTCAATGGTTCTGCTTCGACCCACTTTGAAAAATATTCGATTGCTACTACCGCAAACTTCAAGCTGCCTTTTGCCATTGGAAAAGGGCTTGTGAGGTCCATGCCCCACCGAGCCATTGGCCATACCGGGGCAATAACTTGAAGTGGAATTGGCGGATGGTGGCTTCGTCTGCCCATCCATTGGCATCCTTGGCATGTTCGAACCAACTCCTCCGCATCTCTCACAATTGTCGGCCAGTAAAGACCCTGCCAAAGTGTCTTGCCTGCTAGAGCAAAAGGGGCCAGGTGGCTTCCGCACAAACCTTCGTGAATTTCCCGAAGTATGTCTTGGCCTTTGGGTTGGGAGATGCATCGAAGTAGAGGGGAACACACTCCAGCTTTGTACAATATTCCGTTAACAATCTTGTAGTTTCGAGCCCTTGCTTGCAATCTTCAGGCATCCGGACCTTCTGAAGAATCTATGCCACCTTGCAATATATTCATAATCGGAGCCGACCAATCTGTAGCTGGAATGCACAATACTTCTGTGGAGGGTAATTGATTAACTGCAGGCTTCATTAGTTCTTCGTAGAAAGCACCATCCGGGAGGTCCATCGCTCCGGCTGCAGCTTTTGCCAGAATATCTGCGAGTTGATTATCTGCCCGAGGGATGCTCCGAACAGAGAATCCTTTGAATGCTGCTTCAGTCTTGCGGATTTCTTCAAGGTATTGCGCTAGATGCGGGTTCTTTGCTTGAAAGCTCTTATCTACATGCCCTGCGATGACATGGGAATCTATTTTAATTATTATCCTTGCTGCTCCATGTGCCTTTGCCTTTCGGAGGCCTAGCAGGACCCCTTCATATTCTGCGATATTATTGGTGGTCTTAAAGTTGAGCCTCACAGAATACATGGCCTTTTGCCCTTACGGTGATATGATGACTGCTCTAGCTCCGGCACCAGATGCCTGATAAGCTCCGTCAGAAAATATTGTCCATAAACCTTCGGAGGGCTCCTCCGGAGCCCAAACTGCAGATGGCGTCCACTCTGCTATGAAGTCGGCTATGATTTGGGATTTGATAGCTGTTCTTGCCGTGAAGGAGATTCCGAAGGGGGCTAGATCGACAGCCCATTTTCCGATCCTACCTGTAGAGTCTTTGCTTCAGAGCATATCACCAAGAGGGTACGAGGTAGGAACGATCAGGTTATGCGCCAGAAAGTAATGCCTTAGCTTTCGCGAGGCCATTACCAGGGCATAAAAAAATTTCTCGAGCTCGGAGTATCTTATCTTGGCTCCGGACAAAGCTTCTGAAACAAAATAAACTGGGTTCTGCACCAGCTTACCCTTAAGCTCAACTTCCCGGACCAGTACTGCACTTACTGCGGAGCCTGTTGCTGCAAGATAAAGGAGGAGTGTTTCTTCTGGGAGGGGCACAGTAAGTGTTGACAGGCTTCCGAGGTATGCTTTTATATCATCAAAGCTCTTCTGGCACTCTGGTGTCCAACTGAAGCTTTCGGACCCCTTTAGGGCTTTGAAAATTGGGAGGCTTCGCTCTGCTGACCTGGCTAGGAATCTACTAAGGGCTGCGAGCCTTCCTGCTAGCTTCTGGACTTGCTTCAAATTCCCTGGTGGAGCCATTCTTTGCAGTGCACTTATCTACGTTGGGCTAGCTTCGATTCCCCTGCTCGAAACTAAGTACCCTAGCAGTTTTCCTGCTTGAGCTCTGAATATACATTTTTTAGGGTTGAGGCGTACTCCACATGCTCAGAAGCTCTCAAACGTTTCAGCTAGGTCTAGGCTATGTTGGTGCTTTTGAACACTTTTTATTACAATGTCATCCATATATGCTTCGACATTTCGGCCTATTTGATGACCTAGAGCCTTAGCTATTAAGCGTGAAAATGTGGCTCCGACATTCCGCAAGCCAAAAGGCATTCTTACATAACAAAATACCCCGGAAGGAGTTATGAAGCTTGTCTTGGCTTCATCTTCACGCTTTAGCCAGACTTGATGATACCCGGAGTAAGCATCGAGGAAGCTTAGCAATTCGGAGCCGGCTGTGGAATTCACCAGCTGGTCTATTCGGGGCATCGGGTAGGGGTCTCGCGGGCATGCTTTATTTAATGAAGTAAAGTCAATACACATGCGCCACTTGTTCGAGTCCTTCTTCCTTACAAAAACAGGGTTCGCCAACCACTCGGTATGGGCTACCTCCCTAATGATGCCAGCCCTTAATATTTTTTCTACTTCGGCTTTGGCGAGGCTTGCCCTTTCTGCAGACAGCTTGTGGAGCCCCTGGCGCACTGGCCTAGCCTTCGGGTTGACGAGCAGGCTGTGCTCGATGATACTCCGATCAACCCCGGTGATGTCTTCGTCAGTCCAGGCAAAGACGTCCAGATTTTTCTTGTTGAACTGTACTGGATATTCTTTGCCATCTTTTGAAATTATCTTCATCTCGACATCACCTTCCATGCTTGGCTTAAGGGAGAGCCCCTTCGAAAAGTTCGAAGCCTCCAGAACCTCTTCCGTGCTCTCCACCACGTTGTGCCCTTGCCGGGGATCCAACGGCTGGCCGTGCCCATACTCCATTCTCCGGGCTATAGCTTGGTCTCTTGAAATAGTAAGCACTCCACCTTGCGTGGGCATTTTGAGATAGAGATAATTGTGATGCGCTATAGCCCCAAATTGGTTCAGCATCCCTCGCCCGAAGATTGCGTTGTAAGCATAGGGGGTGTCGACAACGTCGAAGATGACCTCTTCTACCCTGGCCAAAGGCCCCTCTACGAAAGCAACCTCGAGGCCTATCTGGCCAAGGGCATCGAGAGGCGTTCTTGAGAAACCTTGAAGTGGCCGGGCCGCAGGGAGCAGATGCTTCCGAGTTATGCACATTTGATCGAAGGCCTGGACAAAAAGTATGTCTGTGGAGCTCCCGCCGTCTACCAGGATCCTTCGGACTTCCACCCTAGCTATGTCTGTGGAAATGACTAAGGGGTCAGCATGGGGGAACTTTACCCCCGCGGCATCGCTGGTAGTAAACAAGATGGGCACATGAGACCATTCTGGCATCCCTTCCGCGGAGCTCGAAGTCCCAATGTGCCCAACCTCGCGGACGTATTCACGCCGCTGCCTTTTGGACATGTTTCCGAGGGTCCCCCCTCCGGATATGGGCAGGACCACTCGCTTGCCGTGGTCTTGTGGGTCTTCCTGCTTCGGTGGTGGCATAATATTGGCCACCGGAAGTCGCATGGGGGCTTCAGGGACATCGGCTCGGGCCACGATTTGCAGAGGCTCCGACCGTGCCGTTGGTGGGGCTTGATCCGAAGTACCCCATCTGGTACATCGCCCTAGGTAGTCGCCCCGAAGGGCCAACACTGCTTTGTAGTCCTTCGTGTCATGGCTTCTATTGTCGCCATGCACGCAGCAGAAAAAACTCTAGCGCCTGCCAGGTACTCTTTCTTGAGGCTTCGGTGCTCCAGCATTGAAAACTTGCACATGCTGATAACTGGCAGGTGCCTTCAGAACGGAAGGTGCGATGCTTAGCACCTCCGAACGGAAATGCTTCTTCCCTCGCCTGTGCTCGTTGAAGTGGCTGTCTTGAGGGGGTTGCAGAGGAGCCGAGGCTTCGGGCTCCGTCTTAACTTCTCAGAGGGTAGGTGCGGGTGCTCCGGCTCACCGAAGACAACCTTCCTCCGCCTTGGCATACTGTTCGCAGTATGCCATCAACTGCGCCACAGATGTCACCAGCTTTCGATGGAGCTTGCTGAGGAGGTCGGGGTTTAGCACCCCTTTGCGGGCGGCGTCGACTACCGAGGAGGTAGACAGGCCCTTAATCTGCGACTTGGTGTGGGCGAAGCGCGTGAAGTACTCCCGAAGTGTTTCTCCCGCTCGTTGCTTCACTTGGAACAAACTCCCTATCGACATTGGAGCCACAAAGGTACCCTGGAAGTTGCTTACAAACTTCCTCTTCAACTGCTCCCAAGTCTTGATCGATCCTGGCTTCAAGGACCAGAACCATCGAAGCGCCATGGCTTCGAGAGCGAGGGGGAAACACTTCGCCATAGTGTTGTGCACCCCTCTTCTTGCTTCTATTGCCAGGGCGTATGAACGAGCGAACTCCCCGGGGTCTGACCCGCCGGAGTACTTGTGCAACTTCGAGGCCTTGAATCTGGGATCGAAGGGCACTCTTTGCAAGTCCGAATGTAGCGGAGACTCATCATCAAAAGATGCGTTTTCAGCCTCCTCCGGGACTTGGACAACTTCGGGAAGATTGCGAGCACCACCGTCTTGGGGCCCTTCTAGAGTCCCGGTGGAGGCTTGAGTGCGGAGGCGATCGGCGGCCTCTTGCCTCCACCTAGCCACTTCCTCCTTAAGCCTTACTAACTGAGTAGCTTCGGTTCTAGGAAGGTCTTCGTCTTCATCGGAGGGTAGCTCCGGGTCTTGGGAGCTGACATAATCAGTCCGAAGCACCGTAGGAGGAGCTCGGGGACCCCTGGGCACTCGACGCCAGCGGCTCCTTCGGGAATCATTGGAGAGGACCCGAGGCTTGGCATCGCTTCGGAGGCATAGCTAGTAACGGAGAGGTCCGAAGACCGGTGACTT
The DNA here is from genome assembly GCA_019279435.1 of Zizania palustris. Lineage (NCBI taxonomy): Eukaryota > Viridiplantae > Streptophyta > Magnoliopsida > Poales > Poaceae > Zizania > Zizania palustris. The sequence goes on from JAAALK010000080.1 coordinate 47,955,357, forward strand.
CAATTGGTCTGGGAAGGCAAGCGAAGGCCTTCGAACCGCACTAAGAAGCCCCTTACCGAAGGGTGCGTGGAATCTAGCGACTCCAAGGCTCCCTCCGTAAGTGCTCTTCGAAGTGCAGTCAGCAGTAGAGAACAAGCTTCTAGGACTTGGATCCCCACGGACGGCGCCAACTGTTGGCGTAAAATATTACGCTAACAGGTTCTCTAAGAGCAAGAACAAACAAATAACGAGTTTGTATTTGAGGACTAACTCAAGCCTCCGAAAGGATAATAGCTTAAGTAGTTCGAATGTGTGTGTATTAGAATAATTGAGTATTCGATCCCCCCTTACAGGGTAGAGAGGGGGGTATTCATAGGCATAAATGTCTACGGAAAAGACCTATTTACCCCTAGTTTACAACCGACATAGTGGAAACTATTTGGTACCCTGAATAGGGTTAAAATGATAAAATCTATCCGGAGCAAATGGATAAGCCAAACGTCTTATTAACCTGGTTGCTCTGCTTCGGAGCCTCATATCCTGCGTAGGGCTTCTTCGGACTTCATATCGAGGCACCCTTCGGCTTAACGCCTCCACCTTTGAGTATGAGCCCATCAGCTCCGAAGTCTAGTGAGTCTCTTTGAGCTGTTAATCTCTAAGTCCTGAAAGTGAAGCATTTTCCCACAACAGTGTATTTGCTAGGCCTAAGGCTGCATCGTTACTATCTCTTAGATTGATGTGAGTTAGGTATCGTGGTTCGAGGCTTTATCGGTCGAGTTCGACATCTTGATCTATTGTATCTAATTTATGTTATGCACCACTCATATAAATAAAGCATGCCCGATATGTTAAAGTATTGTTGATCGTTCGTGATTTAGTGACTTCCTTGGTTAAGTCAAATCCTGCTGTTATGGTAGTTTTATAGTATGGATGCATTTTCTATTGTGTTAAGTTTAACTTCTATGAGTACAAGCCGATAGATTATCCTTAATTTCATGTTTCATCTTATCTCCATCGGAAGGTATTCATCGGCCTTTGTGTGTGGAGTGTATATCCTCATCAGCTGATGGTATTACCGATCCTGATAATCTGGCCATGGTAATCGACTCGACAGCCGATTGGCACTGCTACTTGCGTTTCCGTTTATACCACCACGGTCATCGGTTTGATAGCCGATCGGCTTTGCTATTAATATCATTTTTTCTTCTCTTATCAGTTGTAAAGTCAAACTGATTGGCAATCTCATAACCTTTGTCTAAGATTATAGGATCCACAGTAGATAAAAAATGATACCAACGTAGTGACAGCACCGTATCAAAGTCATGTTCCACGAGACGAAGAGCATAGACACAAGGAGGTGATGGCGTATGGAAATGGTGGCCATGGCGGGAGCACCGGAGAAGACGAAACAAATGTTGTCGTTGGAGAGTGGATGGAAATGGAGAGTTGTGGGATCAATGGCATGTCTCGGTTGTATCTCATGGGCTTTTAAAGAGTCCAATTCAATAGGACAAAAGAGTGTGCTATTTGGGCAAAAAGATTACCGGTCATAGACTAAAGGCCCATTAAAGCTATGTGAATCCATTATTTATTTATCCATCCACTTGTATTGGCTGCTGTGTTGTATTGAATGTGCGTCGTTTTCATTTTTTCGGACTCTAAATAAGCACCAACATTTGTCCCTTTCACTACAATGAAATTTCATTATCTGCCCAACAGCAAAGTTGATCAATTGTTTGTATTCGCTCGGTTAACCAAACTTCATCGTGCACTATTCTATGTATTTAAATATGATGTATTAATGTGTCTTATACTTAAAAATAGGAGCAATTAATAAGAAACATGCACTATTCCACATATTCAAATATGATGTATTAATGTGTAGTATACTTATGAATATGAGCAATTAATAAGAAACATGATTGCCTAATAGCAGTCAACTTTTCACGAGTAGTAATAATAGTAATTCAAATTCAACTTGCTAAAATACCAAATGTCAAACTCAGATCAAATACTTGATAACATATAGTAACATATATAGTTCACAAACCAATGAAAACATAGTACAAAGTACAAACTACAAAACAGGGCTAGCAATCTGGGGGATAAAAGTCGAGGTTTGGATTGGAAAGGGGATAGGGAGGAATAAATGATTGAGGAGGATTAGATTAGACCTTAGTGGTTGGATAATGTCTTAGGCATGTCTAGTATGGACTAAAACACATAAGGTATGTTTTATACACCAGAGCCAACGAGTGGATCGCTATGAGTTGGTATAGGCTTGCTGCTGAGCCAAGAGACAGTCTTGCTACGAGCCAAGTTAAATCACTAGGAATCAAATAAGTTCAATCTGGCCGAACCAATTTTAAAGTCTAGGTGTGTCCGGTGTGCCATCGTCACGTCCATTCCATCCAGCGCGGCGTGAGCGCGACGCACTCCCCCTCGCGTCCCCGGGTGGCTGGCTGGGTAGGCTGCCTCCCAGTGCGCGGGCCTCAATGGCCGCGAGAGCCCGCATGCCCATCACGCCGGGATCCCTCCCAAAAAGCCGCGATACCCACGCCGGCCCCGTCCAGCAACCGAGCCCGATCCATCCATCGCATTCTTCTCCCCACCATCCGCGTGCACCGCGCGCGTGCCACCGGCGAAGCTAAGCGCTATCTCTCGCCTCTAGCCGAAAAGACGAGGAGGCATTATCCTCGCGAGTCATCCTCCTGGATGCGAGCTGCGACCTCGATCCCGGGCAGGAGATTCCCCGATCACATGCGCGGCCGTGACGCGCGCGTCGCTGCGATTGCCCACCACCTCTGCACCCAACGCTGCCATGTTCTCCATTCCTGCACCATAATGCAGACATTATACATCCGAGCTTTACTAGAACCATGCGTGTAAATGTGCATCGAGTTTTTCTCCATTTTTTATTCTGGGAAAGAACGAATAATCCTAGTTTCTGCCGATCTCGCTGGAGAATCCAGCAGCTAGTAGAGAAATCCGCGCCAACGATCGATTAAGGGTGCGTTTGGTTGTGCTGTGAGCTGTGAAAAAGCTGCTGTGAGCTGCCTGCTGTGAAAAAGCTAAAAGTCGTTTGGTTGAAGCTGCTGTGAAAAAACTGCTGTGAGCTGACTGTTTTTTATAACTTACTTAATTTTCATCATTATAATATTCTATACCTATATATAAATAGGAAACACTCAATATTGATGCAACTAAATAACTAAAAAATATATTAGATAAATAAAAAAGTGCATAGTTCATCTTATAAAGTAATCGACAACCACATATTATCTCATGAAATTGTGCAATGCAATACAAACCATAATAATGTTAAATAAATTAAGACACCTTGAATTCATACTTTTTAATATGAACTAAAAATCAGAAAGGCAGAAAAGCAAAAGCAGAAAAGCAGGGTCCAGGCTGCTTCCAAATTTGTACTAGAAAAAAGCTGCTTTTTCACAGCAGAAGCAGTTTTGGTAAACCCGTTTGGTTCAGCTTCTGCTTTTTCACAGCAGAAGCAGATTTGAAAAGCAGAACCAAACACACCCTAATTTACTCTCGGGCTTTGCGGGCATGTTTGATTCGGTGATGTTGCCATACATTTGTCTGATCGGCGAGCAGCTTAACCACCATAAAAAATATTGCCTCGAGATCGGAGGTGTCGAGAGAAGGCGATCTCCACAAAATTCTGATGTCGTTCAGGCCAGAGCTGAATCAATCAAGCAAATGATCTAATCTGCCTACGCGTCGATCGATAGATCGGTCGCGTACGTTAATCACCTTTGCCAGCGAATGTTCTCCAAACCAGCCGGTTTCTTTTCTCTTTTCGAGGAGATTCTGCTCGGCGGCAAGAAATCTTCATAATATCACATTGTATAATCCTTAATGTGCCTATTTCAACTGAAAAATAAATAAATACAAAGTTCAGAGTTCAGTCAATTTATATATGTATAGTCAAATTATGCATAATATGATTAATTCACTCATATGCTAGCTAGTGAGGCGTTAGCATATATAATATTTTATGGCTGCTGAACTGAACAATTAATAATTAGCACCTACTAATGATATTGTAGCAAAGTAGTTTAAAGCAACAGAAGTTTCTCTCGGCACCAAAAAGAACACAAGTAGACGTGCTCCAACAAACTGACCCAACTGTCTCATTTGCTTTGCTCGCTTAGGGCTTAGCAATAATTGGAATCTAGGACAAGGTTTTGCGCCCTTGTGAGTGGTGAGCATGCTATTTTATTCAGCATTAGATAATTAGATTCATAAACAACTCACAAAGGTGTGTAGATTAGTAGCAATAGGGGAGTGAGAAAGCAACTTGCACATATGATGCATGTATAGATCAAAGGGCTGTATCAATCATGTTGGTCAGGCAACTATATACATCTTTGCATAAAGCGGCCCGAAGGGGAACATTGTTTATGAGATTGCTCGCATAGGTAGGGATTAACCTGCTGGTCACTAGTACTAATCTAGTCTGTGAATGCGGCTGTTTTCCATAGCTTTCTGGCTCTGATGCTGCGCAGCGCAGATGATTTTGATCCTTGTTTTAAGTTTTTATGCTCATGTTATGCTGCTATCTATAATAATTCGGTACATACACTACCGCCGTTGTTTGCCGAGTGATAGAGGCACTCGGCGAAAGCCTGTTTACACTCGACGAATGTTTTACCGAGTGCAACACTCGGCGAAGTACACTCGGCAAAAAGAGTCTCGGTGAAGACAGGTTCGCCCAGTGTATTTTGTCGGGCACTCGGGAAATTGCCGAGTGCTAAAAATAACACTCGGCAAAAAAAATTACAAACGATGCGGAACTGACGGACGGTTTACCGAGTGTCAAAAATTGGCACTCGGCAACAAAAAAAAGAAAAAAATTGATGCCGGGCATGGCGCCGCGGACAGTGCGTGGCGTGGCCGCGGGGCACCGGGCGGGGGTGGGGCCGGGGTGGGGCACGGCGGATGCGGGGCAGGGAGCCCGGCGCGGCGCCAGCCAGGGTCGGGGCGGATACGGGGTGGGGCGCCTGGCGCGGTGCCTGCCGGGGGCGGGGCGGGGAGCCCAGCGCGACGCCGGCCGGGGAGGTGCGGGGTGGGCGGGGCGGATGCGGGGCGGGGAGCCTGGCGTGGCGCTGGCTGGGGGTGGGACAGGGAGCCCGACGCGAGGTCGGCCGAGGCAGCGTCGGCCCGGGAGGTGCGGATCGGGGGCGACGGCACGGTGCGGGCGTGGCCGCGGCGCGGGCGATGGCGCGACAGCGATGAGGCGGCGGCCAAGAGGGGGCGGCGGCCGGGAGGGGGCAGCGACGAGGAGGCGGTCGGGGAGGCTTCCGGGGCGGCGGCTGGGGTGGCGGCCGGACGGCGATGGGGCGGTGCCGGGGCGGCGACAGGGAGGCGGTGGGAGGGAGCCGGTGGGAGCGAGGGAGAGAGAAGGAGAGGGAAGAAGAGTGGAGGGAGGTGAGGGGATTTTAAAGAGTGTGTGAAAAATTTGAAAAAAAGTGCGCTAACTTTGATATTTCGTGGAAAAGCTATGCGGAAAAAGAATTTTTTGGGTTTGCCGAGTGTTGCACTCGGTAAACCCAACATATTTGCCGAGTGCCTCAAATTTGGCACTCGGCAAAGAGTTTTTTATTTTTTAAAATTTTGTATAATTTGTTTTACAATCTTTTCGTTGATGAAAATGGTACAACTATATTATATAAGGACTAAAAATAAACTCAACAACATAAATATGATTTTTTTAATAATATTTTGTTTATTATTTCATGCAATTGCAGTTCAAATTTAATCTATTTTTATTTCAATCCTAGAAAAATACTTAATAATTTAAAAATAACAAATTGAACAAAAAAATGTGGAATTTTTACATGAGATATTATGTGTTGTGTTTTTATTGTAGAAAATAATTCAAGTATAAAAAATGATTTACCCATCAAACTTCTTTCAAATCTATCACATTTCTTCTCTAAACTCTAATTAATCCTCTCTTAATCTCCTATTTCTAAACACTATACATGATAATTTTCTCGAAATATTTTTAAATTTTTATCATAGCATATATGCATCATATAATAACACCATGACAAGTATAATGTTTTTTAGATTTAATTTGATTTTTTTATAATTAAAAAACTATTAAGCTTCACGTTGTCGAATGAGTGCCGCACCCTAAATTGTTCAAAATTTATTTAAATGTAGTTGATAAGAACTCTAAATAGACTTAAAAACATGAATATGATTTTTTATAATTTTTTGTTTATTATTTGAGGAACTTGTAGTTCAAATTTCACCTATTTCAATTTATATCCTAGAAACATACTTAATAATTTAAAAATAACAAACTGAATCAAAAAAATGTGTAATTTTTACATGAGATAATATGTGTTGTGTTTTTATTGTAGAAAAAAATTTAAGTACAAAAATAATTTACATGTAAAACTTCTTTCAAAACTATCTCATTTCTTTTCTAAACCCTAATCACTTCTCTCATAATCTACGATTTCTAAACACTCTACATGATAATTTGCTCAAAATATTTTTAAATTTTTATCACAGCATCTATGTATCATATAATAACACCATAACAAGTCTCATGTTTTTTAGACTTTAGTTGATTTTTTTATAATTAAAAAACTATTAAGCTTCACATTGTTGAACGAGCGTCACACCCTAAATTGTTCAAAATTTATTTTAATTCAGGTTATAAAAACCATAAATAGACTTTAAAACATGAATATGATTTTTACATAATTTTTGGTTTATTATTTTAGGCACTTGTAGTTCAAATTTCACTTATTTCAATTTAAATCCTAGAAACATACTTAATAATTTAAAAATAACAAACTGAACCAGAAAATTGTTTAATTTTTACATGAGATAATATATGTTTTATTTTTATTGTATAAAAAATTTCAAATTAAAATCAAATTGGAAATATCACTTAGACTCGAAACAATGGGTCAGATAAAATGGGTTTGCCGAGTGTTTTTTTAAAAAACACTCGGCAAACATACTCTCTTTGCCGAGTATTTTTTTGTTTGCCGAGAGCCCGAGATATTGCACTCGGCAAAATCTCAGGCACTCGGCAAACACTTTGTTTCCGGTAGTGACATCAACCCGTATTAATCTTATATTGCAACGGCTAAAGACAATCTAAACTAACGGCATATATTATTAGCAATTGGAAAATTCAGAACATATATAGAAGTACATTGTTGTTGAACTTTGAATCTTTGGCTACAAACTAGCAAACATTTTTAGCGAAATCTCTAAGTATGTTGGTTAACACGAAGCTACAAATATCGGTTTTCAATCACTCGGTTCTAAATTAGGGCCTTTTCAGTTAATCAGCTTGGGAAAGAGGATTGAGGGAGATTTGGAGGGATCGGAGGGAATTTATACTACAATCCTCTCCAATCTCCCTCAATCCCTTCCAATCCACTTAAATCTCGTCCTAACCGAACAAGCCCTTAGGCCCTGTTCGGTTGGGCTGGGAACAACCGGGATCATGGCACAATCCCTGTGGAAAAACTCTGCCAGGAATGAAACCCAATCCAACAAAAAAGTTTTATTCGGTTCGCCCACTTGAGAATTTATCCCCGGCCTATCCTTGGGGTTTTTCCCTCACCCGAGCCGGGAATTTACCCACCCAGGTTGAGTAGTGGAAAACTTCTACGTCGCGTCTGTTGATAGCAAAAAAATGGCATTAATGGTCAAAATTATCAAAATATCACTTTTTGGTTGTTTTACCGAAAATATGCCGATACCTAGCACAGGCCGGTCCGACCGGCCATGTAGGCCCGGTCAGACCGACCATATGGACTAAGTCAGACTAGCCCAATCTGTATCCGGTTCAGATTAGCTGATTTTGGGTCTATTTTATCTCTAATTAATAATTGACGACTTGGAACCCGTATCTAACACAAAATAGAGTTCAGGCACTCATGACCAACCTCTATAAATAGAGGCAAGGCCGATTCAAGGAGCCCCCAAATCTATTATTTCCTTCAATCGTACCGATACTTTTCAATCTACCTTTTTGCCCTAGGTTTAGTTCTAACGTCTATATTTGCTGGTTTGCGATGGAAACCATTTGTTCGTCGCGTCGTAATCACAGTAAGTCCTTGTCGGTTCGCTCGTGAATCATCCGTTGAATCCACGTAACATATTTTTATCGTTTTATCGGTTCCTATTGGTAATTCGGTCTCCTGGCAGAATTACTTTGATCTCTTGGTGTTTTTGCAGTATTTTCATCCTATCTTCATCCCCTAAGAGTGTTAGATCCATCAGTCGCCGGCAAGATGGTCGCCAGAGTCCAGATGGTAACCTTCGGAGGTGGTCGGTCTGACCGGCGGCACCCCTCCAGTCTGACCGGACCATGCCACACGGTCATCTTACACGCCGGCAAGCCTCGGTCCGATCGACCCTTTCACGCCGGGACAATACGTTGCGCCGGGTGCATCGCACCGGGACCCCTCCGCATCGGAGTGCTATGCATCGAAGTGCCCCTCGTGTCGGATCCCTTCGGCAACGTACCCCCTGGTCCGACCGGGCGACTAGTCGGTCGCACCACCCGGAGCCCTTCGAAGGTACACTTCGCATAGGATGATGAAACCCTTCGGCAGCACCCTTCGCACGTCATAGGTTGGACCGGGGTATACCCTCCGGTCAGACTACCGAAGGCCAGATACCTTCGACCGACGCCCCTCACTGCAAGCTGAAGCCCCCTTCGTCCCATTCTCCGCACCGCCGGTCCGACCGGTTTCCCTTGGCTGGTTCAACCGCTAGGACCCTCTGTTGAACCAGCCTTGTTCTGGCCGGTTTAGTTATTCTAGGTTATTTTCTCATACATCGGTTAATTGGATAATTTTTAGATTAATATTATTTGATTGCCTGGTGACTCTGTTATCTCCTTACCACTATTTAAGGATCATCGGAACACGGCGTCGGCATTGTGTTACGTTTAGGGGTTTACTCCCAAATATCTGCACGCTTTTGGATTGCCGAATCACCATCCATGTGTTTGGCGCATTTTCGTGTCAACACACTTTTTGGAAACTACGCTAGGGAAAGACATGCCAAACACTTCTACATCGGCGATAGGTACACCTACTACCTTTACATCAACAGGACCCTCGACGCTGATGAATCAGGTAGGGAGCTCAGAGATCGACGACAGCAACATCATCATCCCTACCCTCGACGAGCTCTCCGAGGAGGATAGGGCAGAACTCGAGGCCAGGACTAGGGAGCTACACACTCTTTTTCTTGGCCACTTAACCAAGACTCGCGGGGGCTTCATCAAGCGCGACACTAACGTCCTCGTGTTCATAGCAAAAAATGGCATTAATGGTTAAGATTGTCAAAATATCAATTTTGGTAATTTGGGCCAAAAATACACATGTCCTGGGTCGGGTTGAAGCCCTACAAGGCCGAAGGCCCATTGAAGCCATGGGCTTCGGAAGCTTCCAGTAGGCCTGCTAGCTTCAGCCCGAAGGCCTTCGGAGGCCTTCCTCGCCAAAGCTTCGGCCCGAGGAGCAGGCTTCGGCGGGCCTGGCCGAAGGCCCACTTTGGGTTGAATTCCAGAGATAGAGTTTGAGTCTAATTCTGGCAAAGTTTATCCATACGTATGATTAGGCCGAATCTTAACATATTAATCTTAGAGATTAGAAGACTAGACCCTATAAATATAGGGGTGAGGCTGGTTCATTAACCCCCCCAACACAAATCAACACAAAGCCCTAGCTTTGAATCATACCTTTACTTTTCTACAACCTTCGTGGGTTCGCCTGGAAGCCCTCCGCTGGCCACTTCGGAATAGTGGTAATCCTTGTTACTTCGCTTGTGAAGTATCTGTTAATCTACGTAATTGATTGCTATCGCCTTATTACTTCTCCTGTGAAGTATCTGCTAATCTGCGTAACAGATTGCTACCTTTGCCCTCTAGTGCAACACTTAGCAAAATTCGGTCCCCAGGCCAAATTGGCTCTTGATATCTATTCTATTGCTGGTTTTCACGCTCGGAGCCACTTCACCGCAGATGTCCGGAGCCAGGAGAGTGGTTTCGGAGGCTGTCAGAACACCCCTCAGCAAGAATACAGCTTTGACTACCCGTGCCAGACTGTCACACTGTTGTTGGTTTGACCGAGTCCCACGCATCAGCACGCTTCGCAACAGGCTTTGTCACGACAGGCTTCACCACATTCGTACCCCGCGTTAGACGAAGTCACGCCCGCGCATCGCGTTCGAATTATTTTATCTTGTCAGAGACTTCGCGCCGAACCCCACCGTTCGGAGGTGATTGTCTCATCGAGATCTGTTTGGAGCCTGCCTTCGGCCAGATCAGTCCGAACGCCGAAGACATCCTTCGACGGGACCCTTCTCATCGGACACCGAAGGTACCCTTCGGCGATACCCTTTGCACTATATACTTTGAATCAGTCAGCCTCTACTCGGCTTGCTGATTTATTCTATTTAATATATTTCTTTTCGGCTAATTGGATTATTTCTGTGTGATCTGATTACCTGGCGACTCCACCCCCTTACCACAGTTAAGGGTAGTCAGAACGTGACGTCGGTATTGTGTCACGCTTAGGCTCATCCATAAGTATCCACACACTTTGGGATCGTCGAACTGACCCAAGTGCGGGGGCAAGTTTTCGTGGCAACATACTTTTTGGCGACTCCGCTAGGGAAGGCTACGCCAACATGACAAGTACATCTGCATTGGCCGTCGGTACGTCTACAACGACTACTACGTCTACATCACTGATGGATCCCATGGGAGGCGCAGATATCGACAACCGCAACATCATGATGCCTACCCTTGAAGATATTCCCGCAGAAGACCAAGCAGAGATTGATGCAAAAATGAAGGCACTCCAGGACCTCATGCTTGGGATCTACGTCAAAACATGTGCGGGCTTCATCAAGCGCAACGTAAACATCCCCGACCTCGCTCGGATCTAGGTAACTCTAGTATTGCCTCGTTTATCTTCTTTAGAGATTGAGCAAAAGATAGCTGCATAAGTAGACCAAGTCGTTAGCACTTCGCTAGCCAACTGTTTAGAATCGGCAGTTAGCTCTCAGGTAGAGGCGACACTTAGAAGGTTCATATTTACCAAGGTCGTACTTCCAGCTCCTATTGCTACCATACCTCTGATAAGTCACATTTACAGCAGAACTAACATAGTATCGGCAAAGCCATCATGTCTCCAGCCTCAATATCCATGGTCGATACCAATCATTATGCTTACGGCCAAGCTAGCACTGCTCACCATGCGCTGCCTCCATCTACGAGGGCACCAGTTTTTCCCCCGCTACCCGCGCCGCATACACAAGCACATAGGCCGGAACACGTCATATGTCCCAAGCCAACACATGAGGAAGAACACCGTGGCAGACACACCGACATACTGCCATGTGTCGTGCCCCCGCACGAGAGACGCACGCAGGCAGCAGGTCAGGATGACATTGAGGAGCGGATCCATGCACTATTTAGGGAGTGCACTGGCTTCGTACCTAGGGGTCGAGCTAGGGTTTACCGAAAGCCATACCCTGATCATTTTGACACAATACCTTACCCTCACGGCTATATAGTCCTTGAATTCACCAAGTTCAATTGTGAAGGTAACAAAACCACACTAGAGCATGTCAGTCAGTTTTTAGCACAGTGTGGAGAAGCTAGTGGGCCGGACGCTTTAAAACATAGATTATTTTCTCTCTCACTATCCGGCACCGCTTTCACTTGGTTTTTGGTGCTCCCGCCGAACTCTATCCAAATGTGGGCTGAATTAGAACAAAAATTCCATGACTACTTCTACACGGGAGAAATAGAACTTAGGCTTTCACACTTGACATCAGTTAGATAGAAATCTAGCGAGAGCGTGTCTAAGTATATCAAGCGCTTTCGAGATACCAGAAATCGGTGTTTTAGTCCTAATATTTCGGAAAGGGATTTGGCGAATCTAGCTTTTAGCGGGTTGCGTTCTGAAATTAAAGAGAGACTAGACAACCAGCACTTTTTAGAAGTTAGCCAAGTTTTACAACAGGCTTTGGTTTAGGAAGGCCGAGCTAAGGATAAAAGGTTTATACTAACGACTGCAATGTTTTTCGTCGACAGGTTCAATCGGCCATAGAGGAAGGACGATTGAAGATAGACTCCAGTCCAAAGATTAAGCTAGCCAAAGACCCCTTTCCCGTAAACACCATCGATCTCGATGAAAAGAGAGTGCTGATTCGGCCAGAACAGGACGAGTCAACTAAAGGGAAAGCAGTCGTTATTGGAGAATCACGTACACGCACACTCGTACCTAAGAACCCTGAAGTAGGAGTGTGGAAATGGAATGTTAGCACGCCCCCTTAGGCTAGGGCTTGCAAGAAGCCAAAGGTAACATATCAGATGTTGTTAAACAAGGACCAAATAAAAGCTAAGGAAATATGCCCCCACGCCAAAAGGCTAAGTCAACCGAAGGGGCTAAAGCAGTCATATGGTGGCTTCAGACCACAGTGGCCAAACCCTCCGCATGATGACTTCAGGCCACAGTGGCATAACACCCCCTACGGTGGCTTCAGACCCTAGTGGCCAAACCCCTCTTATAGTGGCCTCGGACCCCAGTGGTCGAGCTCCACACAGAACGAGTTCGGACCACAATGCTCGAACCTAGCTCCACTCTAGATGAACCCTCCGGTGGGAGGCTTCAGCCTGCACTAGCCGAACATGCCTCAGGCCTAGCAGGACCCCACGCTGATATGGTCCGAGACATCGTCGATCTAGCCAAATCCCGCCGGGTAATGGGTTCAGCTCACAGTGGGCGAAGCCGCTGGAGCCTCCGATGCCCCCACCATACAATTGGGTGGGGACCCCGTGGGCTCCATACGTATCACATTTAGAGAACCCTCCGCAACATAACACTATTCCTTGTTTTCCTTCGGAGTATTATAACTGGGAGGGACAAACAAACGCAACGGAGGGAGGCATTGTCCACAGGCTATCCGTAGTACCTCCGAATAGACTCGCACAGGATGAAGCTAATGTAGATGAATGCGAAGAGGTGAAGGACAGGGAGTTCGAAGCTATCACAGTCAGAATAGGGTCTCAGGAAGTCCCAATCCCGAAGGCCCCTTCGCCGAAGCCTGAAAGAGGTAAGTCTCCTACTCCGGCTGGAGCCTACGCCAGAGCCTGGTCCGATCAGCCAAACAAGGCCGATCTGATTGGCATGGTCCACAACGAAGGCCCCTCCAACTATGCAACATGGGAGGCTGATCCAGGTGGTACCTCTTTGGCCAAAAATAACAGGAACAAGGAAGTGGCGCTTGGTACCAAGCCACAACCATCTTGGGCACCTCTTGGTATGTCCAAATCACAGAAAAGGTGTCTACAATGCCCACGGGCATAGGAGATGCGTGAAAAGAAAGCCGAGGATGAAAGAGACACCATCTTTCAGGAAATCCATCCTCGGCCAATGATGAGACAGGTATGGAGGATCAAGTCGGTTGAGATAACCAACCCGACTCCTAGTCCAAGCGACGACGACGATGACATGCTCAATGACGACTACTCCCCCATCTCCGAGGGACCTGCACCTCAGGCAATGGACATCAACATCATCATGCTACCCATCGAGTTCGCCCTACCACAGGATGAGGCCGAGGTCGCTCAGTTGAACCTCGGCCCACGCAATGCTATTTTTGAAAAGCTTGAGGATTCGAATCGCCATCTAAAGCCTCTCTACATTAGGGGTCACATATTGGGAAGACGATCTCTATGATGCTTGTTGATGGTGGTGCCACCGTTAACCTAATGTATTACTCGCTATTGAAGAAACTTGGCAGGGACAAGGAGGACTTGAAGAAAACTAACTGTGATGCTCAATGGCTTCAACGGCGAGAGTTCCGATGCCAAAGGCATGCTCTCCATGGAGTTGACAGTAGGAAACAAGACATTGCTGACAACATTCTTCGTCGTCGACATGCAAGGAAACTACAACGTGCTGCTCGGGTGTGATTGGATTCACGCAAACTGCTGCATTCCTCCTACTTTGCACCAATGCCTAATTCAGTGGGACGACGATGAGGTAGAAGTCATTCCCGCAGATATTTCGGCCCAGGTAGAATTGGACGATCTGTCCATTAACGCCATCCACAACAAAGTAGAATGTCTATCGGGTATGGATCTTTCGGATTATGACTTTGTTAGCGTGTCTGGAGGACGTTTCATACCAGTGTCTATAAAGCCAGCTGGTGTAGTACGGCTGTTTCTAAATTAATAGTCATGTCTAGCAAAAGTAATCTAGATTGGCTAAATTCTCGTGTAGAACAATATCGTTCTGCTAAAGACAGTATTGCCGAGGCCATCAAAGACTTTAGCGAAGTAGAGAAATTAGGACAAGGTTTTGCGTCGGCCGATCCTTTAGAAGAAGTTGACATAGGCGATGGTAGCATCCCAAGGTCGACTTTTGTAAACCAACATTTATAGCCTGATGAAAAGGCCGAAGTAATAAAGTTGCTTTGGTCGTACGTCGATTGTTTTGCATGAGAGTATAGCGAGATGCCTTTGTTAAGCCGCAAGCTCGTGGAGCATCGGCTATCTATCAAATCTAGATTTAGGCCTTATAAACAGCCCCCTCATCGCTTTAATTCGGCCATCTATGATCGAGTTAAAGAAGTGGAAAGGTCACTCAAGGCTGAGTTTTTTAGGCCGTGCAAGTATGCTAAATGGGTCGCTAACATTGTGCCTATAGAAAAGAAGGGGAGTGGCAAAATAAAAGTTTGTATTCATTTCAGGGATCTGAACAAGGCCACTCCGAAGGACGAGCACCCCATGCCAGTAGCCGACATGCTAATCAACGATGCTTCAGGACACAAGGTACTAAGTTTTCTTGATGGCAATGCTGGTTATAATAAAATTTTTATGGCTGAAGAGGACGCCTACAAGACAGCCTTTCAATGCGCTAGTTTTGTCATCTTGTTCGAGTGGGTCGTTATGACCTTTGGTTTAAAGAATGTTGGCGCTACATATTAACGTGCTATGAACTTGATCTTTCATGAGTTGTTAGGAATTATGTTAGAAGTTTACATAGATGATGTTGTAGTCAAATCAGACGCTATGGGAAACCATTTAGATGATTTGAAAGTTTCTTTTGATAGGATGCGATAGTATGGCTTGAAAATGAACCCGCTCAAATGTGCTTTTGGCGTATCGGTGGGCAAGTTCTTAGGATTCATGATTCATGAAAGAGGTATAGAAATTGATCCTATGAGGCTTGAGAAGATTAGAAACTTTGCAGCGCCGACATGCAAGAAAGATGTGCAGAAGTTGCTAGGCAAGATGAATTATTTGCGTCGTTTTATATCTAACCTGTCTGGCAAAATTGATGCCTTTGTCCCTATACTCCGGTTAAAGAATGAAGCCGAGTTCACTTGGGGGCAAGTCAGCAAAATGCCTTTGAAAAAATTAAAGTGTGTTTATCATCACCACCCGTGGTAAGAGAACCAAAAGCCGAAATTCTGTTTCGGTTGTACATTGCCACCAAAGATAGCGTGATAGTGGACTTGCTAACCCAGGAGGAGGAGAGAAAAGAGTACATCATCATGTTCTTGAGCCGCCGCCTGCTGGACACCGAAACCAGGTACGTGTTTGTGGAGCACTTATGTTTATCACTTTACTACACATGTACCAAATTACGTCACTATCTTCTCCCTATTACATGTATTGTCGCTTGCCAGACCAATGTTATAAAATACATGTTGCAAAAACCGATTATAAGTGGAAGAATCGGAAAGTGGGCTTACGCTTTGATTGAGTATGATTTGGCCTATGAACCTCTAAGAGCTACGGAAGGCCAAATTGTTGCTAATTTCATAGTTGATCACCATATAGATATCAGTTAGAGTGACAGTGTTGCTCTAATTGAAGTAGTACCATGGAAACCTTATTTTGATGGTTCGGCTTGCAAGAGTGGCCAAGGTATTTTAGTGGTTCTCATATCACCTAATGGGGCGCACTTTGAGTCCTCGGCCCGTTTAGAATTTCCCTCTACTAATAACTAAGCTGAATATGAAGTCTTATTACTAGGACTTGAATTGCTAGAATCTATAGGTGCTAAACATGTCTATGCGTATGGTGATTCATTGTTAGTAGTGCAACAAGTAGCTAAGAGCGCTCAATGTTTTAATGGCTTGCTAAATAGTTACTTGGACAAATGTTTAGACATAATTGCTACTTTTTACGACTTCAAGATTTCTCACGTGTCAAGAGAAGCCAATTCTATTGCAAATGATTTGGCTCAGCAAGTGTCTAGCTATAAAGTCAGGAGAGGTAATTTTTGTACAGGAAAAGACGATGCTTGGTCTCACTGTCGAACCCAGAAGCTTCAGCCATGCGCGAGGTCTGTCAAACCCTCTAGGTTGGCCCCTCCGTCCGCCGGAGAGTGCCACGCGTTGGAGCCCTTAGGCCAGAACACTTCATCCACCAAAGGGTCTTGCACGCCAGAGCCCCTGCACCGAAGCCCACTGGACAGCGGAGGTCTTCGGGAACCAGAACCCTCTAGCGAAAGGCTTCGGCCTTATCGGCTCCGCACGGCCGATCCAGTCAGACTTCGGCAGAAGTGGGAAAGACCCAGGGGGCACTCTGAAATTAGTAGTTTGGACATAACTCTAGGAAAGGAGTCAACAAACCCTTCGGAAATCCATAATGGTGATTGGAGAGTTCCAATCGTCCAGTATTTAAGAAATCCTAGTTAGAGGGTTGATCAGAAAGTTCGGTGACAAGCATTTAAATTTCTATTGCTAGATGGTGTACTATATCACCGAACTATTGATAGAGTACTTTTGAAATGTTTAGACAATGAACAATCCCAAATAACTACGGGAGAAGTCCGTGAAGGGCTTTGTGACACTTATCAATCGGCCCAGAAAATGAGTTGGATTCTCAAAAGAGTAAGTTTCTACTGGCCGACTATGAGTGAGGATTGTTTTAAATACTATAGAGGGTGTGAAGCGTGGCAGAAGTTTGGCAATATTCAGCTAGCTCCTGCTTCATTGCTTAACCCTATTATCAAGCCATGGCCGTTTTGAGGTTGGGGTTAGACTTCATCGGCCAGATCCATCCTCCTTCTGCAAAAGGGCATCGGTTCGTGTTGATGGCAATGGATTACTTCACCAAATGGACCGAAGCCATGCCTCTCAAGAATATGACTCACAATGAGGTACTTGATTTTATCTTGTAGCACATTATACATAGATTCGATATTCCCTAGACTCTGACTACAGATCAAGGTAGTTCATTTGTTTCCAAAGAAGTGAGAGACTTTTCTGAACTTTATGGTATTAAGTTGATAAACTCTTCACCGTACTATGCTCAAGCTAATGGTCAGGCCGAGTCTAGTAATAAAACTGTGATTAAGCTCATTAAGAGGAAAATCGAAGAATTCCCTAAAAGGTGGCATGAAGTGCTTTTCGAGGCACTATGGGCTTGTAGAATTGCAAAGCACGGTGCTAGCAAAGTTAGTCCATACGAGTTAGTATATGGACAAGAAGTCGTTCTACCTATAGAAGTAGATCTTGGCTCTTTAAAAGTTCTAAAGCAAGATGGTTTATCAGTCGATGAGTATGAGACTCTTTTGAAGGAAAATTTAGAAGAAGTGACCGATAAGAGGTTAAGGGCTTTAGAGGCTATAGAGATATACAAGAGGAGAGTAGCTAAAGCCTACAATAAGAAGGTTAAACCAAAATCGTTTCAAGTGGGTGACTTGGTTTGGAAGATGATTTTGCCCTTATGCACTAAGAGCCCTAAGTTTGGTAAATGGTCACCTAGTTGGGAAGAGCATTTAAAAATAGCCGAAATCGCTCCAGGTAATGCATATGTGTTGGAATCTCTACAAGGAGAGCGGTTTCGAAGAGCTTTGAATGGCAGGTACTTGAAAAGCTATTTCCCAAGTGTGTGGCAAACAACTTAGAAATGTCGGAAGGCCGATATGAGAGGTATCGTGCTTAGCCCGTTATGCTTTTAGTTCACTTAAGTTCACTAAAAGGCAGGGGGCATGTGTTGATAGCAAAAATGGCATTAATGGTTAAGATTGTCAAAATATTAATTTTGGTAATTTGGGCCAAAAATACACATGTCCATGTCGAGCCGAAGCCCTACAGGGCCGAAGGCCCATTGAAGACATGGGCTTTTGAACCTTCCAGCAGGCCAGCTAGCTTCGGCCCAAAGGCCTTCAGAGACCTTCCATGCCGAAGCTTAGGCCCGAGGAGCAGGCTTCGGCGGGCTTAGCCGAAGGCCCACTTCAGGTTGAATTCCAGAGATAGAGTTTGAGTCTGATTCTGGCTAATTTTATCTCTACGCATGATTAGGCCAAATCTGAACAGATTAATCTTAGAGATTAGAAGAGTAGCCCCTATAAATATAGGGGTGAGGCCGGTTCATTAACACCCCAACACAAATCAACACAAAGAACTAGCTTTGAATCGTACCTTTACTTTTACCTTTACTTTTCTGCAACCTTCGTGGGTTTGCCTGGAAGCCCTCCACCGGCAACTTTGGAATAGTGGTAATCCTTGTTACTTCGTGGGTGAAGTATCTGTTAATCTATGTAAAAGATTGCTATCGCCTTGTTACTTCGCTTGTGAAGTATCCGCTAATGTGAGTAACAGATTGCTACCTTCGCCCTCTAGTGCAACACTTAGCAGAATTCTGTCCCCAGGCCGAATTGGCACTTGATATCTATTTTGTTGCAGGTTTTCACGCTCGGAGCCACTTCGCCGGAGGTGTATGGAGCCAGGAGACTAGCTTCGGATGCTGCCAGAACACCCTTCGGCAAGAACAAAGCTTCAACTACCCATGCCGGACCGTCAAGCTATTGTCGGTTTGACCGAGTCCTGCACGCTAGCATGCTTTGCAACAGGCTTCGTCATGCCAGGTTTCACCACGTTCGTACCCTGCGTCAGACGAAGTCATGCCAGCACATCGCGTTGGAATTATTTTATCGTGTCAGAGACTTTGCACCGAACCCCACCATTCGGAGGTGATTGTCACGTCGAGATCTGTTCGGAGCCCGCCTTCGACCAGATCAGTCCGAATGCCGAAGAAATCCTTCGAAGGGACCCTTCGCATTGGACACTGAAGGTAGCCTTCGATGATACCCTTCGCACTGTATACTTCAGATCAGTCAGGATTCGCTCGACTTGATGATTTATTTTGTTTAATATATTTCTTTTCGGCTAATTGGATTATTTCTATTTGATCTGATTACCTGACGACTCCACCCCCTTACCACGGTTAAGGGTAGTCAAAACGTGACGTCGGTGTTGTGTCAACACACTTTTGGATCGTCGAACTGACCCAAGTGCGGGGGCACGTTTTCGTGTCAACACCCCAATCTCTCCGGATCTAAGGTAACACCATTGTCCCCTCGACTATCCTCCCAAGACATCGAGCAAAAAATATCCACATTAGTAGACTAGGCCGTTGGCGGTACCATTGCAAACCGCGTAGAGGCCATGATCGACTCTAAGATGGAGGCAATGTTTAGGAGATTCGGCTTTTTTGAGGCCGCTTCCCTAACTCTACTAGCTTGTGTACCCCCTGTCCATCACATACATAGTAGGACCGATGGGAGTACAGGAAAGACCATAGCATCCACAGCCACACTGTTGGCGTAAAAGATTACGCTAACAGGTTTCTGAAGAATAGAAACTAACAAATGAAGTGTTTGCGAAGTGAACTGTTCTAAGCCTCCGAAAGGATAATAACTTAGAATAGTTCGAATGTGTGTATTGAATAACTCGTATTCGGTCTCCATTACAGAGTGAAACGGGGGGTATTTATAGGCCCAAACATTAAGGAAAAGACCCTTTATCCCTCTGTTACAACCAACATAGTGGAAACTATTCGGCACCCTTAATAGGGCTAAAATGGTAAAAGACTAATCTGAATGAGAAAGAAGATAAGCCTTCCATCTTAGCTGGCAGAAAAGATCTCAAAAGAGTCTATGTTCGAAGATATACTTCGAACTAAGGTCCATCTTCATACTTCGAGCGTGACTCAAGGCATCTCCGAAGATGCATGTTGGAAACCTTCGAATCCGTTATCTGCCTTTGTGTTGTTACTGCAATAACCGTGAGGATGGAATATTTTCCCCCAACAGTAGCCCCTCGAATACGCTTCTCCGTTAAACCTGTAATGTTAGGAGAGCAGTATACGGAAGAAAAATAACCATGCGTAGGGGTTATTAGATTTATAATTTATCTCCGAAATGTATGGAGATATAAAACTTCGAATCAGTTTTAAGACAATTACTTTCGAACCATCTTAGAACTAACTCAGGAAGCCCGAAAGCCTTTTTAGACTTAGAAGAAATAGCCGTTGGCTTCTTTCTTCTAACGGAAATTACGCAGTGCGTTAATTTCGGAAAAAAGTAATGGGCAAGAATGCGAAACGGCATGGACAAACGGTAAAAAATGTAAAGTCTAGGCTATAAATAGAGAGCCTAGAACTTTCCCGAGTACCTTTCCACCGCTTTCTTGCAAACAAGCCATCCTTTGAGCCCTAGCCTCCATTCTTCTTCTAAAGCAACTCAGTAGTGTCAATGGCGAAAACCAAAGGTTCGGGAGCACCTTCAGCTCTGGCTCGACAGCAGGCTGCTGCTGCAGCAGCGGCTGCGTCATTGGCGACGGCAGCTCCAACCCCCGCAACAACAACCATGGCGGCGGGAGGAGGAAATCCCCAAAGTGTTGGTGATCAAGGCCTCTTCCCGGCATCGGCAAAATACATGGATCAATCCTTCCAACTGGGGCCTTCAACCTGCAAAAGAGAATCACTGGCGGCCGTAGTAGAGGGCAAAATTAGCTCGGGAGTTATGATCTGCAAACCTGGGAAGGAAGTTATCCCGTCACCAAGACCCGGAGAAGTGGTCGTCTTCGAAGCCTTCTTCAAAGCTGGCTTAGGTCTTCCGGCAGTGGATTTCTTGGCTGAGGTATTGGATCTGTTCCATGTTACTCTCCCCCAACTTTCTCCGAATGCAGTAGCTCGTTTAGCCATCTTCGAATGGGCGTTGAGAGCCGAAGGTTGTGAGGGGAGGGCAGAAATCTTCGCTGCGTTGCACAGAGCTTCGTGCCAGCCAAAGACCTTCGTAGGTCCCGGAGGTGAAAAAATGGTAGTAGCCTTCGGAAGTATTAACTTCAGGCTTCGGGATGAGTACGCCCTTCGGTTTCCTGCTAAGGCCATCATGAAATGGTTTTATGCCGAAGTTGGGGCAAGCAACCGTCTAGCTGGTCCTCTGAAAGACATCAACTTCCGAAAGGAAGCCCTTGTGCATCCAGACCTCGGTCAGCTCGAAGCTCGCCTCAGCTTGCTTCAAAAGATTAGCCATCGGTTGAGCATGCGAGACTTAGCCGAAGAATTCCTCGGGCTCCAAATTTCTCCCTTGATGGCCAACTAGCCTATCATCTTCGAAGAGGATTCGGAAGGCGGTCTCCAAAAAATTACTTCGACTTCGAGCCCTGCAGGTAACTTCGAAAACAACATACTCCATGTATATTTATTCGAAGAATTAACTAACTTAACTCATTTTTTAGCTTCTTCAGCCCCTATAACTTCGGAGCAAATCATACGGGCTTCGGAGAAGTTTTTGGGCGCTCCAACTCCGACCGAAAAAGAATGGAGAATCAAGTTGGTCGGGAGTTGGGAAAGATTTAACAGAGTATGGGGAATGCTGGAAATCGTTCTGCCCCCTTTGGTGGATTGGGTGCCTTCGGAGAAAGGACCCAAGAAGAGGAAGGCCGAAGTTGGGACTTCGAGCTCCGCCAAGACTTCGGTCAAGAAGGTGGCTCGAAAGCCAAAGAACCCAGCACCTTCGAGCCCAAGGGCTTCAGTCTCCGATTCCCAGGAGGACGAAGGCAAGGTTACTTGTGAACCTGATTGACGAAGATGCAACTCAAGGAGCTGCACAAGTTGAAGTACCTGCGAACGTGCCGGAATCTCAAGAGAACCTTGAACAAACAAGGACTTCGGCAGTTCAAGAGGATTTACCTCAGGAGCTCGAAGCAGAAAGAATTGTGCTTCGAGCAGAAGTTGAAAGAATGCGGGCGGAGCACGCTACTGCGGGGACCGAGCTTGTTAGGCTTCGAGAGGAAGCTAGCCAGCTTTTGAATCAAAAGAATTCCTTAACTACAGAGGCTGCTAGACTTTCTAGAGTTCTGGAAGAGCTAACTTCGGCGAAGGATGCGCTGATCAAAGATAAGCTGAAGTCCGAGAAGGTAGCTGCGGAGGTTATGGATCAACTGCTAGGCATTCTGGAGTACTTCGGTACTACCGGGACGCTTCCTTATGATGACAACATTTCCCTTCTGCGCTGGTTGAAAAGGATTCAAGGAGTGGCGAAGCAGATGAAGACAGCAGGCATTCGCTACGGAGAACTCTCCGGACAAGTGGCTGCTGTTGGCCTACTTCGTTACTACGAGGATCTGGGCCGATCGATAACTCCGAGCGCAGGAGAGGGCCCAATTACCTTCGACGACGAGCAGCTTCTGACTCCTTCCGAAGGTGTGGCCGCTGCCTGGCAATCCTTCCAAACTTCATGGAGAGCCGAAGGTCGCTCTGCGATCAAGGCCTGGATCGACGAAGGACAACGCCAGAAGCAAGCTCGGACCCAAGCTTCGAGCAGTCAGCCTCCTCCGAACCCGCAGGTTTAGATATATCTTAGGATCTTTGACTATGTAAAGCTTTGCGCTTATGTACATTTATCAATGAAAATTTGTTTATCATGTTTTTAGGCTTTGCCTCACATGGAAGATGTCGAAATGTTAGATATTAACGACGAACTTCGCTCATTGTGGGCTACCTTCGATATTTTAAAACTTTACAAGCGCCCTCGATTTTTAGTTCCTCGAGATAGCTCTGGTGCAATTACGCCCGAAGTAAGCAAAGATATACTATCTTATATTAAAGAGGAAGAAAAAGAGGTTAACTTGGAAACTTCGTCTTCTGAAGACGTTATATGGTCCGAAGATGAAAATGAAACTCGAAGTAAAAAGCCTGAAGAACATGGAAGCTGGGAAAGGAGCCCTGAACGGCTTCGAACTTGGGCCGAACTTCAGCAAGAACAGAAGGACTTTAGAGCTTCGAAGGGAGGCAAGAGAGTTAAACGTAAAGTTGTTAGAACTCCCGGCACTGGAACTAGTCATTCCAACCCTAGCTCTAGAGATCGAAGAGGTCTTCGATTCCTTCTTGGTATAGATACCAATTTTTCATGATGTAAACTGTAATCATATTCGTTTGAATAATAAATATCGATTAAAATTGTCTCCCTATTTACTAGCCCCTCTTTGGGTATAAGCAACTTCGAACTGTATTCAAAGATGGTTATGCGCAAAGAAAAACTTCGGAGTACAATTTTTTGGGGTTCGGAGCCCCTCTGTAATTTGAAGATCTTGTAAAATCTTGTAAAATGTCTTCGACTATTTGCAGTCTAAAGAATGGCAACTTGGTACCCTTTGTTTTTTGAAAGAAATCACTTGAGATAACTTTCAAGACACTTTAGTGTCTTAGATAATTTGTCACTTTGGACTATCTTAACAGACATTCGAAGCTCATGGCTCAAACTCTGTTTTGTTTTGGCCACCTTCGGCTCTTTTTTGCAAATTCTGTCAAACCAATGGTTCGGAGTTCGCAGTGGTCTCTTTGGACTCTTTTTACGGATACCTACAAGCCAATGACTTGGGCTCCGCATATTTTGGTCGCCTTCGACTCTTTTTACGGATACCTACAAGCCAGTGGCTTGGGCTCCACATATTTTGGTCGCCTTCGACTCTTTTTACGGATACCTACAAGCCAGTGGCTTGGGCTCCGCATATTTTGGTCACCTTCGACTCTTTTTACGGATGTCTACCAGCCGATGGCTTGGACTCCGTATGATCTGGTTTTGGGCTCTTTAATGGATGCCTACAAGCCGGTGGCTTGGACTCCGGATTATGTCAGCCCCCACGTCGGAAACTTCGAACCAATGATTCAAAGTCCAAAAATATGATTCAGCTTTATGACACTTCCCTCTCGGTCAACCCCGCGGTTCCAGTGCGTCCACTCGGAAGCTGGAGGTTTGTGAGGGGAAGGCACTATCTGAACCATATGCTTTATTAATTCAGAAGATGATTACAAGTGGTTTACAAGGAGCCCTTATGCGAAGTATCGCTTTAGGTGCTCCGCATGCCAAGTATGTGCTAATTCTTCACCTTCTAAATTACCTAATTTAAAACAGCCAGGGCGTCCTAAACGAACAATTAAGTATGGACCTTCCCATTTATTTCCTAATTTCCCTGGCGCTATAATGCTTCGCAGAACAAGATGACCCGGTCTAAGCTCATTGATCTTAACCTTCGGGTCAAACCAAGCCTTCGTCTGCTGGTGATACTTTGATAAATTGGCCACAGCTCGAAGTCTTGTTTCTTCTGATAAATCTAGCGAAGCTTGTCTTCTTCAATCTCCGTTTGGGTGCTGCGAAGTGATCCTCCTTTGAGCTCCGTTGGAGTCATAGCTTCATCTCCGAATAGTAATCTGAATGGAGTAAAACCTGTGGACCTTGTTTGCGTAGTTCGAATGGACCACAAAATCTTCGGAAGTTCTTCGGTCCATAGTCCTTTTGCTAATCCTACTATCCTTCGATTTAGCCCTGATAAAATATTTCCATTGGCTCTTTCTACAGCTCCGTTAGACTGAGGATGCCTCACTGCAGCAAAACATAACTGGATGCCTAGATCTTCGCAAAACTTCCTGAAAGGTTCTGCATCGAACTGTGTTCCATTATCAACTATGAGTTGTCTAGGCACTCCGAACCGGCAAATGATATTTTTCCAAAAGAATTTCTGTACATTGTTCGAAGTGATAGCTGTTAAGGGCTCTGCTTCTACCCACTTAGAAAAATATTCAATAGCTACCACTTCGAACTTTAGATTTCCCTTAGCTACTGGAAAGGGACCAATTAAATCCATACCCCATCTGGCCATAGGCCATACCGGAGCAATAACTTGAAGAGCTGTTGGTGGGCGATGGCTCCGTCGACCCATCCACTGACATCCTTGACAAGTGTGGACCAAGCTCTCCGCATCAGCTGTTATTGTAGGCCAATAAAGCCCCTAGCGAAGTGTTTTTCCTGCCAAAGCTCGAGGGGCTAAATGGCTACCGCAAAGTCCTTCATGGATTTCGCGAAGAATTTCTTGACCTTCGGCTTGAGATATACATCGGAGTAGAGGGGAACATACTCCGGCCTTGTATAAAATACCGTTGATTATTTGATAATTTCTAGCCCTGAGTTTCAATCTTGAAAGCTGTGGCTCTTCAGGCAAATTTGTCCCTCCTTGTAAAAGTTCCATGATTGAATTTTTCCAATCTGCACTTGGAATACAAAGAATCTCTGCAGAGGGAATTTGTAGCACCGAAGGTGTACTGAGCTCCTCATAGAAAGCTTCTTCTGGTATATCCATAGCTCCGGCTGCAGCTTTTGCTAAGATGTCTGCTTGCACATTTTCTGCTCTTGGTATACTCCGAATGGAAATACCCTTGAAGTGTGCTTCGATCTTACAGATTTCTTCTAAATACTTTGCAAGCTGTGGATGTCGAACTTGAAAATTTTTATCTACGTGCCCTGCTACTATTTGAGAATCTGTCTTTATAACAACTCTTGTAGCCCCTAGAGCACGTGCTTTTCGGAGTCCCAGTAAAATCCCTTCATACTCCGCTATATTATTGGTAGACTTAAAGTTGAGTCTTGCGGAGTACATTGCTCTTTGCCCTGAAGGCGAAATCAACATTGCTCCAACGCCTGCTCTGGATGCTTGGAAAGCCCCATCAGAATAAACAGTCCAAACTCCGTCACTTGACTTCTCCGGAACCAAAGTTGCTGGTGGAGTCCATTCTGCTACAAAATCTGCTAAGACTTGCGATTTGATTACTGTCCTTGCCAGAAAAGATATGCCGAAGGGTGCTAGTTCGACTGCCCACTTTCCAATACTTCCAATGGAGTCTTTACTTCAGAGCATATCTCCCAAAGGATACGAAGTTGGTACAATTACATTGTGAGCCAAAAAATAATGTCTTAATTTCCTCGAAGCCATTATTAGAGCATAAACGAACTTTTCGAGTACGGAATACCTTGTCTTCGCTCCTGATAATGCTTCAGACACAAAATAAACAGGATTTTGCACCAACCTCCCATTGAAATCCATTTCTCTGACAAGGACTGCACTGACAGCAGAACCTGTAGCTGCAAGGTAAAGGAGTAGGGTTTCGTCTGCAGTAGGCACCGTGAGTGTAGCGAGATTACTGAGATACTCTTTAATATCTTCGAAGCTTTTCTGACACTCTGGTGTCCATGCAAAATCTTCGGACCCTTTCAATGCTTTAAATATAGGCAAGCTTCTCTCTGCAGACCTTGCTAAAAACCTGCTAAGTGCTGCCAGACGTCCAGTCAGCTTTTGCACTTGCTTTAAATTTTCCGAAGGAGCCATCTTTTGTAGCGCAGTTATTTGAGTAGGGCTAGCTTCAATCCCCCTGCTTGAAACTAAATACCCTAACAACTTCCCAGCCTTAGCCCCGAAGATACATTTTTCAGGGTTAAGACGGATCCCACATGCCCGAAGGCTATTAAATGTTTCTGCTAAGTCTAGGCTATGTTGGTGCTTTAAAGCACTCTTTATTACAATATCATCCATATAGGCCTCCACATTGCGACCTAATTGATGACCTAGAGCCTTAGCAACTAACCTCGAAAAAGTAGCCCCGGCATTTCTTAAGCCAAAAGGCATTCTTACATAACAAAAGACTCCCGAGGGAGTTACGAAGCTTGTCTTGATCTCATCTTCGCGCTTCAACCATATTTGATGATAACCAGAATACGCGTCAAGGAAGCTTAATAACTCCGAACCTGCGGTGGAGTCGACCAATTGATCAATTCGGGGCATGGGGTAAGGGTCACGAGGGCATGCTTTATTCAAGGATGTGAAATCAATGCACATGCGCCACTTCCCGGAGGATTTCTTTTTGACGAAGACTGGGTCGGCTAACCATTCTGTGTGAGCCACTTCTCTGATAATCCCAGCCTTCAACAATTTTTCAACTTCATCCTTTGCTAGAACATCTCTTTCTGCAGACATTTTTCGGAGTCCTTGCCGAACAGGCCGGGCCTTCGGGTTTACAAGCAAACTATGTTCAATGATATCCCGATCGACTCCGGTGATGTCTTCGTCAGACCAAGCGAAGACATCTAAATTTTCTTTTACCACTTTTTCCAAGGAGGTTGCAACTTCTGGAGGTAAATCTTTACCAAATTGAAATGCATATTCTTTACCATCTTTAACAATAAACTTCGTTGCGATCTCTCCTTCAGGACTTGGTCTTGGGAAGGATTTCTTCGAAGATTCAGAAGGAGCTGAAAAAATTTCTTGATTATCTTGCACATTATTCACTTGTCTTGGATCAAGAGGGGGGCCATGGCCATATTCCGCTCTTCGGGCAGTAGCTTGATCTCCGAAGACAGTAAGCACTCTTGCTTGCGTGGGCATCTTCATGCACAAGTAATTGTGATGTGCCACAGCTCCGAACTGGTTTAACATGCCTCTCCCGAAGATGACGTTGTAGGCATATGGAGCATCTACAACGTCGAAGATTACTTCCTCTGTCCTGGCTAAAAATCCTTCTCCGAAGGTAACTTCTAGGCCTATCTTGCCGAGTGCATCAAGCGGAGGTCCTGCGAAGCCTTGCAAAGGACGAGCCGCTGGAAGAAGGTGCTTTCCGGAGATGCACAATTGATCGAAGGCTTGAATAAAAATAATATCCGCTGAACTGCCTCCGTCAATTAACACCCTTCGAACCTCAGTTCCTGCAATGTCAGTAGTAATGACAAGTGGGTCTGCATGTGGGAATTTAATGCCAGCTGCATCCTCTGCAGAAAAAGATATTGGTACATGGGACCATTCCGGCATAGCAGCTGCAGATGACGAAGATACAATGTGGCCCACTTCTCTAACATACTCTCTTCTCTGCCTTTTTGACATGCTTCCGAGGGTACCTCCTTCGGAGATGGGGAGGACTACTCTTTTTCCTCGGTCTTGCCCTTCTTCTTGCTTCGGAGGTGGCATAGCATTGGCCACCGGAGGGCGTCTTGCAGCTTCGAAGTTTTCTATCCGCGCCACAGCCTGGACAGGCTCCGGGCGCACTTCAGCTGGAACTCAGTCAGTAGTACCTCGACCCGAAGTTCTTTCTAGATACTCTCCTCTCAGAGTAAGTATAGCCTTGCAAGTATCAGTTGCGTGGCTTCGGTTTTCACCATGAATACAGCAGAAAAGGGTCTGGCCTTTGCCAGCCGTTTTCCCTGGCGGCCTCCAGCCGCTGACCTTGTTTCCCGAAGGTTGTGGAGCTCTCTGGGTGAACTTTTGCGGGGGTGCAATGTTTAGGAATTCAGAACGGGGATGCTTTTGCCCCCTTCTCCTATCATGCTGAACTTTGAAGACTGGTTCCCGTGGTTGTGCCGAAGTTTTTACTTCCACTTTTACTTCCTGCAGTATGGACAGAGTAGCTGCAGTTCTTCGAAGCCAACCTTCTTCCGACCTCGCATATTCTTCAAAGTATGACATCAACTGAGAAACAGAAGATGTGCTTTTCCGGTGAAGCTTATCATGGAGGCCTTAATGAATGACACCTTCCCGAGCTGCGTCAACTACCGAAGATGTAGTCAACCCTCGGATCTACGACTTCGTATGAGCGAAGCGCTTGAAATATTGCCTCAATGTCTCTCCAGGGAGTTGGTTCACCTGGAAAAGACTTCCCGTCGACATTGGAGGCACGAAGGTGCCTTGAAAATTGCTTACGAACTTCTTCTTCAGCTGCCCCCATGAATTAATTGATCCTGGCTTCAAAGACCAGAACCACCTTAATGCCACTCCTTGAAGAGCTAAAGGGAACCATTTTGCCATGGTGTCTCGAACTCCTCCACTAGCTTCAATTGCTAGAGCATAAGAACGGACAAATTCTCCAGGGTCCTCATCTCCGGCATACTTGCAAAGCTTCGAAGTCTTAAACTTCGGATCGAAGCGAACCTTTTGTAGTTCAGGATGCAGCAGAGATTCAGTATCAAAGGAGGCATTCTCCGGGGCTTTGGGATAGATGGGTTCGTCGTCTTCAGGCACTTCAGGAATAGCCGGGATGGCTTGAGAGCGAAGCCTATTTGCAGCTTCTTGCCGCCATCTCGCTACTTCGGCTTGGAGACTGGCCATTTGAGCGGCCATATCACCAAGATTGTCTTCATCTCCTCCGGAAGGATCTTCCGGGTCTTGAGAACTGAGAGGATCAGTTCGGAGTGGAACTTGAGGTGGAAGAGGAACTCCGGGTGGTCGAAGTATAGATGGAGTTGGTGGAGGAACTCTGTATACTCGAGGAATGGGAACTCCTTCCGGAGTTTGAGGTAGAGGAAACGTCGAAGGTCCTCCGACCTCAACAGTGTCGGAAGGTGCCCCTCCGGAGGTCCGAGGGGACCTCCGAACAGGGTTACGAGTTGTGCTCCGCTTAGGAGGCATGATGTAAGAAGTTGGTAGAGAACGAAGTTTCTTGGACTAAGTTCCCCACGGACGGTGCCAACTGTTGGCGTAAAAGATAGCGCTAACAGGTTTCTGAAGAATAGAAACTAACAAACGAAGTGTTTGCGAAGTGAACTGTTCTAAGCCTCCGAAAGGATAATAACTTAGAATAGTTCGAATGTGTGTATTGAATAACTCAT
This sequence comes from Zizania palustris, assembly GCA_019279435.1. NCBI lineage: Eukaryota > Viridiplantae > Streptophyta > Magnoliopsida > Poales > Poaceae > Zizania > Zizania palustris. Next base: position 47,985,092 of record JAAALK010000080.1, read on the forward strand.
ATTCGGTCTCCATTACAGAGTGAAACGGGGGGTATTTATAGGCCCAAACATTAAGGAAAAGACCCTTTTACCCCTCTATTACAACCGACATAGTGGAAACTATTCGGCACCCTTAATAGGGCTAAAATGGTAAAAGACTAATCTAATGAGAATGAAGATAAGCCTTCCATCTTAGCTGGCAGAAAAGATCTCAAAAGAGTCTATGTTCGAAGATATACTCCGAACTAAGGTCCATCTTCATACTTTGAGCTTGACTCAAGGCATCTCCGAAGATGCATGTTGGAAACCTTCGAATCCGTTATCTGCCTTTGTGTTGTTACTGCAATAACCCTGAGGATGGAATATTTTCCCCCAACACACACCATCCACGATTGAGGCAGCATATGGCCCTATCGGTCAGACCGGCCTGACCGGCTATCACACTCTCGGTTAGACCAGCCCTATGGCCGGTTAGATCGCCCCTATCACACACTATGCGTCGTCGCCCGTGCCTACGCTACTTTATCCCGTGCTGCCTGCACCTCCTGCTCTCACACACCTGCATAGGCTCGGACACCACGAGAGGAGGAGCTTCATGGTCGAAACCATTATATACCACCACGTGTTGCACCCTGAGGAGCCATGCTGAATAGCGTGGGCCTCATGGCTCCAGAAGTGATGAGTCATTGTCAACGATAGTCAAAGAGGACAAAAGAAGAAGAGATCTGCTGTTTCATGGGCCGCGTGTGACTCAGGTACACGGGCAGCGAGCGACTGTCGGGCAGAGGAGGCTGCGAATTCGGGCTAGCCCAATCCGGGTACATGGGCCAGAAGCAGTAGAAGACCCACTGGGCTGTTGACCAGGGTTGACTCAGGTACACGGGCGGCGAGCGATTGCTGGGCTGAGAGAGCTGCGGAGTCGGGCCGGCCCAATCCGGGTACCTGGTGCAAAGCTGGTGGAGACTTTGTCAGTTTCGGCGCAAAACTGACAACCGTTGATCTTGTATCCGACTGTCCAGAAGAGAAGCCGTAGTCGCTACGAAAACTTAGCTTCCGGATAAGTCATCTGTATCTCTAGGCCCACAGTCAGTCAGTCGTGTCTGTAAAAATACCTAAGGGTAGTAGAGTCTTTTCCTTTATTCTTGCGTCTGTAAAAACCCTAAGGAGCTGGTAGAATATTCCTAGTGTTGGGCAGCCTATAAATAGGGCCCCAATCCCTAGGGTTTGGACTACCCTTTCCAGAATTCACTTTTTAATCTATTGGGTCATTTTGTCTCCTGCGCACTCTCTCTATTATTCCTGTTTCTGTGCGCCGCCAGAGGCTTGTTCTTCTGCTTGCATTCATTTTGTTCTTCATTAATGTAGTAAGATTTTTTTCCCTGTTGAGTGCGAGGCGTGCGTTTGGTTATTGTGAATCTGAATCGCTGTGTACTGTGTGCATTTTTGTTCACTATTTGTTTCTGTTGCTTGTGTTCTTCACGCGAGTAGTACTAGTTCTTGCTGTTGCAAGTAGTACTACTACACTGTAGCAACAGTACTCTAGTGCCAGCTTTTTGCTTTTACTGCGTAGCTTTTGGATCGAGTTGACAGGGCCAAAGTCCCTTTTCTTGTGTGAAGTCCAACTCTGTGAAGCATACTTCGAATCTGCAAGCTTCGAATCTGCAGGCTTCGAATCAGCAGACTTCAAATCAGCATACTTCGAATTTGCAAGCTTCGAATCTGCAGGCTTCGAATCAGCAGACTTCGAATCAGCAGACTTCGAATCAGCAGACTTTGAATCTGCAAGCTTCGAATCTGTAGGCTTCGAATCAGCAGACTTCGAATCAGCAAACTTCGAATCTGCAAGCTTCGAATCTGCAGACTTCGAATCAGCAGACTTCGAATCAGCAGACTTCGAATCTGCAAGCTTCGAATCTGCATACTTCGAATCTGCAGGCTTCGAATCTGCAGGCTTCGAATCTGCATACTTCGAATTTGCAACCTTCGAATCTGCAACCTTCGAATATGCAACCTCCGAATCTGCAACCTTCGAATCCGCAACCTCCGAATCTGCAACCTCCGAATCTGCAACCTTCGAATTTGCAACCTCAGAATCTGCAACATTCGAATCTGCAACCTCAGAATCTGCAACCTTCAAATCTGCAACCTTCGAATCTGCAACCTCTGAATCAGAAGACTTCGAATCTGCAGACTTAGTCAATCTGTTCTCGCTTTGTTGTTTAGTTTTCTTTTTAAATGCGTTGGGTTTTGGGAGCAGGCCATTGATTCGAAAGAATTTTTTAGGCGCCCATTCACCCCCCCTCTGGTCGCTACTTTCGGTCCTACAAGTGGTATCAGAGCGAGGTTAGGGTTTTTCCATACCTTAACCGGTTCTAAACTCCAGTAGTGACCATGACGTCTCCTGGCAAGGTCCCGTCCTTGGAAGACTCGCATGCGAGCCTATCTAATGAGCCAGGGCTCGGACATATGGGACATTTGCGTTCACACCACGTTTGTCATTTTGCCAGTCGCTGAGCATGGTACTGCTGGTATCATTGCTCAGCATCTGAGCAACAGTAAGGCTGTGAACATACTCTTTTCTGGTTTAGGTCCCACTGAATTTGAGCGTGTCAGCCATCTCTCCACTGCGAGAGAGATCTGGGCTACCCTCAAGGCACACCATGAGGGAACAACTCAGGTCAAGGCTCGGCTCTATCAGGCCTACCGGCGTGAATATGAAAATTTCACACAGAAGCCGGGTGAATCTATTGAGGCTTTGTTCGGTCGTTTTCAGTCGATCATAAACAAGCTTCGAGACAACAAGGCTGAGGGTGCTCAGTTAGTCTAAGATCACGAGCAGGCTCTCAAGGTTCTCCATACCTTGGACCCAAAGATCTGGGAGATCAAGGTATCCTCTATCGTTGAGAGCACTTCTTACGATACCTTGACCATTTCTGAGTTGTTTAGCAAGCTGAAGGCCACTGAGTTAGATATCCAGCTGAGATCAAATCTCACTGGTTCTGGATCAAAATCCCTGGCCCTTGCTACACCTTCTGTTGATCCCTCTTCTGTGAGTTGTGCTGGGTTCTCTTTGATGTCTATCACTGAGGACCAGCTAGAGTTATTGGGAGATGATGATTTGTGTCTTTTTAACAACCGGGTGCGTCGTGTCTATGACAAGAGAATGTTCAAAAGACACGGCACAAAATCCAGATGCTTTGAGTGTGGTGATCCAGGACACTTCATCGCCGACTGCCCCAAGCGCAATGGATACAAGAAGGGTACCGGTGGTAGCTTCCATGACTCCGGCAAGCACGAGAGCTCATCCTTCAACAAGGGCAAGCCGAAGACTCGATTCTTGAAGAAGGCCCTGAAGGACTATCGGCGAGAGAACAAGAATCGCGACAAGGCCTTCTTCGCCGAGATGGAGAAAAGCTACTCCAAGCGGTCCACGTGTTCTTCCTCTTCATCGAGCTCAAGCGATGAGGAGATCGCCATCAGGAAGGGGAAGGAAAAGGACGATCCAGCGGGTCTCTGCTTCATGGCCTTCGGAGACAAGCCGAAGAGCCGCTCACACCAGCGCCGAAGATCCCGCAAGAGCTTCTGTTCAATGGCTCTTGGGGATAGGGAAGAAAAGAGCGCCTCTGATGACTCCGACGACGACGACAACAAGGTATCATCCTATGAACGAGAAATTGTTGATTTACTTGAGAGCAATCGTCAGGAGTTAAAGTATCGGGAAAAACTGCTTAGGGGGGCCAAAAAGAGGATAGATGAGCTAGAAAGTGAGCTTGCCATGGCCAACGGCAGAATTGAGAGTCTATCTTCTTCCCCTTGCTTGGGTGATAGCAGTGAGTGCCCGAAGTGTGAGGTGCTTCTTTGTGACCTGTCAACTCTGAAGTCCAGGTACACAGAAAGGGTTGATGAGAGGGATGCTTTGGCCACTGAGCTTGAAAGTGCTCAGCTGGAGCTGAAAGATGCTCAAGCCACTGTCGTCGCACCCTGTGTTGATTGCCCATCTCATCTATCTACCTTAGCTGAGCTGAAATCCAAGGGCGATGAGCATTTGGGTGTTTTGGAGAGGTTGAGAGCTGAGCTTGCGCAGACTAGGCTAGAGCTTGAGACACTGTCAGTTCCACCCACTGTCTATGAGAACTGTTTGTCTCTTAGAATGGAGTTGATTAAGCTGAAAGCCGAAAAGTCTGTCCAAGTAGAGAGTGAGTGTGAGACCTGCTTGTCTCAGGTGGAGGTTCTAGCTTCCTTGAGAGAGGAGCTAGCAGATTCTCAGAATGAGAACTTTTACATCCGTTCTATCCTGAGTTGGATCAGTGCCAGAGAGCCACAGCTTGGCATGATGATCCAGCAGTTCAAGAGGCAGGATGGGTTTGGGGTAGGTTACACCTACACCAAGGCTGACTTCGAGAGTGCCATTAGCTGGGCAGTGGAGTGGAGTAAAATGACTCCTGAGCAGAGATACCCTAAGACTCACTCCACTGAATCTTCCCAGGCTTGTCAGCCAAAGGATGGAGTAATCCATGAACCACCAAAAGCTCCACCCAAGAAGCCTATCTGGGTTCCGAAGCCCAAACACCTCCACTCTGCTCTGGACTCTCTTCCTGGACCCTCTCAAACCAAGAAGACCACACCAAACACTACCAAGCCCAAACATCCCAAGCCTCAACTACATCCCAAGAAGCCCACCTATCATTGTGAGTACTGTCAGAGAGACGGGCATCTTGCGGAGTTATGCTTCAGAAGGAAGCGAGTTGAGAGAGCAGAAAGAGCTCGTGGTGAACAGGAGCAGTTCTACCAGCAGGGTGGTAGACTGCGTGTTCCTCGGTGCGGAGAGAGGCTGGAGGCCAGGCCGCGTCGTGTAGGTGGTGGTAGAGGAGACGGCTTTCTTGCCCGTTCTCCAGTTGGTGGTGTCCGTTCCGGCAGAGTTCCAGACCGTGTTGGCTACGGTTCTGGACCTCGTGGCCGCAGGGTTAGGCAGAACCGAGGACCGCGCTTTGAGCCGCATTTTGGTCCAAACTCTTTTGATGGTTTTCGCTTTCCATCTTTTGAGCAGATGGCTCGACACTGGTTTGGCTCTTTTGCTAAACCTGGTGCCGGACCATTTGCTCCCACTTACAGCCACTGATTATGCAAGATTAGGGACTGGAGGACGGTTGGATCATGGACTCAGGATGCTCTCGCCACATGACGGGACATCGCAGATGGTTCTCCAGTCTCACTCCCCCGAGCTCCAAAGAATACATCACCTTAGGGAACAATGGTCAAGGGAAAGTAAGTGGCATTGGCTCAATTCGCATTTCAGATCATTTCTCTTTGAAGAATGTTGCTTTGGTTAAGAATTTGAACTTCAATTTGATTTCTGTTTCGCAACTTCTTGAGGATGGTTTGGAAGTGCATTTTAAGAAGGGCAACTCTTCTGTGGTTGATTCTAGAGGGTCTTTGATTTGTCAAATTTTACCTTTCGGTAAAGTTTTTCGAATTGACTTCTCTTGTTCTTTTGGCCCTTCTCGCTGTTCGAAGATATACTCCGAACTAAGGTCCATCTTCATACTTTGAGCTTGACTCAAGGCATCTCCGAAGATGCATGTTGGAAACCTTCGAATCTGTTATCTGCCTTTGTGTTGTTACTGCAATAACCTTGAGGATGGAATATTTTCCCCAACACACACCATCCACGGTTGAGGCAGCATATGGCCCTATCGGTCAGACCGGCCTGACCGGCTATCACACTCTCGGTTAGACCAGCCCTATGGCCTGTTAGATCGCCCCTGTCACACACTATGCGTCGTCGCCCGTGCCTGCGCTACTTTATCCCGTGCTGCCTGCACCTCCTGCTCTCACACACCTGCATTGGCTCGGACACCACGAGAGGAGGAGACGCATGGTCGAAACCATTATATACCACCACGTGTTGCACCCTGAGGAGCCATGCTGAATAGCGTGGGCCTCATGGCTCCAGAAGTGATGAGTCATTGTCAACGATAGTCAAAGAGGACAAAAGAAGAAGAGATCTGCTGTTTCATGGGCCGCGTGTGACTCAGGTACACGGGCAGCGAGCGACTGTCGGGCAGAGGAGGCTGCGAAGTCCGGCTGGCACAATCCGGGTACATGGGCCAGAAGCAGTAGAAGACCCACTGGGCTGTTGACCAGGGTTGACTCAGGTACACGGGCGGTGAGCGATTGCCGGGCTGAGAGAGCTGCGGAGTCAGGCCGGACCCAATCCGGGTACCTGGTGCAAAGCTGGTGGAGGCTTTGTCAGTTTCGGCGCAAAACTGACAACCGTTGATCTTGTATCCGACTGTCCAGAAGAGAAGCCGTAGTCGCTACGAAAACTTAGCTTCTGGTTAAGTCATCTATATCTCTAGGCCCACAGTCAGTCAGTCGTGTCTGTAAAAATACCTAAGGGCAGTAGAGTCTTTTTCTTTATTCTTGCGTCTGTAAAAACCCTAAGGAGCTGGTAGAATATTCCTAGTGTTGGGCAGCCTATAAATAGGGCCCCAATCCCTAGGGTTTGGACTACCCTTTCCAGAATTCACTTTTTAATCTATTGGGTCATTTTGTCTCCTGCGCACTCTCTCTCTTATTCCTGTTTCTGTGCGCCGCCAAAGGCTTGTTCTTCTGCTTGAATTCATTTTGTTCTTCATTAATGTAGTAAGATTTTGTTCCCTGTTGAGTGCGAGGCGTGCGTTTGGTTATTGTGAATCTGAATCGCTGTGTACCGTGTGCATTTTTGTTCACTATTTGTTTCTGTTGCTTGTGTTCTTCACGCAAGTAGTACTAGTTCTTGCTGTTGCAAGTAGTACTACTACACTGTAGCAACAGTACTCTAGTGCCATCTTTTTGCTTTTACTGCGTAGCTTTTTGATCGAGTTGACAGGGCCAGAGTCCCTTTTCTTGTATGAAGTCCAACTCTGTGAAGCATACTTCGAATCTGCAAGCTTCGAATCTGCAGGCTTCGAATCAGCAGACTTCGAATCAGCAAGCTTTGAATCTGCAGACTTCGAATCACCAGACTTCGAATCAGCAGACTTCGAATCTGCAAGCTTCGAATGTGCAAACTTCGAATCAGCAGACTTCGAATCAGCAGACTTCGAATCTGCAAGCTTCGAATCTGCATACTTCGAATCTGCAGGCTTCGAATCTGCAGGCTTCGAATCTGCATACTTCGAATCTGCATACTTCGAATCTGCAACCTTCGAATCTGCAACCTCCGAATCTGCAACCTTCGAATCTGCAACCTCCGAATCTTCAACCTCCGAATCTGCAACCTTCGAATTTGCAACCTCAGAATCTGCAACCTTCGGATCTGCAACCTCAGAATCTGCAACCTTCGAATCTGCAACCTCTAATCAGAAGACTTCGAATCTGCAGACTTAGTCAATCTGTTCTCGCTTTGCTGTTTAGTTTTCTTTTTAAATGCGTTGGGTTTTGGGAGCAGGCCATTGATTCGAAAGAATTTTTTAGGCGCCCATTCACCCCCCCTCTGGTCGCTACTTTTGGTCCTACACACCCCCGCACGAGAGACTTGCATAGGCAGGAGGTGTAGATGACTTTGATGAGTGGATTCACGCACTATTTATAGAGTGTGCGGGTTGGACAACTACAGGTCGGGATAGGGTTTATCACAAGTCGTACCCTGATCACTTCGACACCATCCCATACCAGCGTGGCTTTAGGGTGCCTGAGTTTACAAAATTTGACGACGAAGGTAGCAAGACCACCCTAGAGCACATAGGCCAATTCCTAGTGTAGTGTGGCAAAGCTAGTGGGTCGGATGCTTTGAAGCATATATTGTTCTCTCTATCGCTTTCCGGCACCGTGTTCACCTAGTTTTCGGCGTTACCACCGAACTCCGTTCAGACTTGGGCCCAGTTGGAGCAGAAGTTCCATGTTTATTTTACATTGGGAAACCGAGCTTAGACTTTCACACTTGATATTGGTTAGATAGAAAACTAGTGAGAGTGTTTCCGATTACATTAAGTGTTTTAGGAACACTAGAACCCTATGTTTTACTTTAAACATTTCTGATAGAGATTGGCCAACCTAGCTTTTAACGGTCTTCACTCTGAACTTAAGGAGAAACTAGATGGCCAGGATTTCTTTGATGATAGTCAAGTGCTGTAGAAGGCTCTGGTTGAGGAAAGCCGAGCCAAAAGTAGAAAATTCACTAAAACATTCAACAAGGCTAAGGCCGAGGTGCAAGTCATGGAGCACTCTGATGAGGAATATCGGAGAGCGAGGATGACTCGGCCGACATGTATACTGCAGAATGGATTTTGTCTAGTAAGGCCCAGCCCATTACTTGCACTGAGTTACGGCCATCTCCTACCAAGAGTCAGCTAAGTGAGGTGAAGTATTATTTTGATGTTACCAAGTGTGATAAAATATTTGATTTTTTGTTGAATAACAAACTCATTAGGTTACCAAAGGGACACATCTTTCCGACTGTTGGCGACTTGAAGAAGCGGGCTTATGGTAAGTGGCATGATTCTCATTCCCATTCTACTAACGATTGCAATGTTTTTTGTCAGCAGGTTCAATCGGCCATAGAAGAAGGACGATTGAAGCTAGATGCAACTCCCAAGATGAAGCTCTACCAGGACCCCTTTCCCATGAACACTATTGATCTCGATGGGAAAAAGGTGTTGATTCAGCCTGAGTAGGTGTGGTCCGCTAAGGGGAAGGAGGCCGGGATTGGAGAAGTGCGCCCACACACGCTTGTGCCAAAGAACCCTAAGGTAGGAGTGTGGAAGGTGAACACTAGCTCATCATCTTCGGCTGCGACTCGCAAGAAGCCGAAGGTGACATACGACATGCTACTCCAGAAGCACCAGAAGAGGGTCGAGAAGGCGAGCACTCGACGAGCACCTCTAGCGAGGCCGGACCCTCCTCAAAAGAGTGGGTTCGGCCCATGATGGTTGAGGCCATTGGAGCCACCTTTCCATCTGCCACTGTATCATATGCCTATGGCACAATGGCCCCCTTGCTTCTTCCTGCCACCCGGGTACCCTGCCCCATATTATATTGCTCCATTCATGTCATATGGGTTTTACAACACGCAGGGTCTAATGAGTGCTCCAAGAGGTGATGTATTCTGCAGATTATCCATTGCGCCATGAGGACGTCCCGAGATGGCGTCCGAATCCATCCTCACCAAGGTAGGGTCCCAGGATGTCCCAATCCCTAAGGGGCCTCCATGGATCAAGACAGAGGCGAATCACAGGAGACGAGCACCGTCGGTCTGACCGTGGCCTAAGGGCTAGTCAGACTGTAGTCACCATCCCGGTTTGACCGACCTACTATGGCCGGTCCAACTGGCTTGTTGCAGGCACTTGACACCAGTTGGTCCGACTAGCCCTCTATGGCTGGTCCGATCGATGGTACACATAAGCAAGATTCCACCAAGCGCAAAATCGCCAAGGCTGATGCGGGCAACTGCCATTTGACCAAAAATTCCAGGATCAAATTTGTGGCGCCTAGCACCAAGCCGCAGCCTTCATGGGAACCCCAGGTATGACCAAGTCCTAGAAGAGGTGGCTTCAATGTCTTCAAGCTCAGTAGTTGCATGAGAAGAAGGCCAAGGATGAGCAGGATGCCATGTTCGAGGAGGTCCATCCCCGACCAATAGCGAGATAGGTATGGAATCCGAAGCCGGTTGCCATAAACAACCCGGCTCCTACTCCAAGCGATGGCGAGGATGACTTGATGGATGAAGACTACACGTCGGTCTCTAAGGGGCCCACTCCTCAGGCAATGGACATAAACATCGTCATGTTACCCGCTGAGTTTGATCTTCCACAGGACGAGGCCAAGGTCGCGCAGTTGAGCCTCAGCCCACGGGAGACCATTTTAGAAAAGCTTGACGATACGGCTTATCACCTAAATCCTCTCTACGTCAAGGGGCACATCGACGGGAAGCCGATCTTGAGGATGTTGGTAGATGGAGGTGCCACTATCAACTTGATGATGTACTCTCTGTTCAAGAACCTCGGGAAGAATGAATACGACCTGATGAGGACTAAGTTGACGCTCAACGACTTTAATGGCGAGAGCTCCGACGCCAAAGGCGTACTTTCTTTGGAGATGATGGTGGGCAAAAAGACGTTGCCAATGGCATTCTTCATCATCAATGTGCAAGGTAACTACAGTGTGCTACTTGGGTGTGATTAGATTCAAGAAAATTGTTGTATTCCATCTACTTTGCACTAGTGCCTGATTTAGTGGGACGGTGATGATGTGGAGATTGTACCAGCTGACACTTTGTCCTAGGTTGCTTTGGCCGATGTGTCTATTGATGCTGTTCATGATAAGGTAGAATGCTTGTCATGTAGAGATCTCTCAGACTATGATTTTGTCAGCGTGTCTAAGGGATGTTTTGTTCCTGTGTCTGTAAATCTGGCTGGTGTAGCACGACTATCCCTAAACTAGTAGTAATGTATAGTAAGAGTAATCTTGATTGGCTAAAGTCTCGGGTGGAGCAATATCGGTCTTCTAAGGACGATATTGTAGAAGCCATTGAAGATTTTAGCGAAAAAGAAAAGTTAGGCCAAGGTTTTGTGTCGGCTGATCCTATAGAAGAGGTCGATATAGGTGATGGTAGTATTCCAAGGCCGACTTTTGTAAACAAAAATTTGTAGGCTGATGAAAAGGTTGAAGTAATAAAGTTTCTTCGGTCGTATATCAATTGTTTTGCATGTGAGTATAATGAGATGCCCGGACTAAGCCACGAGCTCGTGGAGGATCGGCTACCCATCAAACTTGGGTTTAGGCCTTATAAACACCCCCTCGTCACTTTAATTTAGCTGTATATGACCGAGATAAAGAAGAGATAGAACGATTATTCAAGGCTGAGTTTATTAGGCAATGTAGGTATGCTGAATGGGTTGCTAACATTGTGCCTATAGAAAAGAAAGAAAGTGGCAAGATTCGTGTGTGTATTGATTTCAGGGACTTGAACAAGGCCACTTAGAAGAACGAGTATCCCATGCCGATTGCCGACATGTTGATCAAAGATGCTTCAGGACATAAGGTACTAAGTTTTCTTGATGGCAAAGCAGGTTACAATCAAATCTTTATGGCCAAAGAGGATGTCTATAAGACAACCTTTCGATGCCGTAGGTTTGTCGGCTTTTTTGAGTCGGTTGTAATGACTTTTGGTTTAAAGAATGCTGGCACTACATATCAACATGCTATGAACTTGATCTTTCATGACTTGCTAGGAGTTATGCTAGAAGTCTATGTAGATGATGTTGTAGTCAAATCAGATGCTATGGGAAACCATTTAGCCAATTTGAGAGTTTCTTTTGATAGGATGCATCAGTATGGCTTAAAGATGAACCTAGTCAAGTGTGATTTTGGCGTGTCGGCAGGCAAGTTCTTTGGATTCATGATTCATGAAAGAGACTTGAGAAGATTAAGAAGTGTGAAGCGCTGACGTGCAAGAGAGATGTTCAAAAGTTGTTAGGCAAGGTGAATTATTTGTGCTGCTTCATATCTAACTTGTCTTGCAAGATTGATGCTTTTGTCCCCATACTTCAGCTAAAGAACAAGCCGAATTTACTTGGGGGGCAAGTCAACAACGCGCTTTTTAGAAGATTGAAGAGTGCTTATCATCCCCGCCGATGGTAAGAGCACTAAAAGTTGGGATTCCGTTTCGACTATACGTTGCTATAGAAGATAGCGTGATAGGTGTTGTGCTAACTCAGGAAGTGGAGGGAAAAGAGTACATCATCACATTCTTGAGTCGCCGCTGTTGGGGAAAAATATCTCATCTTCGGGGTTATTGCCGAAGCAACATAAAGGCAGACAGCGGATTCGAAGGTTCCCAGACGATCATCTTCGAAGATACCCGGAACCAAGTTCGAAGTACGAAGATAGGCATTGGTTCGGAGTACATCTTCGAACTAAGGCTCTTCAAGATCTTTTCTGCCAGCTAAGATGGAAGACTTATCTTCTTTCTCATTAGATTAGTCTTTTACTATTTTAGCCCTATTAAGGGAACCGAATAGTTTCCACTATGTCGGTTGTAATAGAGGGGTAAATAGGTCTTTTCCTTAATGTTTGGGCCTATAAATACCCCCCATTTCACCCTGTAATAGGGACCGAATACAAGTTATTCAATACACACATTCGAACTATTCTAAGTTATTATCCTTTCGGAGGCTTAGAACAGTTTGCTTCACAAACACTTCGTTTGTTAGTTTCTTTTCCACAGAAACATGTTAGCGTAATCTTTTACGCCAACAGTTGGCGCCGTCCGTGGGGAACCTAGTCCGAAAAACTTCGTTCTCTACCAACTTCATACATCATGCCTCCTAAGCGGAGCGCACCCCGCAATCCCACTCGGAGGTCCTCTCGGATCTCCGGAGAGATACCCTTCGACACAGTTGAAGTCGGAGGGCCTTCGACATTCCCTCCACAAACTTCGGAAGGGGCTTCCATCCCTCGAACATACGAAGCTTCTCCGCCAACCCCTTCCATACTCCGACCGCCCGGAGTCCCTTCTCCACCCTCCATCCCGATTCGAACTGATCCTACCAGTTCTCAAGACCCGGAAGATCCTTCCGGAGGAAATGAAAATAATCTTGGAGATATGGCCACTCAAATGGCCAACCTTCAAGCTGAAGTGGCAAGGTGGCGACAGGAAGCTGCGAGCAGGCTTCGCTCTCAAGCCACCCCAACCATCCCAGAAGTGCCCGAAGATGACGATCTTGATTATCCCGAAGCCCCGGAGAACGCCTCCTTTGACAATGAATCTCCGCTGCATCCTGAGATGCAGAAGGTTCGGCCTGATCCAAAGTTTAAAACTTCGAAGCTCTGTAAGTATGCCGGAGATGAAGATCCTGGAGAGTTCGTTCGTTCTTATGCCCTAGCGATTGAGGCTAGCGGAGGAGTTCGAGACACCATGGCGAAGTGCTTCCCTTTGGCTCTTCAAGGAGTGGCATTGAGATGGTTCTGGTCCTTGAAGCCAGGATCAATCAATTCATGGTCGCAGCTGAAGAAGAAGTTTATAAGCAACTTTCAGGGCACCTTCGTGCCTCCTATGTCAACAGGAAGCCTTTTCCAGGTGAAACAGCTCCCCGGAGAAACATTGAGGCAGTACTTTAAGCGCTTCGCTCATACGAAGTCGCAAATTCGGGGGCTGTCCGCATCTTCAGTGGTTGATGCAGCTCGGGAAGGCGTCAGTCATCAAGGCCTTCTGGATAAGTTGCATCGGAAAAGCATCTCCTCGGTCTCTCAGTTGATGTCATACTTCGAGGAGTATGCGAGGTCAGAAGAGGGTTGGCTTCGGAGGACTGCTGCTACTTCGTCCATATTGCAAGAAGTCAAAGTAGAAGTGAAAACTTCGGCACAGCCGCAGGAACCAGTCTTCGAAGTGCAACATGATCGGAGAAGAGGGCAAAAGCACCCTCGTTCTGAAGTCATGAATATTGCACCCCCACAGAAGTTTGCACCAAGAGCTCCACAGTCTACGGGGAACAAGGCCAGCGGCTGGAGGCCGCCAAGGAAAACGGCTGGCAAGGGCCAGACCCTTTTCTGCTGCATTCACGGAGAAAATCGAAGCCATGCAACTGACACTTGCAAGGCTATACTTACCCTAAGGGGAGAGTACTTAGAGAGAACTTCAGGTCGAGGCAGTACCGACCGAGTTCCAGCTGCAACGCGCCCCGAGCCGGTCCAGGCTGTGGCGCGAATAGAAAATTTTGATGCTGCAAGACACCCTCCGGTGGCCAATGTTATGCCACCTCCAAAGCAAGAGGAAGGGCAAGATAGAGGAAAAAGAGTAGTTCTCCCTATCTCCGGAGGAGGTACCCTCGGAAGCATGTCCAAGAGACAGCGAAGAGAGTACGTTCGGGAAGTAGGTCATATTGGGACTTCGTCATCTGCAGCTGCAATGCCGGAGTGGTCTCACGTTCCGATATCTTTCTCTGCGGAGGATGCAGCTGGTATTAAGTTCCCGCACGCAGATCCACTAGTTATCACTGCTGATATTACGGGCACTGAAGTCCGAAGGGTGCTGATTGACGGAGGTAGTTCGGCAGATATCATTTTTGTTCAAGCCTTCGATCAGTTATGCATTTCCAGGAAGCATCTCCTTCCAGCGGCTCAGTCCTCTGCAAGGCTTCGCAGGACCCCCGCTTTATGCACTTGGCCAGATAGGCCTGGAAGTTACCTTCGGAGAAGGTTTATTAGCCTGGACTGAAGAAGTAATTTTCGATGTGATAGATGCCCCGTATGCTTACAACGTCATCTTCGGAAGGGGCATGCTAAACCAATTCGGAGCTGTGGCGCATCACAATTACTTGTGCATGAAGATGCCCACACAAGCAGGAGTCCATACAATCTTCGGAGATCAAGCCATTGCTCGGAGGGCGGAATATGGTCATGGTCCCCCTCTTGATCCGAGGCAAGTAAACAGTGTGCAGGATAATGAAGAAATTTTTTCAGCCTCCTCCGAAGCTTCGAAGAAGTCCTTTCCGAGACCAAGTCCCGAAGGAGAGATTGCAATGAAGGTCATTGTTAAAAATGGTAAAGAGTATACTTTTCAATTTGGCAAAGATTTACCTCCTGAAGTTGCAACCTCCTTGGAAAAAGTGGTGGAAGAAAATTTGGATGTCTTCGCTTGGTCTGACGAAGATATCACCGGAGTCGATCGGGATATCATTGAACACAGTTTACTTGTAAACCCGAAGGCCCGGCCTGTTCGACAAGGACTCCGGAAGATGTCCGCAGAAAGAGCTGCTCTAGATAAGGACGAAGTTGAAAAATTGTTGAAGGCTGGGATTATCAGAGAAGTGGCTCACACAGAGTGGTTAGCCAACCCATTCTTCGTCAGAAAGAAGTCTTCCGGGAAGTGTCGCATGTGCATTGATTTCACATCCTTGAATAAAGCATGCCCACGTGACCCCTACCCCATGCCTCGAATTGATCAACTGGTTGACTCCACTGCAGGTTCGGAGTTATTAAGCTTCCTTGACGCGTATTCTGGTTATCATCAAATATGGTTGAAGCGCGAAGATGAAATCAAGACAAGCTTCGTAACTCCTTCGGGAGTCTTCTGCTATGTAAGAATGCCCTTCGGCCTAAGAAATGCCGGGGCTACTTTTTCAAGATTAGTTGCTAAGGCTCTAGGTTATCAACTAGGTCGCAATGTGGAGGCCTATATGGATGATATTGTAATAAAGAGTGCTTTAAAGCACCAACATAGCCTAGACTTAGCAGAAACATTCAGTAGCCTTTGGGCATGTGGGATCCGTCTTAACCACGAAAAATGTATATTCGGAGCTAAGGCTGGAAAATTGTTAGGGTATTTAGTTTCAAGCAGGGGAATTGAAGCTAGCCCTACTCAAATAACTGCGCTGCAGAAGATGGCTCCTCCGGAAAATTTAAAGCAAGTGCAAAAGCTGACTGGGCATCTGGCCGCACTTAGCAGGTTTTTATCAAGGTCTGCGGAGAGGAGCTTGCCTATATTCAAAGCATTGAAAGGGTCCGAAGATTTTGCATGGACACCGGAGTGTCAGAAAAGCTTCGAAGATATTAAAGAGTATCTCAGTAATCTTGCTACACTCACGGTGCCTACTGCGGACGAAACCATACTCCTGTACCTTGCAGCTACAGGTTCAGCTGTCAGCGCAGTCCTTGTCAGAGAAGTGGATTTCAATAGGAAGTTGGTCCAAAATCCTGTTTATTTTGTATCCGAAGCATTATCAGGAGCGAAGACAAGATACTCCGAACTTGAGAAGTTCGTTTATGCTCTGATAATGGCTTCGAGGAAGCTAAGACATTATTTTTTGGCTCATAATGTAATTGTACCAACTTCGTATCCTTTAGGAGATATGCTCCGAAGCAAAGATTCCACTGGAAGGATTGGAAAGTGGGCAGTCGAGCTAGCACCCTTAAGCATATCTTTCTTGGCAAGGACAGCTATCAAATCCCACGTCCTAGCAGACTTTATAGCAGAGTGGACTCCACCTGCGAATTTGGCTCCGGAGAAGTCAAGTGACGGAGTTTGGACTGTTTACTCCGATGGGGCTTTCCAAGCATCCGGAGCAGGCATTGGGGCAGTGTTGATTTCACCGTCAGGGCAAAGAGCAATGTACTCCGCAAGACTCAACTTTAAGTCTACCAATAATATAGCGGAGTACGAAGGGATTTTATTGGGACTCCGGAAAGCACGTGCTCTAGGGGCTACAAGAATAATTATAAAGACAGATTCTCAGATAGTAGCAGGGCACGTAGACAAAAGTTTTCAAGTTCGGCATCCACAGCTTGCAAAGTACTTAGAAGAAATCCGCAAAATCGAAGCACACTTCAAGGGTATTTCCATTCGGAGTATACCAAGAGCGGAAAACTGTGCAAGCGGACATTTTAGCGAAGGCTGCAGCCGGAGCTGTGGATGTGCCCGAAGAAGCTTTCTATGAGGAGCTCAATATACCTTCGGTGCCACAAATTCCCTCTGCGGAGATTCTTTGCATTCCTAGTGCAGATTGGAAAAATTCGATCATGGAACTTTTGCAAGGAGGAACAAATTTGCCCGAAGAGCCCCAGTTGTCAAGATTAAAGTTCAGAGCCGGAAACTATCAGATAATCAACGGTATATTATACAAGGACGGAGTATGTTCCCCTCTACTCCGATGTATATCTCAAGCCGAAGGCCAAGAAATTCTTCGAGAAATTCATGAAGGCCTTTGTGGAAGCCATTTAGCCCCTAGAGCTCTGGTAGGAAAAACACTTCGCCAGGAGCTTTATTGGCCCACAATAACAGCTGATGCGGAGAGCTTGGTCCGCACTTGTCAAGGATGCCAGTGGATGGGTCGACGGAGTCATCGCCCACCAACAGCTCTTCAAGTCATTGCTCCGGTATGGCCTATGGCCAGATGGGGTATGGATTTAATTGGTCCCTTTCCGTTAGCAAAGGGAAATCTGAAGTTCGCAGTGGTAGCTATTGAATATTTTTCTAAGTGGGTAGAAGCAGAACCCTTAACAGCTATCACTTCGAACAATGTACATAAATTCTTCTGGAAGAACATTATTTGCCGGTTCGGAGTGCCTAGATACCTCACAGTTGATAATGGAACACAATTCGACGCAGAACCCTTCAGGAAGTTTTACGAAGACCTAGGCATTCAGCTATGTTTTGCTGCAGTGAGGCATCCTCAGTCTAATGGAGCCGTAGAGTGAGCCAATGGAAATATTTTATCAGGGCTAAATCGAAGAATAGTAGGATTAGCAAAGGGACTGTGGACCGAAGAGCTTCTGAAGATTCTGTGGTCCATTCGGACTACGCAAACAAGGTCCACAGGTTTTACTCCGTTCAGACTACTATTCGGAGATGAAGCTATGACTCCAACGGAGCTCAAAGGGGGATCATTTCGCAGCACCGAACCGGACATTGAAGAAGAAAGACAAGCTTCGTTAGATTTGTCAGAAGAAACAAGACTTCGAGCTGTAGCTAATTTATCAAAGTATCATCAGCAGACGAAGGCTTGGTATGACCCGAAGGTTAAGCTCAATGAACTAAGACCAGGTCATCTTGTTCTACGAAGCATTATAGCACCAGGGAAGTTAGGCAATAAATGGGAAGGTCCATATCTAATTGTCCGCTCAGGGCGCCCTGGTTCATTTAAATTAGCTAATTTAGAAGGTGAAGAGTTAGCACATACTTGGCATGCCGAGCACCTAAAGCGATACTTCGCATAAGGGCTCCTTGTAATTTGCTTGTAATCATCTTCTAAATTAATAAAGCATATGATCCTGATAGTGCCTTCCCCTCATAGACTTCTAGCTTCCGAGTGGACGCACTGGAACCGCGGGGTCGACCGAGAGGGAAGTGTCATGAAGCTAGGTTGTATTTTCGGACTTCGAACCCATAAAGTTCGAAGCTTCCGACGTGGGGGCTGGCATAATCCGGAGCCCAGGCCACTGGCTTGTAGGCATCCGTAAAAGAGCCCAAAACCACACCGTACGGAGTCCAAGCCATTGGCTGGTAGACTTCCGTAAAAAGAGCTGAAGGTGGCCAAAATATGCGGAGTCCAAGCCATTGGCTGGTAGACTTCCGTAAAAAGAGCCGAAGGTGGCCAAAACCTGCGAAGTCCAAGCCATTGGCTGGTAGACTTCTGCAAAAAGAGCCGAAGGTGGCCAAAATATACGGAGTCCAAGCCATTGGCTGGTAGACATCCGTAAAAAGAGTCCAAAGAGACCATTGCAAACTCCGAACCATTGGTTCGACAGAGATCACAAAAATAAGCCGAAGGTGGCTAAAGCAAAACAGCATTTGAGCCATGAGCTTCGAATGTCTGTTAACATAGTCCAAAGTGACAAATTTTTTAAGACACTAAAGTGTCCTGGAAGTTATCTCAAGTGATTTCTTTCACAAAACAAAGGTACTAAGTTACAATTCTTCTGACTGCAAAAAGTCGAAGACATTTCATAAGATTTTAAAAGATCTTTAAATGACAGAGGGGCTCCGAACCCCCAAAAAAAATTGTACTCCGAATGTTTTTTCTTTGCGCATAACCATCTTTGAATACATTTCGAAGTTGCTTATACCCAAAGAGGGGCTAGTAAATATGGAGACAATTTTAAATCGGTATTCATTATTGAAATAAATGTGTTTACAGGTTACACTATGAAAAATCGGTATCTATACCAAGAAGGAATCGGAGACCTCTTCAGTCCCTAGAGCTAGGGGGGAACGACTAGTTCCAACATCGGGAGTTCTAATAACTTTACGTTTAACTCTCTTCCTCCCCTTCGAAGCTCTAAAATCCTTCTGCTCTTGTTGAAGCTTGGCCCAAGTTCGAAGTCGTTCAGGGCTTTTTTCCCAGCTTCTAAGATCTTCAGATCTTTTATTTCGAGCTTCACCTTCGTCTTCAGACCAATTAGTGTCTTCAGAAGACGAGGTGTTTGCGTTAACCTCTTTCTCTTCCTCTTTAATATAAGACAATACATCTTTGATTACTTCGGGCGCAATTACGCCGGAGTCATCTCGAGGAATTAGAAATCGACGACGCTTGTAATTCTTTAGAAGTTCGAAGGTATTCCATAATGAGCGAAGTTCGTCGTTAAGCTCTAATACTTCGATGTCTTCCATAAGAGGCAAAGCCTAAAAATATGACAAACACGATTTTCATTGATAAATGTTTACAAGCATGAAGCTTTACATAGTCAAAAATCCTAAATGATTCCTAAACCTGCGGGTTCGGAGGAGGCTGACTGCTCGAAGCTTGGTTCTGAACTTGCTTCTGGCGTTGGCCTTCATCGATCCAAGCCTTGATCGCGGAACGACCTTCGGCTCTCCATGAGGTTTGAAAGGCTCGCCAGGCAGCAGTCACGCCTTCGGAAGGATTTAAAAGCCACTCGTCGTCGAAGGTAATAGAGCCCTCTGCGCTCGGAGTGATTGTTCGGCCCAAATCCTCGTAAAAAGAGTTCTCCATAACGAATGCCTGCCGTCTTCATTTGCTTCGCTGCTCCTTGGATCCTTTTTAACCGGCGCAGCAGAGTCACGTTGTCATCTGAAGGAAGTGATCCAGTAGTACCGAAGTACTCCAGAACACCTAGCATCTGTTCTATGACCTCCGTAGCTACCTTCTCAGACTTAAGCTTTTCTTCGATTAATGCATCCTTGCTCGAAGTTGTTTCTGCTAGAACTCCGGAAATCCTAGCATTCTCCGTAGTTAAAATATTCTTCTGATTTAGGAGTTGGCTAGCTTCCTCTTGGAGCCTCACAAGTTCTGACCCAGCACTAGCATGCTCTAACCGCACCTTTTCAATTTCTGCTCGAAGCACGATTCTTTCTGCTTCGAGCTCTTTATTAGCAGCCTCCAAGCCCTGTCTGGCCCTATGCTCCGTTGAAATCATGTTATCCATTTGAACCACTCTAGCTTCGGAGAAAGACAAGTTGCGTTTAAGAGCTTCATTTTCTTCCCGAAGCTGAGCAATTTCATTTTCGCTCGATAAAGTTGCAGCGCGGGCCAAAACCGCTTGCTAAGAAAAGAAAAAACTGAAGTAAGAAATTATTCATGTATAATTTGCTATTGGTTCGAAGGCGTTCCGTACCTGGTATGCTGCTCGTTCCAGGGCAACGTTAAGCTCCGAACTCTTCGCCCTGCTTAATTTTGCTACCAGCTCTGTCTCCCCGACTTCGCGACTGACTCGACCTAAAGGTTTGAGCAGAGTCCGAAGCCCGGTTCTTTGCTCCAAAAAAGGAGTTAAAAGAGGGAGCATTGCCGAAGCCTCTTGGTCATCCCTGCTTGGCGAAGCTCCGGAGCGTTCTCCTGAGGTCCTTGGAACTTCGGTAGATGGCCCCCCCTTAGTTGATTCACTTTCATCTGTTGATTCAGACGAAGTTGATCCTTGAGTAGGGAGAGGCTCTATGTGTCTTTTACCCCTTCCAGGCCCCTGTTGAGCGACCTCCGGGTGCGGCTCCGAAGTTGTCGAAGGCCTTTGAATTGTATCTTCGTGATGTACTTTTACAGAAGAGGGCTCTGCAAAAGCAAAGGTATTATACATTGTATAATTTTGCAGAAAATAATAAGAGAATTATGCGAAGTTTACCTTCGACATTCTGGGGGCGATCGAGCACCGGACTACTCGGAGGATCAAAGGTGAGGTCTTCGTCTGAATCCACAGTTAAAACTTCAACTGCCGGAGTATCTCCGTGAGCAGTCCTCCCTTCATCCACAACTGAAGTTGTAGTAACTTCAACTTCATCTTCGCCCATAGGGGCTTCGATTTGCTCTTCTTCTTGAGCATCCGGAGCTCTCACTTCTTCAATATTAGCTTGAGACTCCGGCATACCTGCAGTATCTTCAATGTGAATATCTTTTTGAGCTGCATCTTCATCAATCAACCTCACTAATAGTATACCTTCATCTTCTTTAGAACCGGAGATTGAGGTTCTTGAGCTCGAAGGCGCAGGATTCGAAGGTGTGAGATTTTTTGGCTTCCGAGCCACCTTCTTCACCGGAGTCCTTGCGGAGCTAAGAAGCTCCGGCTTCAGCTATCCTCTTCTTGGGTCCCTTCTCCGAAGGCACCCAGTCCATCAGAGGGGGCGGAGTCATCTCCAACATTCCCCATACTCTGTTAAACCTTTCCCAACTCCCGACCAGTTTAACTCGCCATTCTTTTTCAGTCGGAGTTGGGGCACCCAAAATCTTCTCCGAAGCCCTTATAATTTGCTCTGAAGTAATAGGGGCTGAAGAAGCTAAAAAAAAAATAATTCAAGTTAGTCTTTCTTCGAAGTAAATATGTATAATACATGTTGGTTTCGAAGTTACCTGCAGGGCTCAAAGTCAAGTTAATTTTGCGGAGACCGCCTTCCGAGTCATCCTCGAAGACGATAGGCCAGTTGGCCATCAGCGGAGAAATTTGCAGGCCAAGAAATTCTTCGGCCAAGTCTCGCATACTTAACCTTCGGCTAATCTTTTGAAGCAGGTTAAGACGGGCTTCGAGCTGACCTTCGTTGGGCTGCACTAAAGCTTCCTTCCGGAATTGAATTTCTTTGAGGGGCCCGGCCAGAGGACTGCTTCCCCCAACTTCGGCATAGAACCATCTTAGAACCCAATCAGTATACCATCTGGCATTGATGGCCTTGGCAGGAAACTAAAGGGCATACTCATCTCGGAGCCTAAAGTTGATACTACCGAAGGCTACCACTACTTTTTCACCTCTGGGGCCTACGAAGGTCTTGGGTTGGCAAGTTGCTCTATGTAGTGCAGCGAAGATCTCTGCCCTCCCTTCACAACCTTCGGCTCTCAGCGCCCATTCGAAGATAGCCAATCTAGCTATTGCATTCGGAGATAATTGGGGGAGGGTTACATGGAACAGATCAAGTACCTCCGCCAGGAAGTCCACTGCAGGGAGGCCCAAGCCAGCTTCGAAGAAGGCTTCGAATACAACTACTTCTCCGGGTCTTGGCGTTGGAATCATTTCTTTGCCTGGCTTCCGGATCATAACTCCATTACTGATTTTCCCTCCCGCTGCGATTGCCAATGACTCTCTGTTGCAGGAAGAAGGCCACAACTGGAAAGATTGATCCAAATATTTTGTTGATGGCGGGCACAGACCTTGGTCATCGACGATTTGGGGATTTCTCCCTCCTGCCGCCATGGATGTCACCGCCGGTATCGAAGGTGCTGCCGCCAACGCTGCCGCCGCTGCTGCTGCAGCCGCCTGCTGCCAGGCCAAGGCCGACGGAGGTGCAGATCCCTTTGTCTTCACCATTGCAGTCGCCGGATTGCTTTGAGGAAATGGAGGCTAGGGCTCAAAGAACTCAAAGGGCTAAAAAGTTTTTGATTGCGAGAATGCGGTGAAAAGGTAACCGAGTAACTTCTAGGCCTTCTATTTATAGCCTAGACTTCACTTTTTTACCGTTAATCCATGTCGTTTCGCATTCCTACCGTTACTTTTCCCCGAGATTAACGCTTACTACAGTTTCCGTTAGAAACAGAAACTTAACGGCTATTTTCTCTATGTCTAAAAGACTTTCAAACTTCTTGAGTCGGTTCTAAGATAGTTCGAAAAACAATTACCTTAAGACTGATTCGGAGTTTATATCTTCATGCATTTCGGAGATAAACTAAAAACCAATAACCCCTATGTTTGGTTATCTTTTCCTTCCGTATACTGCTCTCCTAACGTTACAGGTCAAACGGAGAAGCGTATTCGAGGGGCTACTGTTGGGGAAAAATATCTCATCTTCGGGGTTATTGCCGAAGCAACATAAAGGCAGACAGCGGATTCGAAGGTTCCCAGACGATCATCTTCGAAGATACCCGGAACCAAGTTCGAAGTACGAAGATATGCATTGGTTCGGAGTACATCTTCGAACTAAGGCTCTTCAAGATCTTTTCTGCCAGCTAAGATGGAAGACTTATCTTCTTTCTCATTAGATTAGTCTTTTACTATTTTAGCCCTATTAAGGGAACCGAATAGTTTCCACTATGTCGGTTGTAATAGAGGGGTAAATAGGTCTTTTCCTTAATGTTTGGGCCTATAAATACCCCCCATTTCACCCTGTAATAGGGACCGAATACAAGTTATTCAATACACACATTCGAACTATTCTAAGTTATTATCCTTTCGGAGGCTTAGAACAGTTTGCTTCACAAACACTTCGTTTGTTAGTTTCTTTTCCACAGAAACCTGTTAGCGTAATCTTTTACGCCAACAGCCGCCTACTAGATGTCAAGACGAGGTACATGTTTTATAGCATTTGTGTTTGTCACTTTACTATGCATGTACCAAACTCCGCCACTATCTTCTATCTGGCACATGTATTGTTACCTGTAAAACTGATGTTATAAAGTACATGTTGCAAAAGACGATTCTAAGTGGGAGAATCAGAAAGTGGGCTTATACTTTGATTGAGTATGATTTGGCTTATGAACCTCTGAATGCTATGAAAGGTCAAGTCGTCGCCAATTTTATAGTTGATCACCATGTAGATGTCAATTGAAGTAGTGATATTGCTTTGATTGAGATAATACCATGGAAACTTTACTTTGATGGTTCGGCTTGCAAAAATGGCCAAGGTGTTGGAGTTGTGCTTGTATCACACCGTGGTATGAGTTTCGAAACCTCGGCTTGGTTAGAGCTTCCATGTACTAATAATCAAGCTGAGTATGAAGCTTTCTTGCTAGGACTTGAATTGCTTAGCTCCATGGGTATTAAATATGTTCATCCATATGGTGATTCACTATTAGTAGTTCAACAAGTAGCTAAAGACGCTCAATGTTTTAATGGTTTACTAAATAGCTAATTGGATAAATGTTTAGACATAGTTGCTTCTCTTGATGATTTTGAGATTTCACATGTGTCTAGAGAATCCAATTCAGTAGCAAATGACTTGGCTAAGCAAGCATCTGGTTACCAAATTAAAAGAGGTAAATTTTTCGCACAAGAAAAACTGATGCTTGACTTTATTTCTGTACCCGAGTCAGAACACATCAGTCTGAACGACCTAACATGGCTGGTCTGACAACAGGTGTCTAGTTAGTCTAACCGACCATGCCTAGCCGGTCTGACCATCCTGTGCCAGCCGTCCAGCAATAGCCGGTGTAGCTCTATGGACGGTTTGACCGCCTTGTGTTAGGAAGCTTCTGAGCACGGGGGGGGGAGGAGGTTCAAATATATGAGTCAAACGCTAATTCAAATGAGGATTTGGCAAGTAATTCAGGAAATCATGAGGATGATTGGAGAACAATTATTCAATATTTGATGGATCCTAGTAAGCGGGTTGATCGAAAAGTTCGATGGCAAACATTTAAATTTGTATTAATCGACGATGAGTTGTATCACTGAACTATTGATGGAGTATTTTTTAGATATTTGAATGCTGATCAGTCTAGACTTGTTGTGGGTGAAGTACACGAAGGTCTTTGTGGTACTCATCAGTCAGCCCAGAAAATGAGTTGGATGCTCAAAAGAGTGGGTTTTTATCTGTCCTCTTCAAAAGGGCATCGGTTCGTGTTGATGGCTATAGAGTACTTCACCAAGTGGATCGAGGCCGTGCCTCTCAAGAACATGACGTAGAATGAGGTAATTGATTTCATCTTGAAGCACATTATACATATATTCGGTATCCCTAAAACTCTTACTACAGATCAGGGTGCTTCATTTATTTCTAAAGAAGTATGTGATTTTTCCGAATCTTATGGTATAAAGTTGATAAACTATTCGCCATACTATGCTCAGGCCAATGGCCAGGCCGAGTCTAGTAATAAAACTGTGATTAATCTCATTAAGAAAAAGATTGAAGAGTTTCCTAAAAGGTGGCATGAAGTGCTTTCTAAAGCGTTATGGGCATGTAGAGTTGAAAAGCATGGTGCCACCAAGGTAAGTCCATATGAGTTGGTGTATGGACAAGAAATCGTTTTATCATATGAATCTTGGCTTATTGAGGTTTCTTAAGCAAGATGGCTTATCGGTCGATGAGTATGAAAATCTTTTGAAAGATAATTTAGAAGGAGTGACTGATAAGAGGTTAAGAGCTCTAAAGGAAAAAGAAAGAGACAAAATAAGAGTAGCTAGAGCTTATAACAAGAAGGTGAGAGCAAAATCGTTTCAAGTTGGTCACTTGGTTTGGAAGTTGATTTTGCCTTTAGGCACTAAGAGCACAAAATTTGGTAAATGGTCGCCTAGATGGGAAGGTCCTTTTAGAGTTGTTGAAATCACTCCAAATAATGCATATTTGCTAGTGTATTTGCAAGGAGATCGATTTCGTAGAGCTTTGAATGATAGGTATTTAAAAAAGTACTTCCCAAGTGTGTGGCAAAACGCTTGAAGTGTCAAAAAGTCGATATGCAAAATATCGCCTTTAGCTCGTTGTGATTTTGGCTTACTAAAGTTTGCCAAAACGCAGGGGGCATGTGTTGATAGCAAAAAATGGCATTAATGGTCAAAATTGTCAAAATATCACTTTTTGGTAGTTTTATCGAAAATATGCCGAGACCTGGCACAGGTCAGTCCAACTGGACATGTATGCCCAGTCAGACTAGCCCAATCTGTATTCGATTCAGATTAGCTGATTAAGTGTGTATTTTTTCTCTAATTAATTATTGATGACTTGGAACCTATATCAACTCAAAATAGAGTTCAGAAACTCATGACCGACCTCTTTAAATAGAGGCAAGGCCGATTCAAGGAGGCCCCCCAAAACCCTAATATATCTAATTTATTATTTCCTTGAATCGTACCGTTACTTTTCAATCTACCCTTTTTCCCTAGGTTTAGTTCTAACGTCCATCTTTGCTGGTTTGCGCTAGAAACCATCCGTTCGTCGTGTCGTAATCATGGTAAGTCCTTGTCGGTTCACTCGTGAATCGTCCATTTCATACACGTAACGAATTTCTATCGTTTTATCGGTTCCTATTGGTAATCCGGTCTCCTGGTCGAATTACATTGATCGCTTGGTGTTTTGCAGTATTTTCATCCTATCTTCATCCCCCAAGAGTCTTAGATCCATCCGTCACTAGAAAGACGTTCGCCAATGTCCGTCAGGTAACCTTTGGAGGATGTCGGTCTGACCAGCGGCACCCCTCCGGTATGACCGGATCATGCCGCGTGGTCATCTGACGCGCCGGCAAGCCTTGATCCGACTGGCAGTACAAGGCTGGTCCGACCGACCCCTTTGCGCTGGGACGACACATCGCGTTGGAGTGCGTCGCACCAAGAGCCCTCCGCATTGGAGTGCTATGCGCCAGAGTGCCCCTCGTGACGGATCCCTTCTGCAACGTACCCCCAGTCTGACCGGATGACCAGTCGGTCGCACCGCCTGGAGCCATTCGACGGTACGCTTCGCCCAAGATGTTGTAACCATTCGACGACACACTTTGAACATCGTTGGTTGGACCGTGGTATACCCTCCGGTCGGACCAACCAAAGGCCGGAGCCCTTCGGTCGACATCCCGCTCTACACGCCAAAGCCCCCTTCGGCTTGTTCCCCACACCGCCGGTCCAACCGGTGGTATAGCATGGGTCTGACCGGCTTCCCTTGGCCGGTCCAACCGCTAGGCCCATCAATTGAACCGGCCCTTTTTTGGCTAGTTTAGTTATTCTAGGTTATTTTCTCATACATCAGTTAATTGAATAATTTTTAGATTAATATTATTTTATTGCTTGGCGACTCCATTATTTCCTTACGACTGTTTAAGGATCGTCGGAATGCGGCATCGGTGTTGTGTTACGTTTAGGTGTTTACTCCCAAATATCTGCATGCTTTTGGATCACCTGGATCGGTGTCCATGTGTTTGGTGCATTTTTGTGTCAATAGCATCATCACTCAACAGCCCTACCCTGCCGCCACCGTCAATCCCAGCCGCCACGCCCCTGTCGCCATGCCCATGTCGCCTACCCTACCACCGCACTCCCACCTCCTACCCCACCATTGTGCCCATAAACTTCGCCTCCCTCCTCACGACATTCCACTCCTCTCCTCCCTTCTCCCTGCGGTCGCTCCTCCGCCTCCTACTCCACATCCACACTCGGGCATGTGACCCCACGACTACCACTGCCAAAACGCCTCCTCGCAGCCTTGTGATGTGGACATCCCAACTACAGATACAACTGTTAATGAAGACATCCCTAATATAGATACAATCACACAATTACAGGGGCCTATCACATGATATTGCGCATGACAAATAAAGTATCAGGTACTTTCGTTCCTTGGAACTCGTCCAAATATAGATGAGAATATGATGTTGCCTAAATTAGATTTGTTTGTTCTATTTAGGAATGAGGGACGTAGAATGGATGAGAAGGACAAGCATTGGATCAAGATCAACCATAGAGATGGCAGAAAGAGTTAGAGGTTCAGAGATGAAGATACAATTGATGGATATAGAATTTGAGTTTGCATCCTAAATTTTGTCCATGTAATTATATGGTGTTGCGTAACTTTAAGTTGGGGCAGGCCCATGTAATTTTCGTCCAAATAAATAACCAGATTTTTATTAGAGTCCTTAATTAGGGGGGAAACTTAATTAGAGATAAATTCATCTAGAATTTTGTTAGAGATTTGTTAGAGTCCTTATTCAAGGGGAAAATCTAATTTAGAGTCCAACTAGAGTACAATTCGCCCACTCCTTTAGGGTGGCCGAATTACATCTCTTTTCCTCTTATATAACCCCCTAAGTGTCAATAGAACTTAAATTTAGTTTAGTATAATATTTAGTTGTTTTTGCTATCATCGACATAGGCACGAGTATCGTCTAGACCTCCTGTACTATGCACTTGCAGAATCCCATCTATCAAAGCTTCCTTCTAAATTCGCAATATCTTAATTGCACTTTTAGTTCTCGCTTGGTCTCGATTTCAAGCAGGGATTAAGACCCTCGTGGTCATGCTTATTGAGCATCCGCAAGATTGGTAACCTCCAGGAGATTGGCCTAGCTATTGCATTGGCGCAACGTACGCTGCACGTTGCAATCAGATCGTCAAGTTCGACCTCCACCAAATCGATTTATCTCATCTCATTGAAAAACCGGGCCTTTGCCCCTATCACCTCCTCTCTGCATACTGTGGTGACATGTATTAGGTGTTCTTTAACCTTTGTAATGGCTACCATTTGGTGGTGATTAGTAGGGAAGAAGACTTGACTTGTAGGCTTCCAGCAGCATGTGTAATTGTGATAGGAAATTACCTATATATTATCTATTTGATACTATCTAATGTTCGATTATTCACGTTGATGATCTTATTTGCTTGTGATGTGAACTGTGAAGCGGTTGTATGATGCTGGTTCGTGTTGATTTGTGGTTTAGTATCACATTAGTTCATTGTCTATGAATTGGTTGCAGTGTTGTTAATGCTATCTGATTTGGTGATCAATTACTTTACCTTTTCTTTTGTAGCTGTCATATTGATTTGATTTATTTAGGACTGGTGGTTCTGTGAATTTTTAACTTATCTGTTTAGATTTCAGATTATCTTTAGAATTGATTGGTTTCTCTTTATGATCGATATCTGTGGATTGTTGTTGCACCTGCCGTTCTGTCAATCTCTTACCTTTGAATCTTAGGTATGGACATGCATTTACAAGAAGTTTTCTTCCCTCCTGGAAAATAATTTGGTTCTGCTATTATAATTATAGTATTGTAGCCTGTAGGCAGTTGGTGGAAATTGACTATGATTCAACGGAAGTTGTAAAGCTGAGCTCTTTGAAACATGAATTCTAGTGTGGTTATTCAGTTTATACTAGTTCAAAGCTTACATAAAAAAGAACATGATAATATGATTCTTTTGTGCTCAATAGAGAACATTGTCTTCAACACTATTGTAAAGCATGCTTTGATTAGAAAATGTTGCAAATATTGAGCCAATTTGTTTCAATATGCTGATTAGATATTGTAAAACCCAAAAATATTTAATTCTAGCCAAAAAAACACATAATTAAAGGAAGAGATTTAATTCCCAAAGGAAATTAATCTAATGGGATTGAGTGACATGAGAGGGATCCACTCAGTCCCTCATAACATAGAATCCCATTGGGGCTTAAATCCCTGCAAACCGAACAAGGCTTTATTGCGCCAATAATTTGTTGCCCATTTCAGTGGCTGTCATTTCTAAAATTCAGAATGCTTATAACCGAAACTTACTGATCTGTGTGCATCAGACACATTCTATGATAGATTCCTAGCAAATCATGCTGCCATCTGAAGGTTGTGTGTAAATCGTGCGTTTTAGTGATTTTATTTGATTGTTACGTAGTGCTTGATGGGACAACAGGGTTATCTAATCAGTCTCCTCGTGGGTACGAACCCTCTCCCGTCCATACATGTGTTCCCTAGATTTCGCCAAGATTAAGGCCGCTTGATTTGACGATTACTTTATTCGATTAACCAAACCTAAATTCCCAGAAATATAGGATGTATTTTTTATTCTTTTCCAAAATCTGACTGGTAAATTTCACCTCGTGGATCTCATGAACATCTCCTGGACGAGACGAAATTCACCTTCCGCGTATAGGTAAGAGACTTCTGAAGTGCTAGCAGTTCCAACTGTCAAGTCATAGAATGTGTGTGTATGAGCTCTCAAGCGTGAATGACGTTTGGCTTCTTCCAAAATATGGAAAAATGTGTCTCTTTAGGCTATCACCCTGACCCTTTTATATGAGAGGGACTTATGGTTACAAATGGTGATTAAGTCACCCCCATAAATGAGCGATTTAGAGTCTAATGGTCAGTTTTATGAGCAATAAATGAAGGATAACAGTGATAATAATACACTACCATAGAAAAATACTTTAGTGACAGGTGATAACTATAATTAGTGATAGATAAGTCTCTCGTCACTCTTATCGCGTCAGTAATGTGACATCAATAGTGACGGATAAACACTCGTCACTAAATAGTCAACCTAATTCCGATGAGCTCACCTGTTATGGCTCTTTAGTGATGGTTGACAATTGTCACCTGTCAGTAATGTGTTTTTTAGTGACGGGTGAAGATTGACACTTGTCACTAATATTATGGTCATTTTGAAAAAAATAATAAATTTTTAGGCTGCATCCTGAATCACAACCAGTATTTGGCAGCCAACATATGCAACATCCGAAGCACATCACAGACAATTCATCATAGAATATTGATTACTAAATTAATATCACATATATTAACTTCTAATAACTTGTTATTTTAAAGAACATAGCAAAAACAAAGATCCATATATAAGAGCATTCCCTAACTTCTAACTAATAGCTACCTTATAGCAATATCAAGAGTTTGGATAGTGTCCTATCACTATAGCAACTTGCAACATGGGCAGCATGTGGAGAAGCACCATGGGTAGTAGGAGCACCACCACATACATGACAACGTCTGGGCAGGAGCACTACTATGAATGGCCATGCCAACTTCGAGTATGTTATCTCAAAGAAATTGGCTAAAACTGGTAGTTATTTAAAAAAAATCGCTAAAACCAGTAGGTCAGGTTACCATGTAACAATAAAATTGAAACAAAGTAAACTAGTTAGACAAGACAAATAATATTTTAGATGAGGAAGAGGAGGACAAGGACCTTAGGATGAGGATGCAACTAAGGTTGTGGCGAGTAGGGCGGCCACGCGCACTGAT
Organism: Zizania palustris; assembly: GCA_019279435.1. Taxonomy (NCBI): domain Eukaryota; kingdom Viridiplantae; phylum Streptophyta; class Magnoliopsida; order Poales; family Poaceae; genus Zizania; species Zizania palustris. The sequence goes on from JAAALK010000080.1 coordinate 48,015,640, forward strand.
GGTGTGGGTGCCACAGCCGATGGTGCATGTGGCATGGCTAATGGTGCTGGGACCACAGCCAATTGTGCGGAGGCCAAAAGCAATGACAGAGTGGTGAGGAGCACGACGAAGGCGACGACAGTGATGACGGAGGTGGGAGTTGGGGTTTGGGTTATGCAAAATGAAAGCGTAACCATTCACTTCGACGCCTTGCCTATTTATTGAAGGTTATGCCCAAGAAAATTCTATGGATCGAAAGTTCTGATAGGAACAATCGGAAGTTCCAGTTATTTTCTGGTCTTGTTACAGAGAGCAAATGTTGCTTTGGATGTTCTGATATGGTATCGAAAGTCCCGACGAGCCAGAAGTTCCGATTCTGAACCGGGGAATTTTGTACTGATCAGAAGTTCTGATATGGTGTTAGAAGTTCTGAGGTGGGCGATAACAGATTGGATCTATTGCGTGTCGTACTGCATCAGGAGACCTAAAATGCCCTGTCGGAAAAGAGGAGGATGACCAAGAGGCTCTCAGCCCTATATAAGGAAAGGAGGAGGTCGTATTGGGGAAAGCAATAAGCCTAGATGATACCTAGCCACCCAAGAGTTCTCTCATTCCTTTCTTGATCTCAAACGTTGAGGTCAAGGATCCCGTCTCTCACGTGCGGTGCTAGCACGTTGCCGTGGGAGGTACTCCATCCCCGTTCGTGTGGATTCTGTGGAGGCGTTGCTCCAATAGCGACGCTCGTGGACATCTACATGTGAACAACTACATCGTCTTCATTGATCGGATCGGCAAAGGACGACAAGGATGAAGTGAGGAGAGGCTTAACGCGATGCTCCAACATCTTCTTCCACTTCACCTAGCGCGTCTCGTGCTAGAAGGTACTGACAGTGGTATCAGAGCCTACGTTCATAGTGTTCGATCTGGATCCTTCATGTATGGAGATACATGGTGGAAAAACATATTAGATTTGTTTCTGTCCGCGGCAGATCGGAAGTTCTGATAGTAATCAGATGTTCCAATATCGAATGATGATTCAATACATAAGGCAATTGTTGTGATGTAGGATTTTGATGTTGATCGGAAGTTTCAAGGGATCAGAAGCTCCGATGCTAGATCGGGAGTTCCGACTCGCGTGATTTTGAAAAAAGAGCTTGCTAACACGGGTTTTTCATATCAAGAATCTAGTCACTTGTAGATTGCTCGCCTAACTTTGTTTTGCAGAGAATGACGTGACTGGCATGGCCTTGGATAAATGTGATGTATGAGATGCATGCAATGAATGTAAATTAAATATGGACTGCATGTGATGGTATTTACAACCCAACGTTAATGTAAAATTTATTGCGACTTGCATGTCGTTTTCTGTAGTGCTTTGGCCCATGTAATTAGTATAGACTATGCGAGATGGACTAGTACTCTTCATGGAGGCCGTGAGCACACACCCGATGACGGGATCCATGGAGATGGAGATCGCCATGTGAAGAAGGTCATGCTATGTCATAGTTAATATGATTGCCTTTGATGCTTTCTTATGTTTATTCTATCCTTGCATGTTTCGTTTGCGCTAGGGACGTTACGATGCTAGAATAGTTTTCCCTTAGAAAATTAACTGTCGATGCTCTTCCCAATAGCTGCACCCACCAAGGTTCATGCTCATCGATAGTGGGTGTGCCAAAGCAGGGTGCTATCTTTTATCTTGACCAGTTGGGGCGGAAGTCAGACTTCTGCATGCATAGTGTTGGTTCACTTGACAAGGCTATCAAAGCGGTTTTGGGCCTTGGAGCATAGGAGTTGGGGTCGAGCATTGGATACTTCTCCAACGACAATAGTCACAGACGATGTGATTAGCAAGGATTTGCATACCTATGTCAAATAGCTTCTAGCAGTGATGCCAAAGCTCACTAGGAGATAGTGTGACCATTGATCTTGCGCTACTATTAGTCATGAAAGGGAAAGTGACTGATTTAGATAGTGAAACATCTTTTATTGGATAGAAGATAAACATTGTATAGTGCTAAACCTCGCATTTAATCTTTTGTAGATCATGGCACCTACTACATCTACAGTTAAGAGCAATCCAGTTTTTAATTTGCGATCTATTCTCGAACGAGATAAATTGTCTAGAACGAACTTTATGGATTGGTATCGAAACTTTAAAATTGTTCTCAAGCAAGAGAAAAAGGATTATGTTCTAGAGGAACCCCACCCTGATGGACCAGGAGAGGATGCTTCTCCAGCAGATATGCATGCTTATGAGAAGTATGCTAGTGATTTTGTGGATATCAGCTGCCTGATGCTTTCCTACATGTTTAGAAGTTACCGTCAGGATTAATTTTGGAGTTAAATAATTGTTATTTCATTCCTGCCATAGGCAGAAACATAATCTCTTCTTCATGTTTATATGTAACACCCCAAATTTCCAAAAAAGGTAAAAGTGCAATTTAATTATATTTTTCTAAATAAGGAATTATCTTTAATTTTCTTTAAAGCTGAAAATTACCAAATAAACAAAAATCTTGAGAAATAATCCAAACCAGGGCTTGGAAAAATTTCCATACGATCATAAGGCCAAGACCTATTTTTGAGAATTTATACAAATTTTTATCACCTTTAGAAGCAACCCAAATATTTTAAATCAATTTCAGAAATTGTTTTTATTCAGAAATGCTATTAAACAGTAATGGGCCCCTCTTCCCCCTTTCTTCCTCCACAGGCCGGCCCAACCCACTCCACTCCGCGCCCCTCACCGACAAGCGGACCCCACCCATCAGTGACCCCCTCCCTCTCCGCGCGCACGCCCGAGTCCCCGGCCCCACCTGTCGGCCCCAACCTCCCATCCCGAGCACGACACCACCCGTCAGCGACCCCCACCCTCTCCACGCAGACGCCTGAGTCCCCAGCCCCACCTGTCGGCCCCAACCTCCCCTCCCGAGCATGACCCCACCCATCAGCCCCGACCGTTGCCACGCCCGCGCCATCACACCCCGCTGACAGTGGGCCCTCACTGTCAGCTTCGTCTTCCACCTCACGCCGCCGCCCCCAAATAGCGTCGGCCGAAATCATAGCGCCATGATCCCACCGTCGCCGGCCCCTTCCGCCGAATTGACGCCAGATTAATAGTCCTCGTGGTCCTGGGATCCCTTTTCCCCATTCACTCGACGCGTTAAGGCCCGAGATCACCGGATGGCATGCACGAAAGGAGCTTGCCAGAAACATGGAAAGTGCTCCTCGGGTTTCCATGTATTCCCCTGCCATTTTTTGCCACCCAACACCCCTATAAAGACCCCCGCCCACCACCACGTTAGGTCCTCATGGCCAATTGCACCCAGCCCGAACAGAACACCTGTGTTCCACTTTTTAGCGCCGCACCCCCACTCGAACTCCAACCATCGATCGCCGTCATCGGAGCCCTCCTCCATCCCCGATGACCGCACCATTGTGATCACCGACACCTCCCCAACCTCGGCCACCTCTCCGTCCCCGCTGAAGACTACCAGAGCTCCACCTCCGACGATTACCCGAATTCCTTCGCCGCCCCCGCTCGACGCCGGCCATGCTCCGATGACTCCAAGCCTCACCACCGATACCCTCTTGATTGCTGCACTCCCCTGATTCTGTTTTAGCTATTACATTCGGCCGATGCCACTCGCCGTCACCGCTAACTTGTCGCCATCACCAGAGAAGATGACCAGCATGGGTGAAGTACCCGTGCTGTGTTGGATCTCACCTCGACCGCACGATCGTGATCGAACGGCTACAATTAAATCACATAAGAGTTTTAATCCTGGCCGCTTGATCTGAACGAAGGGGTACTAAGTGCTCTCGACCATCCATTTTCACTTAAAGCCCACCGGCTCATAGCACAGTGCCATGAACCCAGTCCACCGTGGACCGGCGATTGTTTTGAGTTTAAAATAAATTCATGAAAATTGATTTAAACTTCAAAAATTCATAACTTGCTCAATTTAACTCCAAATTTGACCATTCTAATTTTAGAAAATTTATCTTTTTATTCTCTTCATATTTATGCAATAAAATAATAGGTTTATTCTAAACTTTTTATTATAAATTAATTGGAAGTTTAAAATACATTATGATACCTTTTTATTTCTTTTTACAAAATTCATAATTCCCTCAGAAATTATTTTAAAAGTTCAAACAATAATTTTAGGAGTTTTAATAACTCTGTTTTCCTTAATCTGGCCCACCAAAACTTATATATTTGTAGTGTAATTCTAGATTGTCTTAATTGAATGTTATGTTTATTTTATTCGTATCGCAAAGACTACGACACCGTTGAAGAGCCGGATTATTACCTGGAGGTTCCACCATCACCTTTCGCCGAGAAAGGCAAGTCACCAAACTAATTTTTGAGCATATTGAACCAAAGCGCGGTCCTCGGTTCTGCCTAAAGTCTTTGCCACGAGGTCCAAAGCCATATCCAGAATGACCTGGAGCTCGGTCGGAGCGAACACCACCCTTTGGAGCACGGGCATGAAAGTTGTCTCCTCTACCACCACCTACACGATGCGTCCTAACCTCTAGACTCTCCCCGCGTCGAGGTACTCTCAGTCTACCACCCTACTGGTAGAACTTCTCCTGCCCACCACGAGCTCTCTCTGCTCTCTCAACCCACTTCCTCCTGAAGAAAAACTCCTCAAGATGCCCGTCTCTCTGACAGTACTCACAGTGGTAGGTAGGCTTCTTGGGATGTCATTGAGGCTTGGGGTTCTTGGGCTTGGTGGTGTTGGGTGTAGACTCTTTTGTGTGAGAGGGTCCAGGTAGAGAGTCTAGAGAAGTGTGGAGATGTTTGGGCTTTGGGACCCATATGGGCTTCTTGTGTGGAGCTTTAGGCTGTTCTTGGAACACTCCATCCTTAGGCTGACTAGCTTGGAAAGACTCAGTGGAGTGAGTCTTGGGATATCTCTGTTTAGGAGTCATCTTACTCTACTCCACTGCTTGACTAATGGCACTCTCAAAATTAGCCTTGGTATAGGTGTAACCTACCCCAAACTCATCCTGCCTCTTGAACTGCTAGATCATCATGCTGAGTTGTGGCTCTCTGGCACTCACCCAACTCAGGATCTAACGGAGGTAAAAGTTCTCATTCTGAGCTCCAGAAGTGGCATATGAGGTTAGGCCATTTGAGTTTTGATCTACTAGTCAGATTGATCTCTATGGACCTTATCTGAGGATTGCCTAAACTTAAGATGGAGAAGGATCTAGTTTGCCATCCCTGTCGTCCCGGGCAAATGTTTGCTGCTTCTCACGCACCTGTGACTCAGGTGATGACTTCGTACCTGGGAGAGCTGTTACATATGGACGCTGTTGGTCCAGCTCGGGTACGCTCATTCGGTGGGAAGTGGTACGCACTTGTGATAGTTGACAATTTTTCTCGATTCTCGTGGGTTTTCTTTTTGTAGTCTAAGGATGAGACTTTTCAGTTTGTTCATGAATTTATTTGAAGCTGAAGAACGAGAACAATTGTCGAATGTGATCAATTCACTCTAATAATGGCTCTGAGTTCAAGAACTCTCAATTCGTCAGCTTCTATAGTGATCAGGGTCTTGATTATCAGTTTTCCGCCCCTTACACTCCCCCACAGAATGGCCATGTGGAACGAAAGAATTGCGCGCTAGTCAAGATGGCCAGGACGATGCTCGATGAGCATAGGACTCCTAAGCGCTTTTGGGCTAAAGCCATGAACACGGCTTGCTATCTGGCCAATCATATTTTTCTTAGAGCTTACTTAGGTAAGACTTCATATGAGTTGCGGTTTGGCAGACAACCCAAGGTGAGTCACTTGTGAGCGATTGGTTGCAAGTCCTTTGTGCTCAAGAAGGGAGGGCATTTGGACATGTTTGAGTCGAGTTGCTAGGATGAAGTCTTTCTTGGTTATGCTTTGCATTCCTGAGGCTTCCGTGTTTGGAACCTCGACTCCCAACAGCTTGTCGAGACTTGTGAGGTTTCTTTTAATGAGTCCATGCCTTCACTGACTCCTTCTTTTGAGTTTTTTTGGAGATGATGAGGTTGGAGTGTCCATCTTCGATGAAGATGATGACATTCCAGCTGTTGATGAGGCTGGGCCGTTTACACAGCCTGCAGACCCCACACCTTCTAAGACTTCGACTGAGGACGAGGGTGGACCTCTGATCACTTCTTCCACTTCGATCAAGCCCCCTCAGTCGAGTCTAGAGGTGCCAGCTGCTACCTTCGGTGAGGTGAATTTAGATCACCTGGGATCCCAAGCAGTTCAGCTTGATCACCCCTCATAGCTCATCATCGGTGATCTTTCTGAGAGAATTTTGCGCTCTTCTGTTGACTTGCTTGCTGTGTTTGCTGAGTCTTTGTTTGTTGCATCTTTTAAGCCTAGAGATGTTTCTCATGCTCTTTCTGATTCGAATTGGATAAATGACATGCAAGAAGAGTTTGAGAATTTTGTCCGAAATCGGGTTTGGACACTGGTTGAGCTGCCACACGGATGCAACCCCATAGGCACCAAGTGGGTGTTCAAGAACAAGCAAGGTGAATATGGGGTTGTGGTGCGCAACAAAGCTTGACTAGTTGCCCAGGGTTTTTGCCAGAAAGAGGGTATTGATTTTGAGGAGACTTTCGCCCCTGTTGCCCGTCTTGAGTCCATTCACATTCTTTTGGCATTCGCTGCTTCGAAGGGTTTTAAGCTTTTTCAAATGGATGTCAAGAGTGCTTTTCTGAATGGGTACATAGAGGAGGAGGTCTATGTTAGGCAGCCCCCCAGTTTTGAGAACCCTAAGTTTCCTCGACATGTTTTTAAGCTGCAGAAAGCTTTATACGGTTTGAAGCAAGCCCCTAGGGCTTGATATGACCGGTTAATGCAGTTTTTGTTGGGGAAGGGCTTTGTGATGGGTTCTGTGGACAAAACTCTTTTCTTGCTCAGAGATGGCTCAGACTTCTTGATTGCTCAGATTTATGTGGACGATATTATTTTTGGTGGTTCTACTGATGCGCTTATGTCCAAGTTTTCTGAGCAGATGCACAGTGAGTTTGAGATGAGCCTCATGGGTGAGCTCAAGTATTTCCTATGGCTCCAGATCAAGCAGACCAAGGACAGCATCTTCATCCACCAGAATAAGTTAACGCGGGACATGTTGAAGAAATTCGACTTTGGTGGATAGCTGAAGCCTCACATGACCCCAATGGGTACATCTGGGGGCCTAGACAAGGATGAGAGCTACGTCAAGGTCAACGAGAGAGAGTATCGAGGGATGATCGGATCACTGCTGTACTTGACGGCGATGAGGCCAGACATTCAGTTTGTCGTGGGACTGTGCGCGTGCTTCCAGTCTTCACCACACGCGTCTCATCGGCAGGCTGTCAAGCGCATTTTCAGGTACCTTACCTATGCGCCTGATCTAGGTATTTTTCTATTCAGCATCATTGTCTCTTGATTTATCTAGCTTTTCCGACGCTGATTTTGGTGGGTGCCGGTTGGATCGCAAGTCGAGTGCCGGTACTTGCTAGTTTCTTGGTTCTTCGCTTGTCTCTAGGTCTTCTCAAAAGTAGTCTAGAGTGGCACTTTCTACCACTAAGGTTGAGTATGTAGCTGCTGCTAGCTGCAGCTCACAGTTGGTTTGGATGATTTCAACTTTGCGAGATTTTGGGTTGTTCTTCCCTGCCAGAGTTCCTCTGTTCTGTGATATCACTAGCGCGATTAGTGTAGGGAAAAACCCATGTATCCATTCAAAAACCAAACATATTTATGTGCGCTTTCACTTTTTGAGGGATCAATATGAGAAAGGTGTCATTGACATTGTTCATGTTGATACCCATCATCAGTTAGCTGACATATTCACCAAACCCCTAGATCAGTCTACTTTTGAGCGTTTGCGTGGGGATTTCGGTGTTGCGTATCCTTTTTAAGATATTTTGAGTCAGTTTTCTTTCTTCTTTACTCTTTTCTTGAGTCTTTTCGTGTGTGTTCATATCATGCATATTCACACATCACACTTTGAGCCTGATTCTGTTATATGATTGATCTGCTTTACTTATTCTAGTTGGTACATGCTTTTGAATACTTGTCGATGATCATGCTTTGCTTCAGTTCACATGATATGTCTGATATCTGTCATATGCATGGCTTTTATGCTTTAAAATTGAAAAATGATCACCATTGCTTCTGGTAACTAGCATTTGTAGGTTGAGTGCTTTTGCTATCTTTTACATGCCTGGTGTCTAGTTCCTCACTTAGATGCAGATATGCAACTTGGACATCTTTTTGCTTTAACATGGAAAATGTGCTATAAAAATTATAAAAATCAGAAAAATCCAGGTGGGTTTGCTTTGTCGCATTGCATTATTCTGGACTGCTTACCATAGCACTTTGGTATGAACTAGGACAGTGTAATGTATGCCAAGACCAATGTCTTAAGTTTCTGATGGTTTAGTTCTGGCCTAGGATTGACTTGGTTGGTTAGCATAAGGTTTGACATGCAAATAACCCTTGGCAAAAATGAAAAATGAAAATAAAAAGCCTAAAATTTAAAAAGATAACAAGTTTGCTAAAGCACTTTGTTCTGGACAATGCTTATCTTGGTAGATATCAGTTAGCTTTTGCATCTCATGCCTTACCTTGCTTGTCAACTAGGAAATGTGGTGATGCTTTTGTTTGCAAAAATTGAAAATGCGTGCCAATGACTTTCTTTAGATATCATCTACTGCACTGATCATGCCATGTGTCTTAGACAATATGTCTTTTGCTATACCTGCTAGATGTTGTAATTGCAATCAATCATATCTAAGAAGCATGCTTTTTACACTCCACTTGCACCCCAGTTGCATTCATTGCATATTTTGAGGGGGAGCTGCATTTTAGGGGAAGTTTGAGTCTGTGTCTTTTTAGAGTGTATTTTAGTCTCGCTTGATAAGTCCAATTGTCAACAAGGGGGAGAAATTTTGGGTTACTTGATATTTTAGAAGAGTTTAGAGGGAGTTTTTGGCTTTCTCTGGGATATGTTTCAGGGGGAATTTTTGGCTTTCTCTGGGATATGTTTCAGGGGGAGTTTTTAGTCTCTTTTTCCTTTACTCTCGGATATCCTTATTGATAATTCTGAGATTGCACTCGTTTTGAGTCTTTATTTTTTGTTTAACCATAATGACTGATTTCTTGCTTTTGTTCGGTTTTTGGTCATTGGGGTTAAACTTTTATTTTATTTTCTTCTTTCTGGCTTCTTGTGTTTTTGTTTTCGTGTTTCCACATGTGCTTGGAGGTATTGAAGAGCTGATGAAGAGTCATGTTGAAGAGCATGGGCCTCATGGCTCCAGATGTGATGAGTGATTGTTAACGGAAGTCAAAGGGGACATGAAGAGAAGAGAACACCTGTTGTGTCTGGGCCGCATGTGACTTAGGTACACGGGCAGCGAGCGACTGTCGGGCAGAGGGGCCATGAAGTCGGGCTGGCCCAAACCGGGTACATGGGCTAGGAGCAGCAAAGGATCCACTGGTCTGTTGACCGGGATTGACTCAGGTACACGGGCGATGAGCGATTGCCGGGCTGAGGGATCTGCGGAATTGGGCCGGCCCAATCCGGGTACCAAGTGCGAAGACGGTGTACGCTGTGTCAGTTTCGGCGCAAAACTGACCGCTGATCTCAGATCTGACCGTTCTGAGGCGAAACTGTAGCTGCTACGAAAGCTCCGCATCAGGAAAAGTTATCTTTATTTAGGTTTTTACTATTTTGCCTTTAGGCCCACAGTATATCAGTCGAGTCTGTAAAAAAACCCTAAGGGCATTTCAGTCCTTTCCATTTTTATTTCAGCGTCTGTAAAAACCCTAGGGGTATTTTTGCATTTTTCCCATTTATTTGGCTGCCTATAAAAGGGCCCCAATACCTAGGGTTAGGGTTACCCATTCTGTAATCACTTTACCAAATCACAAAAGTTTGGGTCTTCTTTTGGTGTTCATCTTCCCTGGTGTTTTTCGCCGTCGCCGCTGTTCATCACGAGCACACCAGGATCTGCATCTCGGGCACATCGAGAAATCGCTAAATTAGGTTTTGTTATTCCTCTCTCAGCCATCGAACGTCACGCTGTGGATTTATTTTTCTATTGCCTCGTTTTGCGTGCCTAGTTTGTTCGTCTGTTCTGAGTTCGTCGTCGGGATTTTTTTCTCCTCGTCGCCACCACAATCACTTTTGCATGGGCATTGTTTTCTCCGGTCTGTTTCTTTATTAGCATAGCAGCAGCAGCCACAGCATGCACCTACATCTATGCTGGCTAGCACCTAGGGCCAACGGCAGTAGCTAAGCTAGCGTCTACAGCGGCTAGGCAGCAGCTAGCATAGTAGCAGCTACGTGCAGTGGCTACGCACGCGGGTGCCGAGGCGTGCAGTGTGCGGTAGCACTGCCAGCAGTAGTAGCTTCCTGTAGATCAGCTGCTAGGCCCTGTCCTGGTGTTAGATTGAAGCTCGTGCATGTGTTGACACTCGAATTTGGCATTAATGGTCGAAATTGTCGAAATGTCTTTTTTGGTAATTTGGGCTGAAAATATGCCATCTCCGGCATAGGCCTAAGCCCTGAAGTGTTGAAGGCTTAGTGGGCTCCTTCGACGGCCTGTGGGCTTCGGCCCAGCAGACTAGCTTTGGCGAGGCCTGTGGAGGCCCACTGCGGCCGGTAGAGTCCTATTCAGATTAGTATGGTTTGACTGTTTTTTTATCTCTTATCCAAATCTTAACCACCTAGCCGAATCCTACTCAAATTAGGTGAGACCAGCCCCTATAAATATAGGGGTGAGGCAGATTCAAGAGTACCACCGCTTTCATATCAACACAAAGCCCTCGCTTTGAATCGTTGTTTTATCTTCCAATCTACTTTCCTTACCCTAGGATTAGCACAATAACGTCCATCTTCATCGGTTTGTGTCGTAAGCCCTCCGCCCGCCGCGTTGAAATCACGGTAACCCTTGATGATTCGCCTGTGAATCTCCCGTTTAATCCATGAAACAATTTTTTATCGTTTTATCGGTTTTCTTCTGCTACTCTTGGGAGTTTGGCCTCTAGGCCAGATTGCAGTTGATATTTTACTGTTTTGCAGGGGAATTACCTTCAAAGTCATCGCCAAGGAGTTTCGGAAGTAATTGCTATTTATCTACAAAGTCATCGGAGTCCTTAGGTGATTAGATCGAAGCCTGTCGGTCCGACCAATAGGGCTTCGCTGGGCCGTCAGGATGTTTTCGGCACAGTCTTCACACACCATTCGCCATCACATCGAAGCCCTCTTTGGCGAGAACCTCTTCGTAGTGAACTACTCCATGCCGGAGCACCCTTCGCCGTCACGCCGAAGCTATCTTCGGCGAGAACCCTTCGCAGTAAATTGCTCCACACCAGACTCCATAGTGCCGAAGCCCCATTCTGATCAAGGCTTCACCGTCAGTCTGACCGAGTACCCTCCGTCGGTCCGACCGCTTGGAGACCGCTTCGCACCAGAACATCGAAGCCACCTTTGGTGACCCCTTCGCAACAGAACACCAAGGCCCCCCTTCGGGGATACTTCACAACAGAGCGCCGAGGCCCCCCTTCGGCGATACTCCGCATCATCGGTCTGACCTAGGGAGTATACCTTCGGTTCGACTACCATTGTATTACAGATCAGAATCGGCCCTGTTCTGGCTGTTTTTTTCAGGTTTTATTATATTTAGTTATTTTCTCATACATCGGCTAATCAAACTTTCTTTCTTAATATCTCTTTGATTATCTGGTGACTCCATTACCCTTACAACCATTAAGGATTTGTTGGAACATGATGTCGGCGCCGCATCACGCTTAGGTTTATCCCTAAGTATCTGCGTGCTTTTGGATCGTTGAACTGACCCAAGTGTGGGGTCGTGATCGAGGGTCAAGCGGGGAGCTCGATGCTGTAGGACCGAAAGTAGCGACCAGAGGGGGGGGGTGAATGGGCACCTAAAAAAATTCTTTCGAATCAATGGCCTGCTCCCAACACCCAACGCACCTCAACAGACTTAGCAAGAAAATAAAAGCAGATCCACAGAGCTTAAAATGATCTAGCCTAAAAATGACTGGTGTCCTAAACAAAAGACATCATCACAGTGCTTAAAGGCAGATTAACAGAGAATTTTAAGACATAGTCATTTTAAACATCATCAGAACAAGTGACACACACAAGTTGATTTAAGTGCACGCAAACCGAGGTGAAGTATTACTGTTCGAAAAATGTATCTGGTTCAAAGTCTGTGAAACAAAATTCGAAGTGTAAAATCTAACTCCAAAACCTACTTCGAAACTCATCGAAGTATGCTTCGAATTTGCCACACTTCGGAGTTCACAACAAAGACACCGAGGCCAACAGGCTCTCTATGAAGCCTGACTATGTCTTCAAAGTCTACCACGTGTCGACGTGTACTTCGAATCACACGAAGCCTATCCGGACTGCCGGAGAACACAAACCAAACAACGAAGAGTGTTGTCACTGTGAAGCCGACCGTTCAGCGAAGACAGCCTTCGGTTCGAAGCCTATCCGAAGAAATCAAATGGTCTGCTAGCTAACCTTGTGCGAAAAGACTTGTGCTGCCTTCAATGCTGAACAACCACGAGCGAAGTCTACAGCCCTGAACCGTGGGTCCAAACAAGGGACTTCGAAACTTGGACTGCGCGAAGATGCAGGCGCTGCTGAAATTACACTCGTGGAAAAACACAGAGCGAAGTCGAGCGCTGCTATTGCTACGGCTTAAAAACTGAGGGACCCACGAAGTGTACTCCAAACAGTGAAAGCTTCGAACAAACAACACGGCTTCCTGACCGCTTGCGAAGAGACGCTGAGCCCCTAAAATAATCTAATGAAGATCAGCTAGAAAAAATGGCTATAGAGAACGTCACCCCTTGCAACTATGATATGACAGAACACTGAACTTTTGCAGGAAAATAAACCAGAATAGGTTGTCTAGCCAAAACCTCCGCTACACTATCTTATCCTTGCCGCAACACAAGAGAACCTAGAAGCAACACAATAGACTACTACTGCCAAGGCTTCTATAGGCTCTCAAGTGCCCTGCCACGAACAGTAGAGAACACGGCTACTTGCAAAGCTACGAAAATAAACATCTAGCACAATAGACTAGCTAGCAAATTTGCTGCTTCCAAGAGTAAACAAAAGCACAAAACTAACTAGCCGTGTAAACAGAAAAAAACAATGCCAAGGAAAAATCTCTCAGCGCACAGAACACAAGTACCAAAGCCTAAACCATCGCATAAAGAAGATTGCTATAGGCATGCAAAACGAGGTATCGATTAAATGAATACAGTATGAAATCTGATGGCTGAGAAGCAGAGAATAAAACCTGATGGTTGTTTTCTTGGCGGGTGCGCGAAGAAACAATGACGACGGAGAAGAACAAAACGCCAGGAGATGAATACCAAAACATGACCCAATCTTTTTGTATTAGGAAAGTGATTTCAAAAAGGGTAACCCTAACCCTAGGGATTGGGGCCCTATTTATAGGCAGTCCAATAGCCTAGGAACATACCAAAAGACCCTTAGGGTTTTACAGACGCTGAAATAAAATGGAAAAGACCAAAATGCCCTTAGGAGATTTTTATAGACTCGACTGACAGACTGTGGGCCAAAAGGAAAAATAGTAAACTCCTAAATACAGATGACTTATCCTGAAGCGGAGCTTTCGTAGCGACTATGGCTTCACCTCGGAACGGTCAAATCCGAGATCAGCGGTTGTCAGTTTTGCGCCGAAACTGACAAAGCGTCCACCGACTTTGCACCAGGTACCCGGATTGGGCCGGTCCGATTCCGCAGATCTCTCAGCCCGACAATCGCTCGCCGCCCTTGTACCTGAGTCAATCCCGGTCAACAGCCCAGTGGATCCTCTACTGCTCCTAGCCCATGTACCTAGATTGGGCCAGCCCGACTTCACGGCCCCTCTGCCCGACAGTCGCTCGCTGCCCGTGTACCTGAGTCACATGTGGCCCAGGCACAACAGGTCTTCTCTTCTCTTCAGTCCTCTTTGACTTCCGTTGACAATCACTCATCACATCTGGATCCATGAGGCCCATAATCTTCAGCATGGTTCCTCAGATGCTGAAGGATCAGGGAGGCCGGGTGAAGTTGGAGAAGATCTCAAGTGTTGGACCGGAAACAACGACCAATGGGGGTGAATGGGAGCTTCTAAAATTTCAAACTAAAAAGAGTCTTCTGTTTTAATTCAGTCTTCTATGGAACAGGCTTCGAACACACCCTTCGAAGTTTTGGTTCGGAGGTATTTCACAGCTCCGAAACCAGGCTTCGTAAGGAGCAAAATTTCAAAGTCAAGAAGACTTCGCTCCACCCACAACACCAAAAACTCAACTCTTCTAAGTCAGTGCAGGCTCCACATACTGGGTGCTTTCGAGCAGACTTCGTACTTCACCCTTCACAAGAGTAGACTTCCCTCTAAGTACTTTGACCAAACACAACACTAGCAACTGGTACTAGGCTTCGTACTTCAGATGTCGAGATGCACACTGAGCACACTGCGAGGAGGACTTCGACAAGGGAAGAAAACGGGCTTCGATTTAACCCAAGGATAGTGCTTCGCTAGTAATCAGAGATGTCTAGCCTCCAGTTTACATAGAGCGAACAAACACTGAAAAACACAATTCACACACACAGAACACTCACACACTTTTCTAAAAATACTCCAGTGCAGTAAGCTCAACACAGGAAGAAGAGAGGCACAAAGAGATCAATGCATGCAGTGCAAAGTAGGCATACAAGTTCAAACAGTAAATAGAAACAGAATCAAAGTTTCATTGCTTGAATAGGGAACAAAAAATGAACTCACAGTATGAACACAGAGAATGTGGCGGGTAGCACAGGAGCTCAAAAATGACTGCTCAATGTGTTACTGTTGCCTAGCTAGCCTCCACTATTTATAGGCACTATTCAGCCCTCTGAATAGACTACTTTACCCCTAGAGTTTACACTGATTTTGTCTCATCAAAACAACGGGGTACAGTTGGTAGTCTACTTTATTTGGAGGCTTCTTTTATTAGCTTCGTAGAGGAGACAACATCAGCTTTTGCAGAGCAGACACGGTCAGCATTTACAGTCTTGGAGTCTTCTGAAGCTCCCTTTGCACGCGAGGGGTGTGGTAGCTTCGGTGAGAAGCCTTGAGCCTGACGGCCTTCTCTTCACCAAAGTCAGCCTTCGATACAGTGACAGTTTTGAGCCGAAGCCATCAAAGCCTTGAGCCTTCGTGCCATTACCTCCGGGGTGGACCACCATGGCTTCGCAGCTTCTCTAAGCTCGAACTCCGTCAGTCCATGTACCGATGCCATGCATGGCCGAAGTACCTCAAGTTAGCCACACTCCGAAGCCCCACCTTCGGAGTACCACCCTTCGAAGTCCCTCCCTCGTCCAAGGCCTCCACATGAAGCATTCCATGAGCACTTTGTCGCAGTGTCTCTCCCCGAGCACACTCCTCGACGAACCTCACCCGGACCATGCCTTTGATGCACCTCAACTTCTGAGACCTTCGTCGGGTATGCCTTCGAGTGCCTCCCTCCGGAGCATACTTCGAATGCCTTGCTTCATTGCTGAGGACTTAGTCCACCATACTTCGAAGTCACTGCATTCAGAGTACCCTCAGCCGGAGCCACGCTCCGCACTTTTTTCCTTCGCCTGGCGCACCTTGACCCGAGGACTGACCTCAAACCCTCGCAGCCTTCGTGACCAAGCTCCCCGCTCGCCCAGCATCAAGCCTCCCGCTTGACCTAGGTTCACTTGCTGCGAACCGTTCGTCGCCTACGACATCACCTGCGCACAATAGACAGACAAGTGTATATAGTACCCCAGAGACCTCTCCGGGTAAACAACTTCCGGCACACACTCCGGTGTACCGCCCAAAGTACCGAACCCTTCAGTACAACCAAGTCATCGTGTACTGTCGGACCCCTCCGATAGGCACACTCCGCTGCAACAGCTGCAGCAAACAGACCCACCGAACCCTTCGGTAAAAGAACCTTTGAACCCCTTCAGAGAGACCCCTTTGAATTAGAGGATAAAATCTGTCAATCACTCATCACAGACTCAGAAACCAACCCTTGGTTTCTCAAACTCCCCCCTTGATGAGTGCATTGACAACCAAATTCAAGTTCAAGAAAATTTAAAAAATTTCAGCACACAAGTGACCATAAAAACTCAGAAATGAGCCAAAACATGTCACTTGACAAAAGAATTTTCCTCCCCTTTTTCAAAAGAGTAAAAGTCCCCTTCGGCAAATCTTCCCTTTGCAAGATAAAAACTCCCCCTTAGTTATTTTACCCCCTTGCTGCAGAGAACTCAAAAATTTCTCCGCCTTTGGCAATGCAAGCATCAAGGAGCATTTAATAGATGCACAACCTCGAAATGGGTAGAATTATAAAGACACATAAAGCAAAAATATGCCAACATTAATACCAATTTTCATGTGCTCAGCTCAATTTAACATTCTCTAAAAACATAATGACATCATGTGATTTTATCATTTTGAAATAAAAGCATCACCACTCAATCAAGGTAACTAGACAAGTAAAAACAAGGACTGCGCAAAGCTAGTCAATTTCTACTCTAGACAGAAAAGTCCAGTTCAAGTGGAGCATTGAAAGCAAACTTGATGAACAATGAATTTTTGTTGTTCTTTTCACAATGCCAGGGGTTATTTGTTTGTCTACCTTATACTTTCCAATCAATCCAAGCCTAGGCACGAAAGCCATCAGAAGCTTAAGGCTGTGATTTTGGCATACACTACACTATCCCAGTTCAGACCAATGTGCAATGGTAAGCAGTCTAGAATAGAGTAGTGCGACAAACAAACCCACCTGGATCTTTTCGCTTGTAGCATGCAAATCATGGAGTTTTGGATTTGTAATTAAGTGAACAAATTGTTTAGCACTTGATGAATATCCATGAGTAAGTAATACAATTGTTCATGTTGCAATGCTTAGCATCCAAAGAAAAGGAGTCTTGCTATCAAGCAGATAAAAGATAGCTAAAGCAGTCCGGCCTAAACATGCTAGATTCAAGACTAAGCAGTGAGCATGATTTGATTTTAGAACGAAAAATCATGCACAAAATGTTTCAGACATATTAAATAGAGCTGAGCTGACATGATTACATGAATTAAAATCAGGCATATAAGTGCAAAAGATGTAAATGCAATTTCACACATAACGGGTATATGCAAGACAATCAAAATCTGCTCCCCCTCACAAGATGTCATAAGGGTGACAAACACCAAGTTCCCCATGCAAGTAGGCAAAACACGAAGCATCGAGAGGTTTTGTGAAAATATCGGCTAGCTGGTGTTGGGTATCGACATATTGAAGTTCAATATCACCCTTCTCATTATGATCTTTGAGAAAATGATATTGCACATCAATGTGTTTGGTTCGGGAATGCTGAACCGGGTTGTTTGCAATACAAATAGCACTAGTGTTATCACAAAAAAGTGGAACACTCTTATAATATAACCCAAAAGAGCCACCAAAGATGATATCATCCACATAAATCTGGACTAGCAGGAAATCTTTGCCATGCTTGAGAGTGAACAGGGTTTTATCAACAGATCCCATCAAATACCCCCACTCAAGCAGAAAAGACTTAAGTCTATCATATCATGCCCGAGGGGCCTGCTTGAGTCCATAAAGAGCCTTATGAAGTTTAAGGACTTTATGTGGGTATTTGGGGTTTTCAAAACCAGGGGGTTGTTTTACATAAACATCTTTGCCTATGAAGCCATTAAGAAAAGCACTTTTAACATCCATTTGATAAAGTGTGAAACCACGGGATGCCGCAAATACAAGTAAAATCCTAATGGCCTCAAGACGAGCAACAGGTGCAAAAGTTTCAGTAAAATCAATCCCTTCTAATTGAGAATAACCCTGAGCTACAAGTATAGGCTTGTTTCTAACTACAGTCCCATCCTCCCCTTGTTTGTTTTTGAAAATCAATTTTGTTCCAATGAAATGAACATTTGGAGGAGGATCAACTAAAGTCCAGACTTGGTTTCTCTCAAAATTTTCAAGTTCTTCATGCATGACATTGATCCAACTAGAATCAGAAAGTGCATGACTAACATCTAAGGGCTCAAAAGAAGCAACAAAAGCGGAATCAATGAAATGAGCATGAGAACGTGTTACCCTTTGATCAAGCTCACCAATGATCTGCTCGGGAGGATATATCCTTTGAACATGATGTGGAGCCTCATGGCGAGATGCACTCTCCCCCTCAACTTGTGCGATGGAGTGGTCCAAGATGACCGATGTTGAGGTAGTTGCTTCGGGACCTTGTGCCGAAGTGGTCGAAGTGGGATCGGCTTCGAGGGTCGATGTCGAGGGTAGTAGGGGTTCATCCTCAAAATCTCCGAGATCTTCTTCTTCAAAGATGGTCTGCTCCATGTCATGTTCATTTGCCTGTTCAAAAGTGGAACTAACAGAGGGGGTTGATTCATCAAAAGTCACATCACATGACTCGATGACAGTGTTAGTCTCCAAATTGTAAACACGATAAGAATGATCATGAGTAGTGTAACCTAGAAAGATCTCGTCGGAAGAGCGCGACTCAAACTTGTCAAAATTTCCACGTTTTAGGATAAAGCAACAACAGCTAAAAACTCGAAGATGAGTAAATTTGGGTTGTCTCCCAAAACGCAGTTTATAAGATGTCAAGTTCAAAATTGAGCGCAAGAAGATTTGGTTTGAGATGTAACAAACAGTGTTCATGGCCTTAGCCTAGGATTTCCTAGGAGTCCTGTCCTCATCGGGCATCGTCCTAGCCATCTCAACCAAAGTGCAGTTCTTTATCTCAACAACACCGTTCTGTTGAGCAACCCGCGGAGTAGAGAATTGATGTTCTATGCCATGCTCCATGCAAAAGTCAACAAAGAGATTGTTCTTGAACTCAGTGCCATTATCACTTCGAATGAATTTCAATGCACTAGGGAGTTCAGTGAAAAGTCTAAAAGCCAAGCTCCGAAAGTGTGAGAACACTTCATCCTTGCTGGCAAGAAAGAAGACCCAAGAGTAGCGAGAGAAATCGTCGACAATGACTAACACATACCACTTGCCGCCTAAAGAACTAACCCGTGAAGGACCTACAGTGTCCATGTGGAGAAGTTCTTCGGGTTGTTCAGTCATCACCGTGGTGACTGGCGAGTGTGAAGTGACAATCATTTTTCCATGTCGACATGGAGCGCAAACTAAATTCTTCTCAAACTTGAGCTTGGGCAATCCTCGGATCAGACCTAGGGCACTCAGACGAGCAAGCAACTCAAAGCTCATATGCCCTAGTCTCCTATGCCACTTCTAAAGCTCAGAAGTCGAATGTGCAACAAGACAATGAGAAGGACCAGATGACTCAGAAAAATCAGCTCCAAAAACTCTCCCAACTCTAAAGATCTTACAAACCAAAACGCCATCAGAATTGAGTACTTGCGAGGTATCACGATGGAATCGCACTTCGAAGCCCTCATCAAGCAATTGAGATACATAAAGCAAATTATATCCCAAATTTTCAACCAAAGCAACATCTTTGAGAGTGAAATTCGAGTTGATTCTTACCACACCTTTACCTTTCACTCTACTCCTTCGATTGTTGCCGAAGGTGATATGTTCCTTTTGCTTGGTTGTGGTGAGGCTGGAGAACCATGCTGCATCTCCGGTCATATGGCACAAACAACCGGAGTCCATGATCCATGTGCCCTCCAAGCCTTGATCTGGCGCCTACACATGATAAGAAAATATCGATCGCTCAGTGCTGGGGTGAGTGAAAACATGACGAGGCATCCAGCACTGAGTGATACGAGTAGTAGCACATTAAAAATATATTGTCTATGCATAGGATAATCAGAATGATGCAAAGTGCGAGGTCTACCTACAAGTTGTGACCCAAATGTATGACAGAGGTCTCCTACCCTGTCGAGGTACAAAGCTACTCGCCTGGGGTCTACCACCATATGGAACATGGTGAACACCTCGAGTAGCAAAACCTCTCCGAGAAGTATGAGGAGCCTCGAAAACAGGACGAGAGTAAAACTCAGACTCATGCATACCTAAAAATGGGTAGTGCATGTTCTGGAACCTCATCGCCTGAGAGCGTCGCTCATTCTTGATGCGACGAAAACAGAACACAACCAAATGACCCGCCCGCTGACAATAGGAACAATGAAAAATTCTTCTAGGGGCACTCTCATGGGTCATAGGAGCAATCCTCATGGTCTCCTTGTGCTTCTGCTGAGTGGTTTTCTTTGCAGGAAGAGTGATTTTCTTTGGAGTTCGGGTAGGCTTTTTGGCTGACAGAGTGTCTAACAGAGCTCTCTCTTTCTCTAAGGTAGTGGGTGAGGTAAAAACAGTTTTGTTCTCACTGTCTGAAGGAATCCTCTCAAAACCCAATCCTGGAGCTAACCCTGCCCTGTCAGCACACATCTTAGTTTTAGCCAAGAGCAAGTCCATCCTACCCTTTCCCTCAGTGCATTTGTTAACCACAGAAAGAAGGTATTCATTTTCAGTCATGAGGTTTTCAGCTCGCTCTCTAACAGTGCCTAGCTGGTCCTTAAGGGTTATGCAAGTGTCACACACAGGTTGCACATCCTTAGAACTACCGGCCCTCTCCAATCTAGCCTCTAAGTCATGAAGATGCTTATCACGTAAATAATTGCTCTTATGTAATAAATAACAGTTCATGCATTCATTTATATCATGAGTACTAGAATCAACCATCAAAAACTGCTTCTGTGCAGTCTCAAGCTCAAAAAGGTTTGAGCATGCACAGAGCACAACTGAGCAAGATCACCCATGACAACAGTGCAAGATTCACATTCAGCATCATTAACCCTAGACTTAAGCATGGCATAATCAGTAGAAACAGATTCTAGCCTAAGTCTAAGGTCTTTTTTATCTCTAGCGGCTTGCACAAGTAATCTATCCTGACCAAGAACTACTTCATTCAGTTCATCTAATTTAATTGAAAGCTGGTCATAGGATAGAGGTACCTCAGATGAGTCAAGCTCATCGCCATTGTGATCGCTGTCGGCCATGAAGCAAAGGCCGGTGAAATCTCGTCCCTTCTTGTCCTTCTCTTCCTCCTTCCTTGGAGACTCCTCCTCCTCCTAAGAGCTCGACTCCTTAGTTGAGGAAGTGTCGATGTCGCTGAGAGCAGCAACAAATGCTCTAGAAGCGGTTTTGGCTGCTCTCTTAGCCACCTTACCACGCTTGCCCTTCACAAAGGGTTTCCTCTCCTTTTTGTGGTATTTGGGGCGCTCACTCTCATCTCTCTTCTTGAGTTTAGGACAATTGGTCTTGATGTGAGAAGTGTCGCCACACTCAAAACAACCACTAAAACCACTTCTCCTCTGATCCTGCCTTTCATGGTGAAAACGGGTGAACCTTCGGCAATGAGAGCAAGCTCTTCATCATCAAGAGTATCCACCTGCTCCTTAGTGACGGAGACCAGGGAGGACAAAGCAAAACCACCTGCAAGAACACAAGTGCCAGATGTGCTTGGTTCTGTAGGGGTGCCACGACTAGTGCTAGAAACTAGTGCCAATGGTTTTGGCAAGGAGCTCCTATGCACTGCAAGAGATGCCTTGGCAATCTCTGGGGACTTCAGCTTGCTGAAGAGCTCATCACAGGTCAATGTGTCATAACTTGCGGACTCCTCAATGCTGGATATCTTCACTTCCCATATGCTACGATCAAGAGCATAGAGAAGCTTGATAGCCCAATCATGATCATTGTAAGCAAGCGTCCCGTTGGACCGCAATTTACTCACTATCGCATCAAAGCGAGAAAACAAGGAATCGATAGATTCACCATGTGCCTGCACAAACAGCTGATACTGTTGATTGTATGCGCTTTGGTGCCTGGCTTTAATTTGTGTAGAGCCCTCATGAAAAATAGTGAGTGTAGTCCAAATTTCCCTAGCTGTCCTAAGGTGCTGCACCCTATCAAACTCACTCCGACTCAAACCAATGAATAGTATATTTCTAGCCTTGGAGTTGGCATTATACTGATCCTTCTCTGTTTGAGAGATGCGAGTTTCAGGGATGGATTATTGTGAGTCCACAATCTCCCAAATTGCATTTCCTTGGCTTAACAAGTAAGCCTCCATGCACACCTTCCAGTATGCAAAGTTCGTCCCATCGAACAGAGGTATTTTACTAACTCTGTCCATGTCGCCAACAGATCACAAAACCGGTTATTGTCAACTGGAGATCTTAACCTGCTCTGATACCAATTGTTGGACCGGAAATGGCGACCAGAGGGGGGGGGGTGAATGGGAGCTTTTAAAATTTCAGACTAAAAATAGCCTTCTATTTTAATTTTGTCTTCTACGGAATAGGCTTCGAACACACCCTTCAAACTTCTGGTTCGGAGGTATTTCACAGCTCCGAAACCAGGCTTCGCAAGGAGCAAAAGTTCGAAGTCAAGAAGACTTCGCTCCACCCACAACACCAAAAACTCAACTATGCTAAGTCAGTGCAGGCTCCGCACACTCTATGCCTTCGAGCAGACTTCGCACTTCACCATTCGCAAGAGCAGACTTCCCTCTGAGGACTTCGACCAAACACAGTGCTAGAAACTGGTACTAGGCTTCATACTTCAGAGGTCGAGATGCACACTGAGCACACTGCGAGGAGGACTTCGACAAGAGAAGAAAATGGGATTCGATTTAACCCAAGGACAGTGCTTTGCTAGTAATCAGAGAGGTCTAGCCTCCAATTTACACAGAGCGAATGGACATTGAAAAACACACTTCACACACACAGAACACTCACACACTTCTCAAAAAATACTCTAGTGCAGTAAACTCAACATAGGAAGAAAAGAGGCACAAAGAGATCAATGCATGAAGTGCAAAGTAGGAATACAAGTTCAAACAGTAAATATAAACTGAATCAAAGTTTCATTGCTTGAACAGGGAACACAAAATGAACTCACAGGATGAACACAGAGAATGTGGCAGCTAGCAAAGTTGCTCAAAAATGACTACTCAAGGTGTTACTGTTGCCTAGGTAGCCTCCACTATTTATAGGCACTATTCAGCCCTGTGAATAAACTACTTTACCTCTAGGGTTTACACTGATTTTGTCTCATCAGAACAAGGGGGTACAGCTAGTAGTCTACTATATTTGGAGCCTTCTTTTGTCAGCTTCGCAGAGGAGACAGCATCAGCTTTTGCAGAGCAGACACGGTCAGCCTTTGCAGTCTTGGAGTCTTCTGAAGCCCCCCCTTCGCACGCGAGGGGTGCGATTGCTTCGGTGAGAAGCCTTGAGCCTGACGGCCTTCGCTTCACCAAAGTCAGCCTTCGATACAGTGACGGTTTTGAGCCGAAGCCATCAAAGCCTTGAGCCTTCGCGCCATTACCTCTAGGGTGGACCACCACGGCTTCGCAGCTTCTCTCAGATCGAACTCCGTCAGTCTGTGTACCGAAGCCATGCATGGACGAAGTACCTCAAGTCAGATGCAAAGGAGCTGATGGAGATAAAGATGAAAAGAAGATAAATTCAGAATCGGTTAGGAGAGAGTGATTGGACGGCAAGTCTCCAGACTATAAATGTGTACCCTTAGTTAGCTTATAAAGACACATCTCTATCAAACAACTACTCGGCGCATCGCCACCCTTGATTCTCAAGGTTTATCCCGACGGAGTTCGGCACTTGGAACTGAGCTGCATCATTTTGATCTTCGGCGAAGAGGTGAGTCCCGCCACCACCGACGACCGTATTGACTAGGTCATTATCCTAATGGCTGCATTGGCTAGGTCTAAGGCTGCATCAGATTGATCTCTTAGATTGATGTGATCTAGGTGTGGTAGTTTGAGACTTCATCGGTTAAGCCGACATCTCTTGCTATAGTATCTATTTCATGTCGTATATCGTTCGTCTAAATAAAGCATGCTGATACTTTGATATATTCTTAAGATCATTGTGATTAGCTACTGTCTTGGTTAGGTTTGATTTAGTTATTGTGATGATTTTCATGATATAGACATGTTATCTGGCATGTTTTATTTATTTCTGTCGGAGTACAAGCCGATGGGTTATCTTCAATTCAATTCCATATCTTATCGGCTGATGGCACGCTCGCCCGATTGCTTCACCTCTGGCTCGATAGCCTATCCTCATCGCGGTCATTGGCTCGATACCCGATAGGCTATGCTATTGATCATATTTTCCTATTTCCTTATCAGTTGCAGGGTCAAACTGATTGGCACGCTTTGAACCCCTTTTTTCTAAGAATGTAGGACCTGCACTAGAGTTAAGTAGATCTCCTAGGCCACACGTGTGTCAAAGTGTGAAAAAAAATGCACCAACACTGAGACTATCGGAGTTCTTCATGATGTGTTGGAACACATCGGAATATCGTGTCCACCTCCCTCCACCATGGTGAACGAGCCCCTGGTCCACACCTGAATCTCATTCAAGCCATCGCGAAGATGACCGATGATGAGGTACAAAGAAGTCTCCAAGAAGGTTGCTACCCAAGGCATCCTTCACAACCTTGAAATTGTTGGTAGCGTCATCGAGCTGACGTTGGAGGTAGCACTCGTTTCCTTTGGGGATGAGCATATGCTAGCTCTGTCTTTGAGAATCACCACCGCTTGGAATATTTTCCAAGGGGTCTGGAAGGCCGAAGGTTGAGAGGCTACCAAGGCCCTGATGGATGAAACCCATCACCAAAAGGCGTTGCAGATGAAGCCATCTCCTAAACCTCCAAGCAACCCTCCACAAGATATTCCTGAGGTGTAGTTTCTTAGGATTTCTAATGTAGCCCTTACTTTGTAAATTTTTTGTGCTTATGAATGAAAGAAAATATTTTGGGTTTCTTTGGGACTTTTCTATTGCTTTCGTGCCTAAAGTAGACGTACTCAAGGATAACAAGGATCTTTGCCACAAATGGGCAATTTTCAAAGCTCTTTGGTTCAATATGTGTGCCCGATTTAACATTCCTCATGATAGCGTAGGTATAACAGTACCCAAAGTATCTAGCAAACTGCTAGCATCAATAAAAAGGGAGAAAAAGCTATAAGCCCCTCAGTCCTCATCATCGGAATCAGTGAATTGGTCTGACGAAGGTCAGTAGTCTCCCCTCGCCCATGGGCAGAGCTTTAGGAAGAATGGAATATTTTGAGAGCTTCCAAATGAAGCAAGTGGTCGAAGGCCAAGGAGAAAGTTCCTTTGGGCCAGCCAGAGTCTCAGGGACCTTGCCACGAAGGGAGCTCATAGAGCCAGTCTCAACTAGATCCGCGAGGGTGAAGGGGTTTTCAATTCTTTCTTGGTTTAGACACCAATTTTTTGTGATTATATTTCGGCTCATTTCCTTAGTTGTAATGTACCATATTTGTAATATGTTCAGTTAATGAATAAAATTTACTTCGGAGTGTACCATGCATAGTGTACTTATGTACTTTGCCCTCTCCTTGCGTGGGGTTGGCATTATCATTTGTTGTTATACTTCTATGAATGCATATTGTACGTAATGTTCACATGTAATGACCGAAGTGTATTTAAAAAAATCACGAAAAATGCTATATATGACACGAGGCTGGTAGAACGTTGCATCTTCTATTTTTGTGGTCACCTTAGACTCTTTTAGGATGCTTAGATCTTAGAGCCTGCAGTCCTGTTGTTTGCAACCGCTGTGGGCCCGTGGGCTCTGTGTGATGGTGATGGCAGAACATATCTCACCGTTGCTTTTATGGGCCCTTTGATGGAACCCAAAGTCAATACCATTGGCCATACACAAGTAGCCATACACTGAGTGCGCTCGACGTGCGTTATACTTAGTTTTTCTCGTGCCGAGAAAATGGCTTCCAGTAGCGACAATTAGTAGGCACGTAATAGAACTTCGGAGACATAGATAAGGTAATGCTTGCGTAGCTAAGTCTGTATATCTGAAGTGCTTGTGACATGCAAACTATACTCCCCATAGGGGTTCATCATACCTTAAGGGAATTGCTCTTGAAGAATTTTATTCCGTGGAGACATCGTACTTGAATGCTATTACATTTCCTCTTAAGCAAAATATATTTGTAGATGCTCGACATGCCATGCGCACTTCAATTCTTCCCCCTTAGAGGGTGGACAACTTGAATGAACCTGGCCTATTGGTATGGAGTATAATATAAGGTCCTTCCCACTTGTTACTCAGCTTATTGGGTGCCAACACACTTCGAAGGATCAAGTGACCTGGGAGTAGCTTTGTCTGGTTTACGTTTGGATTATACCATGACTTCTTCTGATCTTGATATTTCATTAAGTTGGCCACAACTCAAAGTCGAGTTTTTTTCGGATAAATCAAGTGAAGCTTGCCGCTCATCATCACCTCTATGCAATACTATCCTAAGGGAACCCCTTTTAATTATGTCTGAGTCATGGCTTCATCTCCGAATAATAACCTGAACATGGTGAACCCTGTGGATCTATCTTGAGTGCTCCAAATGGACCATATAATTTTAGGCAACTCTTCGACCCATGGCCCCTTAGCGAGGCCAATGATTATTCGATTGAGTTCGGACAAAATATTGTCGTTTGCCCTTTCGACATCCCATTACTTGCGGGTGCCTAACTACAACAAAGCATAATTCAATGCCTAGTCCTTTGGATACCTCCTTAAATGGTTGCGCATCAAACAGTTTGCCATTATCAATGGTGAGATGCTTACGAACCCCGAATCTACAGATGATATTCTGCCAAAAGAACCTTTGGATGTTTTTCTAAGTGATAACGGCCAGTGGTTCAACTTCAACCCATTTGGAAAAGTATTCGATCATCACCATGGCAAACTTCAAGTTCCCTTTAGCTTACGGAAAAGCTCTGATTAAATTCATACCCCATCGAGCTAAGGGCTAGACTGTGGCGATAACCTAGAGTGGAGTGAGTGGTCAATGACTCCACCGACCCATCCACTAACACCCTTGACATGTGCTCACCAGGACTTCAGCATCTACCATTATTTTTGGCCAATAAAGTGCTTGATGAAGGGATTTCCCGGCGAGCACCCTTGGTGCAAGGTGACTTCCACATAACCCTTCATGGATGCTCTGAAGAGTCTCTTGACCTTCCTAGCTTGAGATGCAATGCAGCAACGGGGAACGAACTCTATATTTGTAAAGCATAACATTGATAACATGATAATAACAGACCCTATGCTACAGCCTCAAGAGTTCTAGACCTTCAAGCAAATTGGCTTCGTCAAGAAGCAAGTACATTATGGGACTTCACCAATTGTTGGCTTGGACACACAGTACTTTACTTGCCTCTGGCTTCTATACTGAAGGAGTAATGAGTTCCTCATAAAAAACTCTGTTGAGGGAAAATACTTCATCCTCAGAGCCATTGCTGCAACAAGACAAAGGCAGGTGATTTAATCAAAGGCTTCCAATGTCTAATTCCGGGGGCATATTGGAGCGAGTTCGAAGAGTGAAGGCGGACTCTAGTTCGGAGTATATCTCCGAACATGGACTCTTCGGAGAGCCTCTTGCCAGCTAGGATGGAAGATTTATCTTCTATCTCAGTAGATTAGTCTTTTACCGTTTTAGCCCTATCAAGGGTACCAAATAGTTTCCACTATGTCGGTTGTAATATAGGGGTAAAAGGGTCTTTTCCTTAATGTTTGGCCTATAAATACCCCCCGTTTTGCCCTGTAATAAGTATCGAATACTGAGTTATTCAATACACATCTTCGAACTGTTCCAAGCTATTATCCTATTCGGAGGCTTGAAACAGTTTATTAACAAACACTTTGTTCGTTAGTTTCTAACCTTCTGAAACCTGTTAGTGTAATCTTTTACGCTAACAGTTGGCGCCGTCCGTGGGGAACCTAGTCCAAAAAACTTCGTTCTCTACCAAGTTTCCAAACCATGCCTCCCAAGCGGAGTTCAGGTGGTAGCCCTATTCGGAGGTCCCCTCGGACCTCCGGAGCAAGATCTTTAGATACAGTTGAGGCTGGAGGACCCTCGACTTTTCCTCCACCTCAGACACCGGAAGGAGCTCCTCTTCCCCGATCATACGGAGTTCCCTCTCCGAATCCATCCATACTTCGATCACCCGGAGTTCCTCTTTCGCCTCAAGTTCCACTTTGGACTGATGCATATAGGTCTTAAGACCCGGAAGGCCCTTCCGGAGGAGATGAAGACGGTCTTGGAGATATGGCCGTTCAAATGGCCAGTCTTCAAGCTGAGGTAGCAAGGTGGCGGCAAGAAGCCGCAGATAGGCTTCGCCCTCAGGCCACCCCAGTCATTCCTGAAGTGCCCGAAGACGATGAAGTTCACTATCCCAAAGCCCCGGAGAACGCATCCTTCGACACTGAATCTCCGCTACATCCAGAGCTATAGAAAGTACGCTTTGATCCGAAGTTCAAAACTTCGAAGCTTTGCAAGTATGCTGGATATGAAGACCCTGGGGAGTTATCCCGTTCTTATGCATTAGCAATTGAGGCCAGCGGAGGGGTGCGAGACACCATGGCCAAATTCTTTCCTCTAGCTCTGGAAGGAGTGGCGCTGCGGTGGTTTTGGTCTTTAAAGCCAGGTTCAATCAGAACCTTGGAGCAGCTAAGGAAGAAGTTTATAAGCAATTTTCGGGGTACATTCGTACCCCCAATGTTAACAGGAAGTCTTTTCCAGGTGAAGCAGCTCCCTGGAGAGACTTTAAGACAATATTTTAAGCGCTTCGCCCATACGAAGTGGAAAATTCGAGGGTTAACTACATCTTCAGTAGTTGACATAGCTCGAGAGGGAGTTACCAACGCAGGTCTCCTTGATAAACTTCACCGGAAGCAGATATCTTCGGTTGCTCAGTTGATGTCTTACTTCGAAGAATATGCAAGGTCAGAAGAGGGGTGGCTTCGCAGAACTGCTGCAACCCCATCAATCCTGCAAGAAGTTAAGTTGGAAGTGAAGACTTCAACATAGACATAGGGGCAAAGCTTCGAGGCTCAACATGACAGACGTCGAGGACAAAAGCATCCTCGTTCAGAAGTTTTAAACATTGCATCCCCGCAGAAGTTTGCCCAAAGAACTCCGCAGCCATTAGGAAGCAAGACCAGCGTCTGGAGGCCGCCAGGGAAGCCGGCTGGCAAAGCCCAAGCCTTTTTCTATTGTGTCCATGGTGAAAACCGGAGTCACGCGACTGATGCGTGCAAATCTATACTTGCTTTAAGAGGCAAGTATCTGGAAAGAACTTCAGGTCGAGGCACTACTGACCGAGTTCCGACCGAAGTGCATCCGGAGCCTGTTTAGGCTGTAGCGCGGATAGAAAACTTCGACCCTGCAAGACGGCCTCCGGTGGTCAATGTTATGCCACCTCCGAAGTAGGAAGATGGTCAAGATCGAGGAAAGAGAGTAGTCCTCCCCATCTCCGGAGGAGGCACCCTCGGAAGTATGTCGAAGAGGCAAAGAAGAGAGTATGTTAGATAAGTGGGCCATATTGGAACCTCTTCATCTGCAGCTGCTATGCCTGAATGGTCCCATGTGCCGATATCTTTTTCCGCAGATGATGCAGCTGGCATAAAGTTTCCACATGCAGACCCACTTGTCATCACTGCTGACATAGCAGAGACTGAGGTTCGAAGAGTGCTAATCGATGGAGGGAGTTCGGCAGATATTATCTTTGTTCAAGCTTTTGATCAACTCTGCATCTCTAGGAAGCACCTTCTCCCGGCAGCCCGTCCTTTGCAAGGCTTCGCAGGACCCCCTCTTGATGCCCTCGGTCAAATTGGTCTGGAAGTTACTTTCGGAGAGGGACCATTAGCCAGGACGGAGGAAGTAATTTTTGATGTTGTGGATGCCCCATATGCATACAATGTTATCTTCGGAAGGGGCATGTTGAATCAATTCGGAGCTGTGGCGCATCATAATTATCTGTGTATGAAGATGCCCACACAGGCGGGAGTGCTCACCGTTTTTGGAGATCAGACCACTGCACGAAGAGCAGAGTATGGTCATGGCCCTCCTCTTGACCCAAGACAAGTGAACAGCGTGCAAGATAACCTGGAAGTTTTTTCTGCTCCAAGCGAATCCTCGAAGAAGTCCTTCCCAAGGCCAAGCCCTGAAGGAGGGATTGCAACGAAGGTCATTGTCAAGGATGGCAAGGAATATTCTTTTTAGTTTGGCAAAGACTTGCCTCCAGAAGTTGCTACTTCGTTAGAGCAAGTAGTTGGGGAGAATTTAGATGTCTTTGCTTGGTCTGATGAAGACATCACCGGAGTTAGTCGGGATATTATTGAACACAGTTTACTTGTGAACCCGAAGGCTCGGCCTGTTAGGCAAGGACTCCAGAAACTGTCTACGGAGGGGGCTATCCTTGCCAAAGACGAAGTGGAAAAGCTGCTGAAGGCTGGGATTATCAGAGAAGTGGCTCATACGGAGTGGTTAGCCAACCTAGTTTTCGTTAGGAAGAAATCTTCCGGGAAGTGGCGCATGTGTATTGATTTTACATCTTTGAATAAAGCATGCCCCCGTGACCCCTACCCCATGCCCCGAATTGATTAGTTGGTTGACTCTACTGCTGGTTCGGAGTTATTAAGCTCCCTCGATGCGTATTCCGGCTATCATCAAATCTGGCTAAAGCGCAAAGATGAAATCAAGACAAGCTTTATAACTCCTTCGGGAGTCTTCTGTTATGTAAGAATGCCCTTTGGCTTAAGAAATGCCGGGGCAACTTTTTCAAGGTTAATTGCTAAGGCTCTAGGTCATCAGCTAGGTCGCAATGTAGAAGCCTACATGGACGATATTGTAATAAAGAGTGCTTTAAAGCACCAGCATAGCCTAGACTTAGCAGAAACATTTGATAGCCTTCGGGCATGCGGAATCCATCTTAACCCCAAAAAATGTATCTTCGGGGCTCAGGCTGGAAAATTGTTAGGGTACTTAGTTTCGAGCAGAGGAATCAAAGCTAGCCCAACTCAGATAACTGCGCTGCAAAGGATGACTCCTCTGGAGAATTTAAAGCAAGTGCAAAAGCTGACTGGTCATCTTGCAACACTTTGCAGATTTTTGGCAAGGTCTGCGGAGAGAAGTTTGCCCATTTTTAAAGCATTAAAAGGGTCCAAAGATTTTGCATGGACACCGGAGTGTCAAAAAAGCTTCGAAGATATTAAAAATTATAAAAGTAATCTCGCTACACTCACGGTTCCTATTGCGGACGAAACCCTACTCCTCTACCTTGCAGCTACTGGCTCTGCTGTCAGCGCAGTCCTTGTCAGAGAGATGGATTTCAATGGGAAGTTGGTGCAGAATCCAATCTATTTTGTGTCCAAAGCATTGTCCGGAGCAAAAACAAGATATTCCGAACTTGAGAAGTTCACCTATGCTCTGATAATGGCTTCGAGGAAGTTGAGACATTATTTATTGGCGCATAATGTAATTGTACCAACTTCGTATCCTTTGGGAGATATGCTCCGAAGTAAGGATTCCACTGGAAGAATTGGAAAGTGGGTCGTTGAATTGGCACCCTTCGGCATATCCTTTGTGGCAAGGACAGCAATTAAGTCACAAGTGTTGGCGGACTTCATGGCAGAATGGACTCCCCCTGTAGCGTGGGCTCCGAAGAAGCCAAGTGAACGAATTTGGACTGTTTACTCTGATGGGGCTTTCCAAGCATCTGGAGCAGGTGTTGGAGCAGTGATAATTTCGCCTTCAGGGTAAAAGGCAATGTACTCCCCAAGACTCAATTTCAAATCTACCAATAATATAGCGGAGTATGAAGGGATTTTACTGGGACTTCGAAAGGCACGTGCTCTAGGGGCTACAAGAGTTGTTGTTAAGACAGATTCTCAGATTGTGGCAGGGCACGTAGACAATCGCTTTCATGTTCGGCATCCACAGCTTGCAAAATACTTGGAAGAAATCTGTAAGATTGAAGCAACATTTAAAGGGATTTCCATTCGGAGTATACCCAGAGCAGAAATTGTGCAAGCTGATATCTTAGCAAAAGCTGCAGTCGGAGCTATGGACATACCAGAAGAGGCTTTTTATGAAGAACTCAGTACACCTTCGGTGCCGCAAATCCCTTCCGCGGAAATCCTTTGCATTCAAAGTGCAGATTGGAGAAGTTCAATTACGGAATTGATGCAAGGAGAAACAAGTTTGCCTGAAGGGCCACAACTTTCAAGGTTAAAACTTAGAATTCAGAATTATCACATAATCAATGGAATTTTATACAAGGCTGGAGTATGTTCCCCTCTGCTCCGATGTATATCTCAAGCCGAAGGTCAAGAAATTCTTCGAGAAATTCATGAAGGACTTTGCGGTAGCCATCTGGCCCCTCGAGCTTTGGCAGGAAAAACACTTTGCCAGGGGCTGTATTGGCCTACAATAGTAGTGGATGCGGAGAGCTTAGTCCGCACCTGCCAAGGATGTCAGTGGATGGGACGAAGAAGTCATCGCCCACCAACAACTCTTCAAGTTATTGCTCTAGTATGGCCTATGGCCAGATGGGGTATGGATTTGATTGGTCCAGTAGCAAAAGGAAATTTAAAATTCGTAGTGGTAGCAATTGAGTATTTTTCTAAGTGGGTCGAAGTAGAGGCCCTAACAGCTATCACTTCGAACAATGTACAGAATTTTTTCTGGAAAAATATCATTTGCCGGATCGGAGTGCCTAGACAACTCACAGTTGACAATGGAACACAATTTTATGCGGAACCTTTCAAGAAATTTTGTGAAGATCTAGGCAGTCAGTTATGCTTTGTTGCAGTGTGACATCCCCAGTCTAACGGAGCTGTGGAAAGAGCCAATGGTAATATTTTGTCAGGGCTAAATAGAAGAATAGTAGGATTGGCAAAAGGATTGTGGACCGAAGAACTTCCGAAGATTTTATGGTCCATTCGGACCACTCAAACAAGGTCCACGGGTTTCAATCCCTTCAGATTATTATTTGGAGATGAAGCTATGACACCAACAGAGCTCAAAGGAGGGTCAATTCGCAGCACTGAATCAGAAATACAAGCAGAAAGACAAACTTTGCTGGATTTAACAGAAGAGACAAGACTTCGAGCTGTCGCCAATTTGACAAAGTATGAGCAGCAGACGAAGACTTGGTTCGACCCGAAAGTCAAGATTAATGAGCTTAAGCCGGGTCATCTTGTTTTGCGAAGTATTTTAGCACCAGGAAAATTAGAAAATAAGTGGGAAGATCCATACATAATTGTCCGTTCAGGGCGTCCTGGTTCTTTTAAGTTAGCTACTTTAGAAGGTGAAGAGCTAACGCATACATGGCATGTGGAGCACTTAAGGCAATATTTCGCATAGGGGCTCCTTGTAATCATTTGTAACACCTTCTGAATTAATAAAGTTCATGGTTCAGATAATGCCTACCTCTCAAACATTTCTTACTTCTAGTGGATGCACTGGAAGGACGAAGTTGGCTGGGAGGGAAGTGTCATTAATTTGAATCATTTTTCTGGACTTTGGACCACTGGTTCGAAGCTTCCGAAGAAGTGGGAAAGTCACTGAAAAACGGATTCCAAGCCACCGGCTTGAAAGCATCCGTAAAAAGAGTCGAAGGAGACCAAATAATGCGTATTCCAAGCTTTGGCTTGAAAGCATCCGTAAAAAGAATCCAAGGAGACCACTGCGAATTCCAAACCATCGGTTTGATAGCATTCGCAAAAAGAGCCGAAGGAGTCCAAAACAAAACAGAGTTTGAGCTAATAAGCTTCGAACATCTGTGACAAGAGTCCAAAGTGACCAATGTTTGGGGACATTTAAATGTCCAGAATGCTTGTCCGAAGTGATTTCTTTCAAACAAAAGGTACTGAGTTACCAGTTTTCAGACTCCAAGTAGTCGAAAACATTTTGTAAGATTTTAATTAATCTTTAAGTTGTTGAGGGGCTCCGAACCCCCAAAATTGTACTCCTAAGTTTTTCTTTGTGCTTAACCATCTTCGAGTATAACGCGAAGTTGCTTACGCCCAAAGAGGGGCTGGGAAGTAGGGAGACAATTTTAAAAATCGATATTTATCATTCGAACAAATTACAATTACATCACGAAAAATCGGTGTCTATGCCAAAAAGGAATCGAAGACCTCTTCAATCCCTAGAGCTACTGCTAAGGTTGGAACGACTAGTCCCAGAGCCAGGAGTTCTAAGAACCCTGCGTTTAACTCTTCTACCTCCCTTCAAAGCTCTAAAATCTTTCTGTTCTTGTTGAAGTTCAGCCCAAGTGCGAAGTCGTTCGGGGCTTCTTTCCCAGCTTCGAAGCTCTTCAGGTTTTTCCCTTGATCTTCAGCAATACCTTCATCCTCAGACCATACAATGCATGTCTTCGGAAGATGAAGTTTCCAAGCTAACTTCTTTTTCCTCCTCTTTAATGTAAGATAGTATGTCTTTACATATTTTGGGCGCAATTGCACCAGAGCTATCTCGAGGAATTAAGAATCGAGGTCGCTTGTGAAGTTTTAAAAGATCGAAGGTAGCCCATAGCAGGCGAAGTTCTTCGGTGACATTTAACACTTCGACATCATCCATACGAGGTTGAGAAGCCTAAAAACACGATAAGTAAATTTTCATTCATAATGTATGAAAAACTTGATTCTTTACATAGTCAGGATCCTAAAACAATTCTAGACCTACAGGTTTGGCGGAGGCTGGCTGCTCGAGGCTTGCGACCGAGCTTGCTTCTGGCCTTGATCGCAGTGCGACCTTCGGCTCTCCACGAAGCTTGAAAGGCTTGCCAAGCAGCGGCCACGTCTGCAGAAGGATTGAGAAGCCGGCTTTCGTCAAAGGTAATGGAAGCTACCCTTGAATCCGGTGTTATCGATATTCCCAGATCTTCATAGTAGCGAAGTACTCCGAGAGAAGCCACTTGTCCGGAGATTTCTCCATACCGAATGCCTGCTGTCTTCATCGTCTTCGCAGCTCATTGGATCATTTTCAGCCACCGAAGCAGGGAGATGTTGTCATTCGAAGGAAGTGTCCCAATAGTACCGAAGTACTCTAGAACACCTAGGAGTTGGTTCATGAGTTCCGCAGCTACCTTCTCCGATTTCAGCTTATCTTCGAGTAAAGCGTCCTTCGATGCAGTTAACTCATCCACCATAGCGGAGAGCCTAACTGCCTCCGTAGCTAGAGAACTTTTCTGGCTAAGCAGGTTGCTAGCCTGCTCCGCAGCTTTGGTCTTTTCCTCCTCGAGCTTGATAAGTTCAGCCCCGCCATAGCATGCTCTGCCCGCATCTTTTCTATTTCTACCCGAAGCACAATTTGTTCTGCTTCGAGT
Source organism: Zizania palustris (assembly GCA_019279435.1). Lineage (NCBI taxonomy): Eukaryota > Viridiplantae > Streptophyta > Magnoliopsida > Poales > Poaceae > Zizania > Zizania palustris. The sequence goes on from JAAALK010000080.1 coordinate 48,050,854, forward strand.
TTTTTATTCGCAACTTCCAAGCCTTGTCTGGCCCTCCGCTCCGCTGAGACCATGTTGTCTAAGTGGGAAACCCAACCTTCAGAGATGTTGAGATTCCACTGAAGAGCAGTATTTTCCTCTCGAAGGCGAATGCTTCCACGCTCGTTTGAGACAGCTGCAGCTCGGGCCAAGACTATTTGCTACAAAGAGGAAAAAGCAAGGTGAGAAATTACTTGTAGGTGAGATTAATATTGTTTTGCAGATACTTCATACCTGGTATGCTGCACGTTCTATGGCGGAGTTAAGCTCCGAACCCTCAGCTTCGCTCATGATGGCTACCAAGTCCGTCTCCCCGACTTCGCGGTTAGCTCGGTCCAAAGGCTCGAGCAAAGCCCGAAGTCCGGTCCTTTGCTCCAAGAAAGGAGCTAGGAGAGGGAGCATTGACAAGGTCCTCTGGTCGTCTTCATTTGGCGAGGGGTCAGAGCGCTAGGCTGCGTCCTCAGAAACTTCGGCAGATTGGCCCCCTCCATAGATTGACCCCCGTCTATTGATTTAGACGGAGTTAATCCTGAACTCGGAGCAGGGAAGGGGTCTAATTTGCCTTTACCTTTTCAAGGTCCCATTTGGGTGACTTCTGGAATTGGCTCTGGAGTCGCTAAAGTCCAGAGAACCGTGTCTTCGGGACGAACCTCTTCCACAGGAATGGACCCTGTTGAGGCAAAGGTATTATACATTGTATAATTTTGCAGGGAAAAGGAATAAAAAGATTATGCGAAGGTTACCTATGAAGTCTTGTCGGCGGGTGAGCATGGGGCTGCTTGGGAGGTCAAAAGCTACCCCAAAGTCTTCGTCGGAATCAAAATTCAAGACTAAAGCTTCGATTGTCGGAGCCTCTTCGGAAACTGCTGTAGTTACTTCATCCAGAATCGGAGGTGACTCTGCAGCTACTTCGGCTCCGCTTTTAGTCAGGGGAGCTCCATCATGCGGCAAGTTTTCCTGAGCAGTCGAGGTCCCAACCTGCCTAGAGCTACTTGGAACCTCAGGCACGTTTGTAGCATTGCCAATGCTTGCATCTGCCTTGGTTTCATACCTATCAATCAGGTCGACGAGGATTCTTCCTTCGTCTTCCGAGGAATCGGAGACCGAGGCTATCGGGCTTGAAGGCGCTGCAGTTCGTGGTTTCCGAGCTACCTTCTTCGATGGAGTCTTGACAGGGGTTGAAGTTCCAACTTCCGCTTTCCTTTTCTTAGGCCCTTACTCCGAAGGCACCCAGTCCAAGAGAGGGGGAGGAGAAACTCCGAGCACCCCCCATACTCGGTTAAATCGTTCCCAAGTACCCACTAACTTCTTTCTCCATTCCTTCTCTACAGGGGTTGGAATCCCCAGGATCTTCTCCGAAGCTCGCACAATTTGCTCCGAAGTCATCGGAGCTAGAGAAGCTGAGAGATAAGTCAATGTTAGTTATTTCTTCAAATAAATATATATGAAACATGTTGTTTTCGATGTTACCTGTAGGGCTTGAGTTCGAAGAAATCTTTCAGAGGCCGCCCTCCGGGTCTTCCTCGAAGGTGATAGGCCAGTTGGCCATCGAAGGAGGAATCTGCAGTCCGAGGAACTCTTCTGCCAAGTCCCTCATACTCAAGCGGTGGATAATTCGCTCAAGTAGGCTGAGCCAGGCTTCGAGTTGGCCTGGATCTAGGTGAACGAGGGCTTCCCTTCGGAAGTTTATGTCTTGTAGAGGTTTGGCCAGACGGCTCCCTGCCCCAACTTCAGCGTAAAACCACTGGAGAATCCAATCTGTATACCACCTAGCTTTGTTGGCCTTTGCTGGAAACCGAAGAGCGTATTCATCCCGAAGTCGGAAATTAATACTCCCGAAGTCCACCACCATCTTTTCACCTCCGGGGCCTATGAAGGTCTTCGGTTAGCACGAAGCTCGGTGTAAAGCTGCGAAGATTTCTGCTCTTCCTTCGCAGCCTTCAGCTCGCAGTGCCCATTCGAAGATGGCAAGGCGTGCTATAGCGTTCGGAGAGTGTTGGGGGAGAGTAACATGGAATAAATCCAGTACCTCATCAAGGAAGTCGACGGTCAGAAGTCCTAATCCAGCTTCGAAAAAGGCTTCGAAGACAACCGCTTCTCCGGGCCTTGGTGAAGGAGTAGCTTCTTTTTCAGGTTTGCGGATCACAATCTCCGAGCTAATCTTCCCTTCTATTGCTGCTGTGAGCGATTCCCTCTTGCAGGTTGATGGTCCCAGTTGGTAAGACTGATCCGCATACTTCGATGACGCTGGAAGGAGATCATGGGGACCATAATGTGGGGGATTTCTTCCTGGCGCCGCTGTTGGTGCTGCCACTGCCGCCGCCGGAGTCACCATCACTGATGCTGCTACCGCTGCTGCTGCCACTGCCTGCTGTCGGGCTAGGGCTGAAGCCGCCCCAGGGACCTTGAAGCTTGTCTTCGCCATGAAATCGCACGGATTGCTCGAGGGGAAAAATGGAGGCTAGAGTTTGTTTACTGGCTTGTTTGCACGAAAGCGGTGAGAAGGTATTCAGGAAGGATCTGGGGCCCCTATTTATAGCCTAGGCCATGATTTTTTACCGTTTGGTGTTTTGCCGTTTCACATTCCTGACTGTTATCCCTTTGCGAACTTAACGCATGTACTTAATTTCCGTTGAGGAAAAAGCCAACGGCTATTTCTTCTAAGTCTAAAAAAGCTTTCGGACTTTTTAAGTTAATTCTAAAATAGTTCGAACATAATTTTCTTATAAGTTGATTCGAAGTTTTGAATCTCCGCATATTTCGAAGGTTGATGAAAACTGTTAACCTCTGCGCATGATTATTTTGCTTGCGTATACTGCTTTCCTAACATCACAGGTTTAGCGGAGAAGCGTATTCGAGGGGCTACTGTTGGGGGAAAATACTTCATCCTCAGAGCCATTGCTGCAACAAGACAAAGGCAGGTGATTTAATCAAAGGCTTCCAATGTCTTATTCCGGGGGCATATTGGAGCAAGTTCGAAGAGTGAAGGCGGACTCTAGTTCGGAGTATATCTCCGAACATGGACTCTTTGGAGAGCCTCTTGCCAGCTAGGATTGAAGATTTATCTTCTATCTCAGTAGATTAGTCTTTTACCGTTTTAGCCCTATCAAGGGTACCGAATAGTTTCCACTATGTCGGTTGTAATATAGGGGTAAAAGGGTTTTTTCCTTAATGTTTGGGCCTATAAATACCGCCTGTTTTGCCCTGTAATAAGGATCGAATACTGAGTTATTCAATACACATCTTCGAACTGTTCCGAGCTATTATCCTATTCGGAGGCTTGAAACAGTTTATTAACAAACACTTTGTTCGTTAGTTTCTAACCTTCTAAAACCTGTTAGCGTAATCTTTTACGCCAACAAACTCCTTATGATAATTTTTGCCCCCTAGCTACAGCTTTGGCGAGGGTGTTAGCTTGATGATTATTGCCCCTTGTAATATGCTTAATAGAAATCCCCTTAAAAACTAACTCCAGCTTTCGGACCTCGGCTAAGTACATTGCGAAGTCTGGGTGCCGGACTTGGAAACTTTTATCTACATGCCCAGCTACAATGTAGGAGTCTTTTTTATAACCACTCTCGTGGCACCGATGGCTCTGGCCTTTCGAAGGTCTAACAACACACCCTCATATTCGGCCACATTATTCGTAGCCTAAAATTTCAACCTAATAGCATCCAATGATTTTTAGTTAGACGGGGACACTATCAGAACACCGACACCTTCACCGGATGCTTCATAAGCTCCGTCAGAGTAAACCATCCATATGCCTTCGCACAGAGTTTTAGCATTCTAGATGGCTGGAGGTTTCCATTTGACTATGAAGTCTGTTAGAACTTATGATTTTATTATAGTTCGTGTAGTGAACTCAATACCTAACAGGACCAGTTCTGCCACCCATTTGCCTATTCTTCCAGTAGAATTCTGGCATTGAAGCATATCCCCGAGGGGCTATGATGTCGGCACAACAATATTGTGTGCAAAAATTATGCCTTAGCTTCCTAGACATCATCACGAGGCAATACTGAGAAACCAAGTTGAGATGTGCCTTGGTTTTGTATGTGATGAGTGATTGACAAGCATCTATGAACAAATGGTTCTTCACCGAAGTGTTATCGAAGGGATTCGATATTTAGATTGTGTTTACTGAAGGGGTTGGTTTATGTTGTGTGCACTATAGTGTGCACTAATGGGTTTTACCCCGAAGGGTTCGGTGTGTATCGAAGGGGGATTAGAAAACATGTTTGCTTGCCTTTTGATGTGTAGGAAGTTGATGCAACTAGGCTATCAATAGCAAGGGATGAGGACTAGGTGGGAGGTTTGGTGTCGGAGGATCAAGGAAGATGGGTGAAGTCAAGTGTGGTTCGAAGGGTTGTTCGGAGGCTCTCTAGATATAGAGTCTTGGACACAAGTACATGGAACAGAAGCAGACAAGCACTCCAAAGATGTGCTCCAGAGGGAGGCATTTTGGAGGGATACTTCGAAGGTGTGCTCTGAAGGGAGATACTTCAAAGGGTCACTGCTGAAGACCTCTTAGGGGAGGCACTGTGAGTACAACACATTGGATCTATTGGAGCACAAATCAGTTGTAATCGATTTGTTGGTTTCTCGATGTGGATGACCAGGGGCTCTCAGTCTTATATAAAGAGAGGGGGAGGAGGTCTTTGAGGACAAGATTTAGGATAGTTTAGACCTAGCCACCAAGAACTCCTCTCCTCCCTTTCTTGATCTCAAAAGTTGAGATTAATGATCTCTTGTTTTCACATGCGGTGCTAGCATGCCATCGTGGGAAGTAATCCAACCCTGCACGTGTGGATATTGTGGAGGCGTTGCTCCAATGGCTACGCTCGTGGACTTCATCACGTGAACAACTACGCCATCTTCACCGATTGTATTAGCGAGGAAACGGCTGGGACACACTACTACAAACCACCACTGTAGTGGCGTTGGGCAAAAGCACTATAGTGGCGGGCTATTAGAGGCCCGCCACTACAGTGGTACCAAGCCAGCGACCACCACTACTAGTGGTTTGTATAATGGTTGAGCGTTTTACTAATTTAGGGTTTGTGAATAGAAATTTTCAAATATTCTTCCATTTATAATGTTTCTTTCTCCCAAATGAACAAATATGACCCTCCTCATAATTATTCATCTCTTGTATACATTTTTACATTGTTTTAATCTATTTTTTAATTTGATTTATGATTATAGATCTAGCTTTATGTTGTTTGGAGAGAGAAACCAATGTAGTTAATTTATTTAATATTTTATCTACTTAATACTATTACTACTTTAGAATTAACAAGGTTTACATAGTTTGAATTAAAACATTTTTAATTAATGTTGTTATGAGAGATAAATCAATATCTTTTTAATTTGTAAATTACTAAAATTAACAATAATGAATTTATTAATATTTTTTAAAATAATATGTTTTAGATGGAGCATAGGTCCTGGATGTACTCATCCAACGACGGAGATGTGGTGGCATATTTTAACAGAGTAACTGAATTTACTGAAGCTGCTGATGAGGACATCACTTCACATGATACACACATGGAGCCTCCACCTACAATTCAATTACAAGGACCAATCACACGGATCTTTTGGCGTTGTTTCGCCTCATTTGGAGTCTCGAGTCGTCCTGTGTGACTGAAACAGTCTTGTGTGACATAATTGGGCCGAGTTGGACCTTGTACTGAGTTGGAGTCCGTGTTGGCCCATAGTCCAAGTTGTGTGCGCCTCCTACAGGATGCCCACGCCCTATATACTCACGACAGCCGTCATTAGGGTTAGGTTTTGCTTTGTTTGCATCTACACTCGTGTGTTTAGATCCTGCTCTTGCACCAGACCGATTGGCTACTGCAACGGCGTTTGTGAAACCTCTCCTCATCATAGTTCATCTATGATTTGGCATTCGACTCATGTTCTTCCTGTTCTTGCTTGTGTTCTTGTATTCGTTTGAAGGAACTAGCCTTCGTGGCGGGGTCAATCGCGCCCTGCGTGGTTGATAACCGATGGAGACGGTGGTGTAGCGATTGTAAGGTTTTGATCCGCTGGACCAGAGCCTTGGATCATCAACGTCGAGATTCTCCACCAATCCATGTTATCCTTACCTAGCGGAAGATCGAGACCAATCCCCCTATTGGCTGCCGCACAATATGCTTCCCGTCAGAGTGAAGCAACAATATATTGTCCTTGTAAAGTTTGTATGAACGAAGTGATGTATCCGTGTTCAGACCAGGAAACCCTACAATTTCACTTGTTGAAAATGGCTTCGTGAAGAACTATTATAGATGGACAAAACACGGTGAGATGGGTGAAAACCCTCCTGATAATTCTGATGTACCGCAAGATGCTCATCAACATAGAAGAAGTTGTGATCATACATCTGACATAACACATGATGTTGTTAATATGATGATGATGCCTTTGATGTGGAGGAACTGATGCGAAATGTTGCGCCTGAGGTGCTATTGTAGAGAACTACAATGAAAGGCTACGATAACTTTGAAGAACTTGACAAAGCATCGAAAAACCTTCTTTACGAGGAACATCACGATTGCGATAAGCAGTAAACTGTGTTGAGAAACCAAGGGTTGGTTTCAGAGTCTGTGATGAGTGATTGACAGTATTTAACCTCTGGTTCGAAGGGGTATCTCCGAAGGTGTTTGGAGGTGGTTTCATCGAAGGGCTCGGTGGTTTGGTTGCTGCAGCTGTTGCAGCGGAGTGTGCCTGTCGGAGGGGTCCGACAGTACACGATGACTGGGTTGTACCGAAGGTCTCGGTATTTTGGGCGGTACACCAGAGTGTGTACCAAAGGTTGCTAACCCGGAGAGTTCTCCGGAGTACTGGATACACTTGTCTGTTTGTCTGTGGTGCGCAGGGGACTACGGAGGCGACGGACGGTTCGTAGCAGGTGAACCTGGGTCAAGCGGGAGGCTTGATGCCAGTGGAGTGGGGAGCTCCGTCACGAAGGCTGCGAAGGGGTCGAGGTAGGTCCTCGGGTCGAGGTGCGCCAGGTGAAGGCAGTAAGTGCGGAGTGTGGCTCCGGGTGAAGGTACTCCGAGACAAAGTCCTCAGGGGCGAGGCACTTTGAAGGGTACTCCGGATGGAGTGACATAGGAGTATGGTGGATCAAGTGCTCAACTGTGGCAAAGGTTTCGAAGTGTGCTCTGGAGGGACACACTCGAAGATACCCGACGAAGGTCTCAGAAGTTGAGGTGGATCGAAGGCATGGTCCGGGTGAGGCTCATCGAGGAGTGTGCTCGGGGAGAGACACTGCGATGAAGTGCTCATGGAATGCTTCATGCGGAGGCCTTGGACGAAGGAGGGACTTCGAAGGGTGGAACTCCGAAGGTGGGGCTTCAGAGTGAAGCTGGCTTCGGAGCGAGGCTAGCTCCGGAGTGAGGATGACTTGAGGTACTTCGGCCATGCATGGCTTCGGTACACGGACTGACGGAGTTCGAGCTGGGAGAAGCTGCGAAGCCGTGGTGGTCCACTTCGAGGGTGTTGGTGCGAAGGCCCAAGGGCTCTGACGGCTTCGGCTCAAAACCATCACTGTATCGGAGGCTAACTTCGGTGAAGCGAAGGCCGTCAGGCTCAAGGCTTCTCACCAAAGCTGCCGCACCCCTCGCTTGCGAAGGGGGGCTTCAGAAAGGTCAAAGACTGCAAAGGCTGACATTGTCTGCTCTGCAAAAAGCTGACGCTGTCCCCTCTGCAAAGCTGACAGAGAAACCTCCAAATAAAGTTGACTACCTTTTGTACCCCTCTGTTCTGTAGAGACAAAACCAATGTAAACCCTAGGGGTAAAGTAGTCAATTCACATGGGTGAATAGTGGCTATAAATATGGGGGCTGGGTAGGTAACATTTAACACTTTGAGCATTTACTGTTAGGCTCATGTACTAGCCACCACTCTTTGTATTCATCCAGTGAGTTCTTTTACTATGTTCCTTATTCATGCAGCGAAGCCCTGCTTCTGTGTTGTCTTTCTGCTTGAGCTTGTTTGCATACCTCGCTAGTTGTAGTGCACCGAAGCCTGTCTAGGCGAAGTGTGTTTTGTGCGAAGTGTGCTTTTCAGTGTGCATTCGTTCTGTGTAACAGGAGGCGAGACCTCGCTGCTTACTAGTGAAGCCCTGATTGAAGCCCGTGTTTTTATCGTGTCGAAGCCCCTAGCAGTGTCTGTTAGTGTGCGTTTAGACCTTCGGTGTACGAAGCCCAGCACCGGTTGCTGTCGCTAAGTACTTGGTCGAAGTCCTCAGAGGTCAGTCCACTCGTGCGAAGGGTGAAGTGCGAAGCCTGCACTGACTTAGCAGAGTAGATTTTCCAGGGTTGTGAGAGGAGTGAAGTCTTCTTGGCTTCGAACTTTTGCTCCTTGTGAAGCCTGTGTTCGGAGCCATCAAACACCTCCGAACCAGAACTTCGAAGGTTGTGTTCGAAGCCTGTTCCGCAGTAGACTGTATTAAAACAGAAGGCTAATTTTGGCCTGAAATTTTAATAGCTCCCATTCACCCCCCCTCTGGTCACCGTTTCCGGTCCAACAATTGGTATCATAGCGGGTTAAGATCACCAGTTGACCTTAACCGATTTTGTGATCTGTTGGGGACATGGACAGAGCTAGTAAAATTCCTTTGTTCGATGGGACTGACTTTGCATACTGGAAGGTGCGCATGGAGGCTTACTTGCTAAGCCAAGGAAATGCAATTTGGGAGATTGTGGACTCACAATACTCCATCCCTGAGACTCGCACCTCTCAAACAAAGAAAGATCAGTATAATGCCAACTCCAAGGCAAGAAATATACTGTTCATTGGTTTGAGTAGAAGTGAGTTTGATAGGGTGCAGCACCTTAGGACTGCTAGGGAAATTTGGACAACACTCACTATTTTTCATGAGGGCTCTACTCAGATTAAGGCCAGGCGCCAAAGCACATACAATCAACAGTATCAGCTGTTTGTGCAGGCACCTGGTGAATCTATAGATGCCATGTTTTCTCGATTTGATGCGATAGTGAGTAACTTGCGATCAAACGGGACGCTTGCTTACAATGATCATGATAGGGCTATCAAGCTTCTCTATGCTCTTGACCGTAGCATATGGGAAGTGAAGATATCCAGCATTGAGGAGTCCGCAGGCTATGACACATTGACCTGTGATGAGCTCTTGAGCAAGCTGAAGTCCACAGAGATTGCCAAGGCATCTCTTACGGTGCACAGAAACTCTTTGCCACAGCCGTTGGCACTAGTTTCTAGCACTAGCCGTGGCACCACTGCAGAACCAAGCACATCTGGTACTTGTGTTCTTGCAGATGGTTTTGCTTTGTCCTCCCTAGTCTCCGTCGCAAAGGAGTAGGTGGACACTCTAGATGATGATGAGCTTGCTCTCATTGCCAGAAGGTTCACCCGTTTTCACCATGAGAGACGGGATAAGAGGAGAAGTGGTTTTAGTGGTTGCTTTGAATGTGGCGACACTTCTCATATCAAGGCAAATTGCCCTAAGCTCAAAAAGAGAGATGAGAGTGAGCGCCCCAAATACCACAAAAAGGAGAGGAAACCCTTTGTGAAGGGCAAGCACGGCAAGGTGGCTAAGAGAGTAGCCAAAGCCGCTTCCAGAGCTTTTGTTGCTGCTCTCAGCGACATCGACACTTCCTCAACTGAGGAGTCGAGCTCTGAGGAGGAGGAGTCCTCAAGGAAGGAGGACAAGAAGGACAAGAAGGGACGAGATTTCACCAGCCTTTGCTTCATGGCCGACAGCGATCACAGCGGCGATGAGCTAGACTCATCTGAGGTACCACTATCTTCTGACCAGCTTTTGATTAAACTAGATGAACTGAATGAAGTAGTTCTTTGTCAGGATAGATTACTTGTACAAGCCGCTAGAGAAAGAAAAGACCTTAGACTTAGGCTAGAATATGTTTCTACTGATTATGCCATGCTTAAGTCTAAAGTTAATGATGCTGAATGTGAATCTTGTACTATAGTCATGGGTGAGCTTGCTCAGTTGCGTTCTGTACATGCTCAAACTCTTTCTGAGCTTGAGACTGCACAGAAGTAGCTTTTGGTGGTGGATTCTAGACCTCATGATAATATTGAATGCATGAACTGTTCTTTATTGCGCGAGAGCATTAATTTACGTGATAAACATGTTCATGACTTAGAGGCTATATTGGAGAGGGCTGGTAGTTCTAAGGATGTGCAACCTGTCTGTGACACATGCATTACCCTTAAGGACCAGCTAGGCACTGTTAGAGAGCGAGCTGAGAACCTCATGTCAGAAAATGAATACCTTCTTTCCATGGTTAATAAATGCAATGAGGGAAAGGGTAAGATGGATTTGCTCTTGGCCAAGACCAAGATGTGTGCTGACAGAGCAGGGTTAGCTCTAGGTTTGGGTTTTGAGAGGATTCCGTCAGACAGTGAGAACAAAACTTTTTTTACCTCTCCCACCACCCTAGAGAAAGAGAGAGCTCTGTTAGACACTCCATCAGCCAAGAAACCTACCCGAGCTCTAAAGAAAACCACTCCTCCTGCCAAGAAAAATCCTCCCAAGAAAACCACTCAACAGAAGCCCAAGGAGCCTGTGAGAGTTGCTCCTAAGACCCATGAGAGTGCCCCTAGGAGAGTTTTTCATTGTTCCTATTGTCAGCGGGCGGGTCATTTGGTTAGGTTCTGTTTTCGTCGCATCAAGGATGAGTGACGCTCTCAAGCGATGAGGTACCAGGACATGCATTACCCATCTTTAGGTATGCATGAGTCTGAGTTGTACTATTGTCCTGTCTTTGAGGCTCCTCGTGCTTCTCAGAGAGGTGTTGCTCCTCGAGGTGTTCACCATGTTCCATATGGTGGTAGACCTCGGGCAAGTAGCTTTGTACCTCGTCAGAGTAGGAGACCTCGACATGTTGTTCGATCACAACATGTAGGTAGACCTCGCACTTTGCATCATTTCGATTTTCCTATGCGTAGACAGTCTACTTTTACTATTCCTACTACTCGTGTCACTCAGTGCTGGATGCCTCGTCATTTTATCACTCACCCCAGCACTGAGCGATCGAGATTCTCTTATCATGTGTAGGCGACAGATCGAGGCTTGGAGGGCACGTGGATCATGGACTCCGGTTGTTCGCGCCATATGACCGGAGATGCAGCATGGTTCTCTAGCCTCACCACAACCAAGCAAAGGGAACATATCTCATTCGGCAATAATTGAAGGAGTAGAGTGAAAGGTAAAGGCGTGGTAAGAATTAACTCGAATTTCACTCTCAAAGATGTTGCTTTGGTTGAAAACCTGGGATACAATTTGCTGTCTGTATCTCAGTTGCTTGATGAGGGCTTCGAAGTGCGATTCCATCGCGATACTTCACAAGTACTCAATTCTGATGGCGTTGTGGTCTGTAAGATCTTTAGAGTTGGGAGAGTTTTTGGAGCTGATTTTTCTGAGTCATCTGGTTCTTCTCATTGTCTTGTTGCACATTCAACTTCTGAGCTTTGGAAGTGACATAGGAGACTAGGGCATATGAGCTTTGAGTTGCTCGCTCGTCTGAGTGCCCTAGGTCTGATCCGAGGATTGCCCAAGCTCAAGTTTCAGAAGAATTTAGTTTGCGCTCCTTGTCGACATGGAAAAATGATTGCCGCTTCGCATTCGCCAGTCACCACGGTGATGACTAAACAACCCAGAGAACTTCTCCACATGGACACTGTAGGTCCTTTTCGGGTTAGTTCTTTAGGCAGCAAGTGGCATGTATTAGTCATTGTCGACGATTTCTCTCGCTACTTGTTGGGGGAAAATGTAACACCCCAAATTTTCAAAACAATAAAAAATATTATTAAATTCAATTTATTGGAATTATTATTTCAGAAAATACCTTTAAATCCTTTTTATACCCTTTTGAACTACAACATAGAGTAGATGACCAAATCAGGAGGTGGAACTTTTTGTATATGATCCTAAGACCAAAATATAATTTTGAGAATTTTTATAAATTTTTACCAGCCTTGGAAGTAGCCCTAATCTTTTAATTTATTTTCTGGAATTATTTTTATTCAGAAAAGTATTAGAACAGTAATGGGCTCCTCCCCCTCCCTTTTCTCTCTCCCGGCCGGCCCAGCCCGTTACCACGCTTGCCTCTGGCTGACAAATGGACCCCACCTGTCGGCGCCGAAACCTTCCCCTCGCGCGCGCACCCGACATCGCGGCCCCACCCGTCAGCCTTCCCGTTCGCTCGCTCGCGCCCGCTGGCCAGTGGCCCCCGCCTGTCAGCTTCGCCTTCAACCTCGCGCCGTCGCCCCCCCAAACTATGTCGGCCACCTTTACTCCCTCGGATCCGCCCCCGCCGGCCCCCTCACCCTAATCACTCGCCGGCAATGAATTCCCCTCAACGCGCCGACCGTTTTCCCCCTATTAATTCGGCCGATTCGCGTCCAGGTTCGATGAACCGCGTCAACCCGAGCTCACCGGCGTCATGGCGTCATTAACCTCGGCCACCGTCAATTGCGCCCTCCCTGCCCCCGCCGGTACCTCTATTTAAGTCCTTGCCCTCCACCGCGTTCGGTTCACGCAACCATTCGCACTCAGACCAAGCAGAGCGCCCGCACTTCGCCGGTTAGAGCACTCCCTCTATTTCGTCTCCGGCCGCCGTTCGCCCTCGCCTCAGACCACCTCCGCCAGTGCCTCCGCCACCAACGTGACCGCAAGAACGACCCCGACCTCGGCCACCCCTCCGCCGACGTCGTACCCCGCCGGAACACCATCGCCGACGAGGAGCCCGAACCACTCCGCCGTCTACCCTCGTCGCCGGCCACGTCCCGTCGTCCCCGGACCACCGCCAAGGTACCCTCGTGATCCCCGTAGCACCCTCGTTCCATTTTAGGCCTCAGACTAGGTCGCTGTCGCTCGCCGTGGCCGCTGGCCCGCTCGCCGTCGTCGGAGAAGACGACCGGCACGGGTCGAGTACCCGTGCCGTGTCGGATTCACGCACGACCGTGCGATCTGGATCCGACGGTGATAGTTAATCCCCACGTGCGGATTAATCTGATCCGTTAGATCTCGGCGAAGGGGTACGTTTTAATCCCGTGCGTCCATTTGTTTTAAAATCCCGCGTTCAATCTCGTGCGTCCACGTGGTATCGGTTCGCACATTTTAATCCTGGCCGTCCGTAGCGACTTACGCGTCCCGCCTCGCTCTCGCGCGTCGGATCTGGATCCGACGGTCCAGATCGACCCGGCGCACGCGCACAGTGCGCGGGTTCACCGTGGGCCTGGCTCACCGTGGACCCGAGAGGTTTAAAATTTGAAAATAAATTCCAGAAATGCTTTTAAACTTGTAAAACTCATATCTAATGCATTTGAACTCTAAAAATTACCATTCCAATTTCAGAAAATTCATAAAATTATTCTCTACATATTTATGCAATAAAAACAGTAGGTTTACTTGGACATTTTCATGTTTATTTAAATAAGTATTCAAATGCCCTTAGGATTAAAATGCAAATTTAAATATTTAAATTTCAGAAGATTTATATAATTATTCCTTTCTGTTTAAACACTAGAACCACTTAGTTTTCTCTGAATCATTTATATTAAATTGATTAGAAAACTGAATGTAGTATTATACACACTTAAAAACCCTTTTATAAAAGACAATAATTCATTTAGATTCATTTTAAATTAATGAAGGAATAAATTTCAGAACCTTAACCTTTGAGTTTATTTATTTTTAATCAAATCAACTTTAACTTATATGCTTGCAATGTAATGTTATATGGTTTGATTGAATGTGGTACTCTTTTTATTTTACTTTATATCAAAAAGACTACGACGTCGCCGAGGAGCCGGAGTACTTCCCCGAAGTCCCTCCCTCTCCCTTTGCTGAACAAGGCAAGTCACCAAACAATTCTCTTGAACATATTGAACCCATGTTTGAATTGATTATCGCTAAAACACATAGGTTATGTATATGCATTAGTCAAATGAACCCTTACATTATATTTATTTAGGATCCCCCGACCTTGATGTGCAACCCAAGCCATGCTATCTCGCCTAACCTCCTTGTCACCATATGATCAATGATATTAGCTAGTGTCCAATGTATTGACACGGCCGCTATAGGATAAAAATGAGTCGTAGCGAAAAGGTTCTATTATATGATCCCCGTTGCTTCTTATCCTTGGAAATTCTGTTGGTGATGAGTCATGGTTGTGAGTGTATGCATGGTGGGTTCCGGGTGCAAGCTAGGGCATTGGTCAGTCGCACCCGGGGCACTATAAGGACCGGTCTGAGGGATCCGTTGCAATACACTTACGTACTAACCACAAGTCTAGTGGGTAAGTCCTAACTAAGGTATGGGTTGTTCCAAACCGAGGCCACCACTTGGAGATGGGTCAAGTTGCACCTGCGGGTGACTTGTACCAATGTGGCGCAAAAGGGGGTGCGACGTTAGCCGGGATGCGGCCCGGCGCGCCGGCGAAACCTAGAGCGGGTGGTTATCGCTTGGAATATCTCATATTGAGGTTTTGGCACGAGTTCCCGTGAAATGGGTCATCTCGTTGAGATGAGTGCGTGCCTTGTGGGTACAGTAGTACATCTCTGATCAGAGTCTTAAATCTTTTCGAAAAGCCGAGCCCACGGTCAAGGGCGGGTTGCGTGACATCCCCCAGTTAGTTTACTTTGAATATGAATGTGCATGATGGATTGACATGTAAGGACCGTTGTGCGAGGAGGTAAAACGTACTCCTCGAGTTAGTTGATGTTGATGATGTTCATATTTACTTTCCGCATGATAAAAAAAGTGATTACACTAAATGCCATAACTGCAACTGCTTTATTCCGCATTGTTAGCCTTTATCCTTCCTTGTTTATTATCCTGCATTATTATTTGCATCTGCGGTGGCTTGTTGAGTACTTCTTGTACTCATACCCGTTGGACCCCACAGAGGATGCTTATCTTGAAGACGGTCTGGAGTAGCGACCCAGTCGAGAAGAAAGATCCTGAAGAAGAAGTTCGTCATGCCGCTGTTTACCTTTATTATTATCGCTTTTATTAAAACAATGTTGTAATAAATATGGTCTGCGTACCATGGGTATTGTCGTACGTACATTGTCGCATGATGAACCTCTTGTATTATTGTTTTTATATGGAAATTCAATAATGTCTCGATTTGTTAAATCGGGGCGCTACAAGATGGTATCAGAGCCGACTCGACTGTAGGAAGCCAAACAGACCCGCCTAGCCATTAACCATAGGAAATTATTTCTTGAAAATCTACTTCATAAACTTTGTTCCTCTCCTCACTTTTATTCAACTTGCTGTTTTGTAGATGCCAGTCTACCAAGTCCACAGTTACTGCCGCCACTACGAGGGCTTCGTCCGGGAGCTCCGCATGATGCTCACCTTCCTCGGGTTCCTCTTCGAACCCGAATTTCAAGGAGTCTACCCCGACGAGTTCGCCGGGCCTTGCGACGTCTCCCTCACCGTCCATGGCTCCGGAGAACACCTGCCGCCCTACACCACCGCACTTGGAGGCCCGACTTTCGACGTCGCGTGCCAACGAGTCGCCCTCCAGGCCCTCATGGAGCTGAGGATGATCTACGACGATCGTCTTCAGAACTCATCCTTCCGGCTTGTGCCGAAGCGTACTCCCGGAGCCCACCGTAGCATCTACCTCGGAGTTCACTCCGTGCGTGATCCGGTCATGGCCCGGCAGTCGCGTCTTCTGCAGGCCATGGATGATCTCCACACTGAGGCGGTGCTCGACGCCGACGAGCATCATGAGGCGGCTGCGTTTCTTCGTGAAGAAACGAAGAACCTGATCCAACAGAACGGCGAGCTGCAGCGCAAGATCATACAGCTGCAGAAGGACATAGCGGAGATGGTTCCTCTTCTTCCTAGGAAGAAGAAGCCCATCCGTGAGCCCCTCCCTCGCCCCAAGAGGATCCCGCCACGACCCTCTCCCGCCAGGCCTTCCACCAGCGCCCCTACACCACGCCCCGGCCTCGTCTCCGACTCCATCATCGAGAATTTTCTCGAGCCCACCATCTCTCTGGAGCCGCGCACTCGTGGTTCCGAGGGCACGGAGACCGCCTCCGGTGGCGAGTAGGCGTTAGGAGACGCTATCTAAATAAGAATCAAAATTTTGTATGTGGTGCTGCCCACGACGAGTGTGTCATGGGTAGAATAAAAACTTGATTGTAACAAACACTTTATACCACTATATATAATTATGTGCTTGAATCTTATATGATTGTATTATCGTTTCGTCATTTTTGCTTTATCGCTTTGTATATTCAGAAGATGGCCGACCACCAGAACACCGGCTCCAACAACGGAGCAGGAGGAAGCCGAGATGCGCCCGAGGGCGTTGTGCCCAACTGGGGTGCGACAGGCCCGCGCCAATCCGGGTCGCCTTCCGCCAACCACCCCACCTTGGCGGAAATGATGGCGAATCAGAATCATCTGATCACCGCCCTCCTCACCCAAATGCAGCACCAACAGGCTCAGTTGGACCGTCTGCAGAACGGGGAGCCCGCCCCTCGCGCACCAGCACCCGCGGCCGCTCCGCAACTCTCCGAGTTCTTGCGCGTGCGCCCGCCCATCTTCTCGAGCACAACCAACCCGATGGAGGCCGGAGATTGGCTTCGCACCATCGAGAAGAAGCTCGACCTCCTCCCCTGCACAGACCGGGAGCGAGTGGCCTTCGCCACTCATCAGCTCCAGGGTCCCGCCGCTGAGTGGTGGGACAACTATCGCGCGTCCCAGCCAGAGGGCCACGTGGTGACTTGGGCGGAGTTCACCATCGCCTTTCGTGCCGCTCACGTCCCCGCCGGTGTCATCGCGGTCAAGCAGCAGGAATTCCGCGACCTGCAACAAGGCAACCGGACTGTCATGGAGTACCTCCATGAGTTCAACCGCCTCGCACGCTACGCGCCGGAGGAAGTGCGCACCGACGCCCTCCGCCAAGCCAAGTTCCTCAGGGGACTTAAAGATGAGCTGTCCATCCAGCTCGTCGCCGCCGACTTCGCCGACTTCCAGCGGCTTGTCAATAAAGCGCTCATCCAAGAGACTGAGCAGAACAGGCTGAACCTCAAGAAGAGGAAGATGATCGCCTTCAAGCACCAGCAGGCGAACACTCAGAGGCCCCGCTTCGTCCCTCCGCCACCAGCGCCCGCCTACCATCCTCGGCCCGCCTACAGGCCACCTCATGCAGCCGGTGGATCCAACGCCGGGCATCCTCGCCCCGCTCCACCAGCTCCGGCCGTTCAGCCGGCACCGGCCGCCAAGGCCCCGATCTTGAGGGATCGTCAAGGAAGGCCGGTCGTCTGCTTCAACTGCCGCAAGGAAGGGCACTATTCGCACCAGTGTCCTCACCCCAAGCAGAACCAAGGCGCAGCACCCCACCAGGCCGTTCGCGCCCGCGTCAACCACATCAGCGCGGAGGAAGCTCAGGAGGCTCCTGAAGTCGTACTCGGTACGTTTACTATGAATTCCGTACCGGCCGTCATATTATTTGACTCTGGAGCAACCCACTCTTTCGTCTCGGAAGATTTTGTAAAAACAAACCATCTGGACGTGCTCCCTCTACCAATTCCCATGGTGATTGCCACCCCCGGCAATAGGACCTCAGCTCGCTTCTACAGCCCTAAGGTTCAACTTGACATCCAAGGAGTGCTGTTTCGGGCCGAGCCTGTCCTCATCCAATGCACCGGACTCGACCTTATACTAGGTATGGATTGGTTGATGAAGCACAAGGGAGTGATCGACTGTGCCAACAAGTCCGTCACGGTGACCAGTCCTGAAGGCGTAACCGTCACCTTCCGGATGACCAGTCGCAAACCACTCGGAGCATCCCTTCGCTCAATAGCTCTTGAAGAGGTGCCAATAGTCAAGGAGTTTGCAGATGTTTTCCCCGAAGATCTGCCCGGAATGCCTCCCAAGCGGGACATCGAATTCAGAATCGAGCTTGTCCCGGGGACCACTCCAATCTCCAAGCGCCCATACCGAATGGCCGCCAATGAACTAGCCGAAGTCAAGAGCAACATCGAAGACCTAGAGCAGAAAGGTTACATCCGACCAAGTACCTCACCTTGGGGTGCACCGGTCATTTTTGCCATGAAGAAGGACAAGACTAAGAGGATGTGCGTGGACTATAGAGCCCTAAACGACGTAACCATCAAGAACAAATACCCATTGCCTCGGATCGACGACCTGTTCGATCAGCTGAAAGGATCCTCGGTGTTTTCCAAGATTGACCTCAGGTCAGGTTATCACCAGTTGAGGATCAGGGAGGAAGATATACCCAAGACTGCCTTCACCTCCCGCTATGGACTCTACGAGTACACTGTGATGTCGTTCGGACTCACGAATGCCCCGGCCTTTTTCATGAACATGATGAACAATGTATTCATGGAGTTCTTGGACAAATTCATCGTGGTATTCATCGACGATATCCTCGTTTACTCCAAGACCAAGGAAGAACACGAGACTCACCTCCGTCTGACCCTCGGAAAGCTAAGGGAGCAGCAACTGTACGCCAAATACAGCAAGTGCGAATTTTGGTCGTCTGAGGTGAAGTTCCTCGGTCATGTAATATCTGCCGGAGGAATAGCAGTGGACCCAACCACCGTTGAAGCGGTAACCAACTGGCTGCAGCCCACGACCGCGACCGAGATCCGGAGTTTCCTCGGATTGGCCGGATACTATCGCCGGTTCATCGAGAATTTTTCCAAGATCGCCAAGCCTATGACCAGACTTCTGCAGAAAGAGGTGAAGTTTGATTGGACCCCCGACTGCGAAGGAAGCTTCCAGACCCTCAAGAAGAAGCTTGTGTCAGCCCCCATTCTGACTCTGCCAGACATCCGGAAAGACTTCCACGTCTACTGTGATGCCTCTCGTCAAGGATTGGGATGCGTCTTAATGCAAGAAGGGAAGGTGATATCCTACGCCTCCCGGCAACTGAGACCGCACGAGCTGAACTACCCAACCCACGACCTGGAACTAGCAGCCGTGGTTCATGCCTTGAAGATATGGA
Organism: Zizania palustris; assembly: GCA_019279435.1. NCBI lineage: Eukaryota > Viridiplantae > Streptophyta > Magnoliopsida > Poales > Poaceae > Zizania > Zizania palustris. The sequence goes on from JAAALK010000080.1 coordinate 48,069,888, forward strand.
GACATTACCTTGTGGGAAATCGGTGTGAGGTCTTCACCGACCACAAGAGCCTCAAGTATATATTCACCCAACCAGATCTGAACCTCAGGCAAAGGAGATGGTTGGAACTGATCAAGGATTACGACTTGGGCATCCATTATCATCCGGGCAAAGCGAACGTGGTGGCAGACGCTCTTAGTCGAAAAGGGTACTGCAATGCCATCATGATTCAAGACCAGGCTCCTCTGCTTTATAAGGAGATGGAAAGGCTAAATCTAGGGATCACCACTCGAGAGTACCTCGCTGCCTTGGAGTCTCGGCCTGTCTTAATAGACCAGATCCGAGAGAAGCAGAAGGAAGACCCAGACATCCTGGAGATCCAGCAAAACATGAGGAAGGGTAAAGCCCCCGGATTCTCCGAGGATGAACATGGTACCATCTGGTTCGGAAACCGAGTATGCGTACCCAACCTACCTGAGTTGAAGACTCTCATCCTTCAAGAAGCCCACGATACTCTATACTCCATTCATCCCGGGAGTACAAAGATGTACCAAGACCTGAAGGAGAAATATTGGTGGGTCAGCATGAAGAGAGAAATAGCCGAGTATGTGGCCAAGTGCGACACATGCCGGCGAGTCAAGGCAGAGCATCAGAGACCTGCCGGACTTCTTCAACCCCTCAAAGTCCCTGAATGGAAGTGGGAAGAGATAGGAATGGACTTCATCACGGGACTGCCCAGGACCCAAGCTGGTCATGATTCTATCTGGGTGATCGTTGATCGACTCACCAAGGTAGCCCACTTCGTTCCGGTCAAGACAACTTACACCGTCGCCAAGTTGGCTGAGTTGTATATGACCCGGATCGTGTGCCTCCACGGAGTTCCCAAGAAGATTGTATCTGACCGCGGGAGTCAGTTTACCTCCAAGTTTTGGAAGAACCTTCAAGAGGAACTCGGCACCCGGCTGAACTTTAGCACCGCCTATCATCCACAGACCGACGGTCAAACCGAAAGGGTCAACCAGATATTGGAGGATATGCTTAGAGCTTGTGCTCTAGACTTTGGCGGAATGTGGGAACAAGAACTTACCTTATGCGGAGTTCTCCTACAACAACAGCTATCAAGCCAGCCTGCAAATGTCCCCGTTCGAAGCACTCTATGGGCGTAAGTGCAGAACGTCGTTGCTCTGGGATCAAACCGGAGAATCACAACTGTTTGGGACAGATTTATTGAGAGAAGCCGAAGAGAAAGTTAAGATCATAAGAGACCGCTTGAAGGCCGCCCAATCCAGGCAAAAGAGCTATGCCGACAACCGTCGAAGAGATCTAGCCTTTGAGGAGGGCGATTACGTCTACCTCCGAGTCACTCCCCTCCGGGGCACTCAAAGGTTCAACATGAAAGGCAAACTAGCACCTCGCTACGTCGGACCTTTCCAGATCCTCCGTCGACAAGGAGAAGTGGCATATCAACTTGAACTGCCTCCATCCTTGGCAGGCGTTCATGATGTGTTCCATGTCTCGCAGCTGAAGAAGTGTCTCCATGTGCCTACCGAGCAAGCCGACCTTCAGCAGCTCAATGTCCAAGAAGACTTGACCTACATAGAGAGACCCGTCAAGATCTTGGAAACCAAGGAGAGAGTAACCAGAAGTCGCGTCGTCCGCTTCTGCAAAGTCCAATGGAACAACCATCCCGCAGAAGAAGCCACTTGGGAAAAAGAAGACGAGCTGAAAGCCCAATACCCCGAGCTATTCGAGTAGCGTTCCAATCTCGAGGACGAGATTCTTGTAAGGGGGATAGGTTTGTAACACCCCAAATTTTCAAAACAATAAAAATATTATTAAATTCAATTTATTGGAATTATTATTTCAGAAAATACTTTTAAATCCTTTTTATACCCTTTTGAACTACAACATAGAGTAGATGACCAAATCAGGAGGTGGAACTTTTTGTATATGATCCTAAGACCAAAATATAACTTTGAGAATTTTTATAAATTTTTACCAGCCTTGGAAGTAGCCCTAATCTTTTAATTTATTTTCTGGAATTATTTTTATTCAGAAAAGTATTAGAACAGTAATGGGCTCCTCCCCCTCCCTTTTCTCTCTCCCGGCCGGCCCAGCCCGTTACCACGCTTGCCTCTGGCTGACAAATGGACCCCACCTGTCGGCGCCGAAACCTTCCCCTCGCGCGCGCACCCGACATCGCGGCCCCACCCGTCAGCCTTCCCGTTCGCTCGCTCGCGCCCGCTGGCCAGTGGCCCCCGCCTGTCAGCTTCGCCTTCAACCTCGCGCCGTCGCCCCCCCAAACTACGCCGGCCACCTTTACTCCCTCGGATCCGCCCCCGCCGGCCCCCTCACCCTAATCACTCGCCGGCAATGAATTCCCCTCAACGCGCCGACCGTTTTCCCCCTATTAATTCGGCCGATTCGCGTCCAGGTTCGATGAACCGCGTCAACCCGAGCTCACCGGCGTCATGGCGTCATTAACCTCGGCCACCGTCAATTGCGCCCTCCCTGCCCCCGCCGGTACCTCTATTTAAGTCCTTGCCCTCCACCGCGTTCGGTTCACGCAACCATTCGCACTCAGACCAAGCAGAGCGCCCGCACTTCGCCGGTTAGAGCACTCCCTCTATTTCGTCTCCGGCCGCCGTTCGCCCTCGCCTCAGACCACCTCCGCCAGTGCCTCCGCCACCAACGTGACCGCAAGAACGACCCCGACCTCGGCCACCCCTCCGCCGACGTCGTACCCCGCCGGAACACCATCGCCGACGAGGAGCCCGAACCACTCCGCCGTCTACCCTCGTCGCCGGCCACGTCCCGTCGTCCCCGGACCACCGCCAAGGTACCCTCGTGATCCCCGTAGCACCCTCGTTCCATTTTAGGCCTCAGACTATGTCGCCGTCGCTCGCCGTGGCCGCTGGCCCGCTCGCCGTCGTCGGAGAAGACGACCGGCACGGGTCGAGTACCCGTGCCGTGTCGGATTCACGCACGACCGTGCGATCTGGATCCGACGGTGATAGTTAATCCCCGCGTGCGGATTAATCTGATCCGTTAGATCTCGGCGAAGGGGTACGTTTTAATCCCGTGCGTCCATTTGTTTTAAAATCCCGCGTTCAATCTCGTGCGTCCACGTGGTACCGGTTCGCACGTTTTAATCCTGGCCGTCCGTAGCGACTTACGCGTCCCGCCTCGCTCTCGCGCGTCGGATCTGGATCCGACGGTCCAGATCGACCCGGCGCACGCGCACAGTGCGCGGGTTCACCGTGGGCCTGGCTCACCGTGGACCCGAGAGGTTTAAAATTTGAAAATAAATTCCAGAAATGCTTTTAAACTTGTAAAACTCATATCTAATGCATTTGAACTCTAAAAATTACCATTCCAATTTCAGAAAATTCATAAAATTATTCTCTACATATTTATGCAATAAAAACAGTAGGTTTACTTGGACATTTTCATGTTTATTTAAATAAGTATTCAAATGCCCTTAGGATTAAAATGCAAATTTAAATATTTAAATTTCAGAATATTTATATAATTATTCCTTTCTGTTTAAACACTAGAACCACTTAGTTTTCTCTGAATCATTTATATTAAATTGATTAGAAAACTGAATGTAGTATTATACACACTTAAAAACCCTTTTATAAAAGACAATAATTCATTTAGATTCATTTTAAATTAATGAAGGAATAAATTTCAGAACCTTAACCTTTGAGTTTATTTATTTTTAATCAAATCAACTTTAACTTATATGCTTGCAATGTAATGTTATATGGTTTGATTGAATGTGGTACTCTTTTTATTTTACTTTATATCAAAAAGACTACGACGTCGCCGAGGAGCCGGAGTACTTCCCCGAAGTCCCTCCCTCTCCCTTTGCTGAACAAGGCAAGTCACCAAACAATTCTTTGAACATATTGAACCCATGTTTGAATTGATTATCGCTAAAACACATAGGTTATGTATATGCATTAGTCAAATGAACCCTTACATTATATTTATTTAGGATCCCCCGACCTTGATGTGCAACCCAAGCCATGCTATCTCGCCTAACCTCCTTGTCACCATATGATCAATGATATTAGCTAGTGTCCAATGTATTGACACGGCCGCTATAGGATAAAAATGAGTCGTAGCGAAAAGGTTCTATTATATGATCCCCGTTGCTTCTTATCCTTGGAAATTCTGTTGGTGATGAGTCATGGTTGTGAGTGTATGCATGGTGGGTTCCGGGTGCAAGCTAGGGCATTGGTCAGTCGCACCCGGGGCACTATAAGGACCGGTCTGAGGGATCCGTTGCAATACACTTACGTACTAACCACAAGTCTAGTGGGTAAGTCCTAACTAAGGTATGGGTTGTTCCAAACCGAGGCCACCACTTGGAGATGGGTCAAGTTGCACCTGCGGGTGACTTGTACCAATGTGGCGCAAAAGGGGGTGCGACGTTAGCCGGGATGCGGCCCGGCGCGCCGGCGAAACCTAGAGCGGGTGGTTATCGCTTGGAATATCTCATATTGAGGTTTTGGCACGAGTTCCCGTGAAATGGGTCATCTCGTTGAGATGAGTGCGTGCCTTGTGGGTACAGTAGTACATCTCTGATCAGAGTCTTAAATCTTTTCGAAAAGCCGAGCCCACGGTCAAGGGCGGGTTGCGTGACATCCCCCAGTTAGTTTACTTTGAATATGAATGTGCATGATGGATTGACATGTAAGGACCGTTGTGCGAGGAGGTAAAACGTACTCCTCGAGTTAGTTGATGTTGATGATGTTCATATTTACTTTCCGCATGATAAAAAAAGTGATTACACTAAATGCCATAACTGCAACTGCTTTATTCCGCATTGTTAGCCTTTATCCTTCCTTGTTTATTATCCTGCATTATTATTTGCATCTGCGGTGGCTTGTTGAGTACTTCTTGTACTCATACCCGTTGGACCCCACAGAGGATGCTTATCTTGAAGACGGTCTGGAGTAGCGACCCAGTCGAGAAGAAAGATCCTGAAGAAGAAGTTCGTCATGCCGCTGTTTACCTTTATTATTATCGCTTTTATTAAAACAATGTTGTAATAAATATGGTCTGCGTACCATGGGTATTGTCGTACGTACATTGTCGCATGATGAACCTCTTGTATTATTGTTTTTCTATGGAAATTCAATAATGTCTCGATTTGTTAAATCGGGGCGCTACAGAAAATATCTCATCTTCGGGGTTATTGCCGAAGCTACATAAAGGCAGACGCAGGATTCGAAGGTTCCCAGACGATCATCTTCGAAGATACCCAGAGTCAAGTTCGAAGTACGAAGATAGGCATTGGTTCGGAGTACATCTTCGAACTAAGGCTCTTCAAGATCTTTTCTGCCAGCTAAGATGGAAGACTTATCTTCTTTCTCATTAGATTAGTCTTTTACCATTTTAGCCCTATTAAGGGAACCGAATAGTTTCCACTATGTCGGTTGTAATAGAGGGGTAAATAGGTCTTTTCCTTAATGTTTAGGCCTATAAATACCCCCCATTTCACCCTGTAATAGGGACCGAATACAAATTATTCAATACACACATTCGAACTACTCTTAGTTATTATCCTTTCGGAGGCTTAGAACAGTTTGCTTCACAAACACTTCGTTTGTTAGTTTCTTTTCCACAGAAACATGTTAGCGTAATCTTTTACGCCAACAGTTGGCGCCGTCCGTGGGGAACCTAGTCCGAAAAACTTCGTTCTCTACCAACTTCTTACATCATGCCTCCTAAGCGGAGCGCACCCCGCAATCCCACTCGGAGGTCCTCTCGGATCTCCGGAGAGATACCCTTCGACACAGTTGAAGTCGGAGGGCCTTCAACATTCCCTCCACAAACTCCGGAAGGGACTTCCATCCCTCGAACATACGAAGCTTCTCCGCCAACCCCTTCCATACTCCGACCGCCCGGAGTCCCTTCTCCACCCTCCATCCCGATTCGAACTGATCCTACCAGTTCTCAAGACCCGGAAGATCCTTCCGGAGGAAATGAAAATAATCTTGGAGATATGGCCACTCAAATGGCCAACCTTCAAGCTGAAGTGGCAAGGTGGCGACAGGAAGCTGCGAGCAAGCTTCGCTCTCAAGCCACCCCAACCATCCCAGAAGTGCCCGAAGACGACGATCGTGATTATCCAGAAGCCCCGGAGAACGCCTCTTTCGATAATGAATCTCCACTGCATCCTGAGATGCAGAAGGTTCGCTTTGATCCAAAGTTTAAAACTTCGAAGCTCAGTAAGTATGCCGGAGATGAAGATCCCGGAGAGTTCGTTCGTTCTTATGCCCTAGCAACTGAGGCTAGCGGAGGAGTTCGAGACACCATGGCGAAGTGCTTCCCTTTAGCTCTTCAAGGAGTGGCATTGATATGGTTCTGGTCCTTGAAGCCAGGATCAATCAATTCATGGTCGCAGCTGAAGAAGAAGTTTATAAGCAACTTTCAGGGCACCTTCGTGCCTCCTATGTCAACAGGAAGCCTTTTCCAGGTGAAACAGCTCCCCGGAGAAACATTGAGGCAGTACTTTAAGCGCTTCGCTCATACGAAGTCACAAATTCGGGGGCTGTACGCATCTTCAGTGGTTGATGCAGCTCGGGAAGGCGTCAGTCATCAAGGCCTTCTGGATAAGCTTCATCGGAAAAGCATCTCCTCGGTCTCTCAGTTGATGTCATACTTCGAGGAGTATGCGAGGTCAGAAGAGGGTTGGCTTCGGAGGACTGCTGCTACTTCGTCCATATTGCAAGAAGTCAAAGTAGAAGTGAAAACTTTGGCACAGCCGCAAGAACCAGTCTTCGAAGTGCAACATGATCGGAGAAGAGGGCAAAAGCACCCTCGTTCTGAAGTCATGAATATTGCACCCCCACAGAAGTTTGCACCAAGAGATCCACAGTCTACGGGGAACAAGGCCAGCGGCTGGAGGCCGCCAGGGAAAATGGCTGGCAAGGGCCAGACCCTTTTCTGCTGCATTCATGGAGAAATCGAAGCCATGCAACTGATACTTGCAAGGCTATACTTACCCTAAGGGGAGAATACTTAGAGAGAACTTCGGGTCGAGGCAGTACCGACCGAGTTCCAGCTGCAGCGCGCCTAGAGCTGGTCCAGGCTGTGGCGCGAATAGAAAATTTTGATGCTGCAAGGCACCCTCCGGTGGCCAATGTTATGCCACCTCCGAAGAAAGAGGAAGGGCAAGATAGAGGAAAAAGAGTAGTTCTCCCTATCTCCGGAGGAGGTACCCTCGGAAGCATGTCCAAGAGACAGCGAAGAGAGTACGTTCGGGAAGTAGGTCATATTGGGACTTCGTCATCCGCAGCTGCAATGCCAGAGTGGTCTCACGTTCCGATATCTTTTTCTGCGGATTAAGTTCCCGCACGCAGATCCATTGGTTATCACTGCTGATATTGCGGGCACTGAAGTCCGAAGGGTGTTAATTGACGGAGGTAGTTCGGCAGATATCATTTTTGTTCAAGCCTTCGATCAGTTATGCATTTCCAGGAAGCATCTCCTTCCAGCGGCTCGTCCTCTGCAAGGCTTCGCAGGACCACCGCTTGATGCACTTGGCCAAATAGGCCTAGAAGTTACCTTCGGAGAAGGTTTATTAGCCCGGACTGAAGAAGTAATTTTCAATGTGATAGATGCCCCGTATGCTTACAACGTAATCTTCGGAAGGGGCATGCTGAACCAGTTCGAAGCTGTGGCGCATCACAATTATTTGTGCATGAAGATGCCCACACAAGCAGGAGTCCTTACAATCTTCGGAGATCAAGCCATTGCTCGGAGGGCGGAATATGGTCATGGTCTCCCTCTTGATCCGAGGCAAGTAAACAGTGTGCAGGATAATGAAGAAATTTTTTCAGCCTCCTCCGAAGCTTCGAAGAAGTCCTTTCCGAGACCAAGTCCCGAAGGAGAGATTGCAACGAAGGTCATTGTTTTTTGGCTCATAATGTAATTGTACCAACTTCGTATCCTTTAGGAGATATGCTCCGAAGCAAAGATTCCACTGGAAGGATTGGAAAGTGGGCAGTCGAGCTAGCACCCTTCGGCATATCTTTCTTGGCAAGGACAGCTATCAAATCCCAAGTCCTAGCAGACTTTATAGCAGAGTGGACTCCACCTGCGAATTTGGCTCCGGAGAAGTCAAGTGACGGAGTTTGGACTGTTTACTCCGATGGGGCTTTCCAAGCATCCGGAGCAGGCATTGGGGCAGTGTTGATTTCACCGTCAGGGCAAAGAGCAATATACTCCGCAAGACTCAACTTTAAGTCTACCAATAATATAGCGGAGTACGAAGGGATTTTATTGGGACTCCGGAAAGCACGTGCTCTAGGGGCTACAAGAATAATTATAAAGACAGATTCTCAGATAGCAGCCGGAGTTGTGGATGTGCCCGAAGAAGCTTTCTATGAGGAGCTCAATATACCTTCGGTGCCACAAATTCCCTCTGCGGAGATTCTTTGCATTCCTAGTGCAGATTGGAAAAATTCGATCATGGAACTTTTGCAAGGAGGAACAAATTTGCCCGAAGAGCCCCAGTTGTCAAGATTAAAGCTCAGAGCTAGAAACTATCAGATAATCAACGGTATATTATACAAGGCCGGAGTATGTTCCCCTCTACTCCGATGTATATCTCAAGCCGAAGGCCAAGAAATTCTTCGGGAAATTCATGAAGGCCTTTGTGGAAGCCATTTAGCCCCTAGAGCTCTGGCAGGAAAAACACTTCGCCAGGGGCTTTATTGGCCAACAATAATAGCTGATGCGGAGAGCTTGGTCCGCACTTGTCAAGGATGCCAGTGGATGGGTCGACGGAGTCATCGCCCACCAACAGCTCTTCAAGTCATTGCTCCAGTATGGCCTATGGCCATATGGGGTATGGATTTAATTGGTCCCTTTCCGTTAGCAAAGGGAAATCTGAAGTTCGCAGTGGTAGCTATTGAATATTTTTCTATGTGGGTGGAAGCAGAACCCTTAACAGCTATCACTTCGAACATTGTACAGAAATTCTTCTGGAAGAACATTATTTGCCGGTTCGGAGTGCCTAGATACCTCACAGTTGATAATGGAACACAATTCGACGCAGAACCCTTCAGGAAGTTTTGCGAAGACCTAGGCATTCAGCTATGTTTTGCTGCAGTGAGGCATCCTCAGTCTAATGGAGCCGTAGAGCGAGCCAATGGAAATATTTTATCAGGGCTAAATCGAAGAATAGTATTATTAACAAAGGGACTGTGGACCGAAGAGCTTCCGAAGATTTTGTGGTCCATTCGGACTACACAAACAAGGTCCACAGGTTTTACTCCGTTCAGACTACTATTCGGAGATGAAGCTATGACTCCAACGGAGCTCAAAGGGGGATCATTTCGCAGCACCGAACTGGACATTGAAGAAGAAAGACAAGCTTCGTTAGATTTATCAGAAGAAACAAGACTTCGAGCTGTAGCTAATTTATCAAAGTATCATCAGCAGACGAAGGCTTGGTATGACCCGAAGGTTAAGCTCAATGAACTAAGACCGGGTCATCTTGTTCTACGAAGCATTATAGCACCAGGGAAGTTAGGGAATAAATCGGAAGGTCCATACCTAATTGTCCGTTCAGGGCGCCCTGGTTCATTTAAATTTGCTAATTTAGAAGGTGAAGAGTTAGCACATACTTGGCATGCGGAGCACCTAAAGCGATACTTCGCATAAGGGCTCCTTGTAATTTGCTTGTAATCATCTTCTAAATCAATAAAGAAGATGATCCTTATAGTGCCTTCCCCTCATAGACTTCCATCTTCCAAGTGGACGCACTGGAACCACGGGGTCGACCGAGAGGGAAGTGTCATGAAGCTGGGTTGTATTTTCGGACTTCGAACCCATAAAGTTCGAAGCTTCCGACGTGGGGGATGGCATAATCCGGAGCCCAGGCCACCGGCTTGTAGGCATCCGTAAAAGAGCCCAAAACCACACCCTACGGAGTCCAAGCCATTGGCTGGTAGACTTCCGTAAAAAGAGCCGAAGGTGGCCAAAATTTGCGGAGTCCAAGCCATTGGCTGGTAGACTTCCGTAAAAAGAGTCGAAGGTGGCCAAAACCTGCGAAGTCCAAGCCATTGGCTGGTAGACTTCTGCAAAAAGAGCCGAAGGTGACCAAAATATACGGAGTCCAAGCCATTGGCTAGTAGACATCCGTAAAAAGAGTCCAAAGAGACCATTGCAAACTCCGAACCATTGGTTCGACAGAGATCGCAAAAATAAGCCGAAGGTGGCTAAAGCAAAACAAAATTTGAGCCATGAGCTTCGAATGTCTGTTAACATAGTCCAAAGTGACAAATTTTTTAAGACACTAAAGTGTCCTGAAAGTTATCTCAAGTGATTTCTTTCATAAAACAAAGGTACTAAGTTGCCATTCTTCCGACTGCAAAAAGTCGAAGACATTTCATAAGATTTTAAAAGATCTTTAAATGACAGAGGGGCTCCGAACCACCAAAAAATTGTACTCCGATGTTTTTTCTTTGCGCATAACCATCTTTGAATACATTTTGAAGTTGCTTATCCCAAAGAGGGGCTAGTAAATATGGAGACAATTTTAAATCGGCCTTCATTATTGAAATAAATGTGTTTATAGATTACACTATGAAAAATTGGTATCTATACCAAGAAGGAATCGGAGACCTCTTCGGTCCCTAGAGCTAGGGGTGGAACGACTAGTTCCAACATCGGAAGTTCTAATAACTTTACGTTTAACTCTCTTCCTCCCCCTCGAATCTCTAAAATCTTTCTGCTCTTGTTGAAGCTCGGCCCAAGTTCGAAGCCGTTCGGGGCTTCTTTCCCAGCTTCTAAGATCTTCAGATCTTTTATTTCGAGCTTCACCTTCGTCTTCAGACCAAATAGTGTCTTCAGAAGATGAGGTGTTTGCGTTAACCTCTTTCTCTTCCTCTTTAATATAAGACAATACATCTTTGATTACTTCGGGCGCAATTACGCCGGAGTCATCTCGAGGAATTAGAAATCGAGGACGCTTGTAAGTCTTTAGAAGTTCGAAGGTATTCCATAATGAGCGAAGTTCGTCGTTAAGCTCTAATACTTCGATGTCTTCCATAAGAGGCAAAGCCTAAAAATATGACAAACAAGATTTTCATTGATAAATGTTTACAAGCATGGAGCTTTACATAGTCAAAAATCCTAAATGATTCCTAAACCTGCGGGTTCGGAGGAGGCTGACTGCTCGAAGCTTGGTTCCGAACTTGCTTCTGGCGTTGGCCTTCATCGATCCAAGCCTTAATCGCGGAACGACCTTCGGCTCTCCATGAGGTTTGAAAGGCTCGCCAGGCAGCAGTCACGCCTTCGGAAGGATTTAAAAGCCGCTCGTCGTCGAAGGTAATAGAGCCCTCTGCGCTCGGAGTGATTGTTCGGCCCAAATCCTCGTAGTAACGAAGTAGTCCGAGGGAAGACACTTGTCCGGAGAGTTCTCCATAACGAATGCCTGCCGTCTTCATTTGCTTCGCTGCTCCTTGGATCCTTTTTAACCAGCGCAGTAGAGTCACATTGTCATCTGAAGGAAGTGATCCAGTAGTACCGAAGTACTCCAGAACCCCTAGCATTTGTTCTATGACCTCCGTAGCTACCTTCTCGGACTTAAGCTTTTCTTCGATTAATGCATCCTTGCTCGAAGTCGTTTCTGCTAGAACTCCGGAAATCCTAGCATTCTCCGTAGTTAAAATATTCTTCTGATTTAGGAGTTGGCTAGCTTCCTCTTGGAGCCTCACAAGTTCGGACCCAGCACTAGCATGCTCCAACCGCACCTTTTCAATTTCTGCTCGAAGCACGATTCTTTCTGCTTCGAGTTGTTTATTAGCAGCCTCCAAGCCCTGTCTGGCCCTACGCTCCGTTGAAATCATGTTATCCATTTGAACCACTCTAGCTTCGGAGAAAGACAAGTTGCGTTTAAGAGCTTCATTTTCTTCCCGAAGCTGAGCAATTTCATTTTCGCTTGATAAAGTTGCAGCGCGGGCCAAGACCGCTTGCTAAGAAAAGAAAAAACTAAAGTAAGAAATTATTCATGTATAATTTGCTATTGGTTCGAAGGTGCTCCGTACCTGGTAGGCTGCTCGTTCCATAGCAACGTTAAGCTCCGAACTCTTCGCCCTGCTTAATTTTGCTACCAGCTCTGTCTCCCCGACTTCGCGAGTGACTCGACCTAAAGGTTTGAGCAGAGTCCGAAGCCCGGTTCTTTGCTCCAAAAAAGGAGTTAAAAGAGGGAGCATTGCCGAAGCCTCTTGGTCATCCCTGCTTGGCGAAGCTCCGGAGCGTTCTCCTGAGGTCCTTGGAACTTCGGTAGATGGCCCCCCTCAGTTGATTCACTTTCATCTGTTGATTCAGACGAAGTTGATCCTTGAGTAGGGAGAGGCTCTATATGTCTTTTACCCCTTCCAGGCCCCTGTTGAGCAACCTCCGGGTGCGGCTCCGAAGTTGTCGAAGGCCTTTGAATTGTATCTTCGCGATGTACTTCTACAGAAGGAGGCTCTGCAAAAGCAAAAGTATTATACATTGTATAATTTTGCAGAAAATAATAAGAGAATTATGCGAAGTTTACCTTCGACATTCTGGGGGCGATCGAGCACCGGACTGCTCGGAGGATCAAAGGTGAGGTCTTCGTCTGAATCCACAGTTAAAACTTCAACTGCCGGAGTATCTCCGTGAGCAGTCCTCCCTTCATCCACAACTGAAGTTGTAGTAACTTCAACTTCATCTTCGCCCACAGGGGCTTCGATTTGTTCTTCTTCTTGAACATCCGGAGCTCTCACTTCTTCAATATTAGCCTGGGACTCCGGCATACCTGCAGTATCTTCAATGTGAATATCTTTTTGAGCTGCATCTTCATCAATCAACCTCACTAATAGTATACCTTCATCTTCTTTAGAACCAGAGATTGAGGTTCTTGAGCTCGAAGGCGCAGGATTCGAAGGTGCGAGATTTTTTGGCTTCCGAGCCACCTTCTTCACCGGATTCTTTGCGGAGCTTGAAGTTCCCGTTTCGGCTATCCTTTTCTTGGGTCCTTTCTCCGAAGGCACCCAGTCCATCAGAGGGGGCGGAGTCATCTCCAACATTCCCCATACTCTGTTAAACCTCTCCCAACTCCCGACCAATTTAACTCACCATTCTTTTTCAGTCGGAGTTGGGGCACCCAAAATCTTCTCCGAAGCCCTTATAATCTGCTCTGAAGTAATAGGGGCTGAAGAAGCTAAAAAATAAATAATTTAAGTTAGTCTTTCTTCGAAGTAAATATGTATAATGCATGTTGGTTTCGAAGTTACCTGCAGGGCTCGAAGTCAAGTTAATCTTGCGGAGACCGCCTCCGAATCATCCTCAAAGACGATAGGCCAGTTGGCCATCAGCGGAGAAATTTGCAGGCCGAGGAATTCTTCGGCTAAATCTCGCATGCTTAACCTTCGGCTAATCTTTTGAAGTAGGTTAAGACGGGCTTCGAGCTGACCTTCGTTGGGCTGCACTAAAGCTTCCTTCCGGAATTGAATTTCTTTGAGGGGCCCGGCCAGAGGACTGCTTGCCCCAACTTCGGCATAGAACCATCTTAGAACCCAATCAGTATACCATCTGGCATTGATGGCCTTGGCAGGAAACTGAAGGGCGTATTCATCTCGAAGCCTAAAGTTGATACTACCGAAGGATACCACTACTTTTTCACCTCCGGGGCCTACGAAGGTTTTTGGTTGGCAAGTTGCTCTATGTAGTGCAGCGAAGATCTCTGCCCTCCCTTCACAACCTTCGGCTCTCAGCGCCCATTCGAAGATAGCCAGTCTAGCTACTGCATTCGGAGATAATTGGGGGAGGGTTACATGGAACAGATCAAGTACCTCCGCTAGGAAGTCCACTGCAGGGAGGCCCAAGCCAGCTTCGAAGAAGGCTTCGAATACAACTACTTCTCCGGGTCTTGGCGATGGAATCGTTTCTTTGCCTGGCTTCCGGATCATAACTCCATTACTAATTTTCCCTCCCGCTGCGATTGCCAGTGACTCTCTCTTGCAGGTAGAAGGACCCAACTGGAAAGATTGATCCAAATATTTTGTTGATGGCGGGCACAGACCTTGGTCATCGACGATTTGGGGATTTCTCCCTCCTGCCACCATGGATGTCACCGCCGGCATCGGAGGTGCCGCCGCCAACGCTGCCGCCGCTGCTGGTGCAGCCATCTGCTGCCGAGCCAAGGCCGACGGAGGCACAGATCCCTTAGTTTTCACCATTGCAGTCGCCGGATTGTTTTCAGGAAATGGAGGCTAGGGCTCAAAGAACTCAAAGGGCTAAAAAGTTTTTGATTGCGAGAATGCGGTGAAAAGGTAACCGGGTAACTTCTAGGCCTTCTATTTATAGCCTAGACTTCACTTTTTTACCGTTAATCCATGTTGTTTCGCATTCCTGCCGTTACTTCTCTCTGAGATTAACGCCTGCTACAGTTTCCGTTAGAAACAGAAAACTAACGGATATTTCTTCTAAGTCTAAAAAGACTTTCGAACTTCCTGAGTCGGTTCTAAGATAGTTCGAAAAGCAATTATCCTAAGACTGATTCGGAGTTTATATCTTCATGCATTTTGGAGATAAACTAAAAACCAATAACCTCTATGTTTGGTTATCTTTTCCTTCCATATACTGCTCTCCTAACGTTACAGGTCAAACGGAGAAGCGTATTCGAGGGGCTACTGTTGGGGGAAAATATCTCATCTTCAGGGTTATTGCCGAAGCTACATAAAGGCAGACGCAGGATTCGAAGGTTCCCAGATGATCATCTTCGAAGATACCCGGAGTCAAGTTCGAAGTACGAAGATAGGCATTGGTTCGGAGTACATTTTCGAACTAAGGCTCTTCAAGATCTTTTCTGCCAGCTAAGATGGAAGACTTATCTTCTTTCTCATTAGATTAGTCTTTTACCATTTTAGCCCTATTAAGGGAACCGAATAGTTTCCACTATGTCGGTTGTAATAGAGGGGTAAATAGGTCTTTTCCTTAATGTTTAGGCCTATAAATACCCCCCATTTCACCCTGTAATAGGGACCGAATACAAATTATTCAATACACACATTCGAACTATTCTAAGTTATTATCCTTTCGGAGGCTTAGAACAGTTTGCTTCACAAACACTTCGTTTGTTAGTTTCTTTTCCACAGAAACCTGTTAGCGTAATCTTTTACGCCAACACTACTCTTGGGTCTTCTTTCTTGCCAGCAAGGATGAAGTGTTTTAACACTTTCGGAGCTTGGCATTGAGACTTTTCACTGAACTCCCTGGTGCATTAAAATTTATTCGAAGTGATAATGGCACTGAGTTCAAGAACAGTCTCTTTGTTGACTTTTGCATGGAGCATGGCATAGAACATCAATTCTCTGCTCCGCGAGTTCCTCAACAAAACGGTGTTGTTGAGAGGAAGAACTGCACTTTGGTTGATATGGCTAGGACTGATGCTCGATGAGCACAGGACTCCTAGAAAATTCTGGGCTGAGGCCATGAACACTGCATGTTACATCTCACACCGAATATTCTTGCGCTCAATTTTAAACTTGACATCTTATGAGCTACGTTTTGGGAGACAACCCAAGGTTACTCATCTTCGAGTTTTTGGCTGTCGCTACTTTATCCTAAAACGTGGTAACTTGGATAAATTTGAGTCGCGCTCTTCTGACGGGATCTTTTTGGGTTACACTACTCATGGTCATTCTTATCGTGTTTATAATTTGGAAACTAACACTGTCATCGAGTCATGTGATGTGATTTTTGATGAATCAACCCCCTCTATTAGTTCTGCTTTTGAACATGATGAGGACATCACTTCACATGATACACACATGGAGCCTCCACCTACAATTCAATTACAAGGACCAATCACACGCGCCCGTGCCCGTCGATTGAACCATGAGGTTAATTCTTTCCTTAGCAACTATGTTAATATTTGTTTGGACGGGATGCTACTGAATACTAGTGATATTTTGTTGCTTAGGAAACATGGGAGATGGAATAGAAGAGTTGGAGTTGGAGACGGAGTCGCACGGATGATTTGAAGTCAAGAATTCACTGGTTCGGACTACATCGACCACCATGCACCAAAATGGGCATAACTTCCACATACGAAGTCCGATTGGCGCGTTCTTGGACTTTTTGGAAAGATAAGGAGAAGACGGATCGTTTGCCGTTGGTTTCGTCTCATTTGGAGTCTCGAGTCGACCTATGTGTTTAAAACAGTCCTGCATGACAGAACTGGGCCGTGTTCTTGGTCGAGTCTTGTTGCTGGTTTAGTCATCCCTCTGTGTCGTTTGAGTAGTAGTTGTTCTTGTGTCTCAGAAAAATTAGTCCAAGGCTAGATCATTTATGTTTAGCTTAAGAGATTGTGCGTATTTGTAAAATTAATTATGTCATTTGGTAGTGTCATTTATGTTTAATGTGTATAAAAACTAGCAAGCCACCAGTGTCATTTTGTTTAAGATATTGGTAATATAGGTTATTATTTAATTATAGTTAATATATGTCTAATCTAATCAAAAAATTCCTTAAGAAAATTAATAATAAAAATAAAGTATAAAATATATATTGAAACATTTTTTAGTAGTGGAGGTCGAGTGTAATCAGTGGCGGGTATGCTGACATCACCAACCCGCCACTGCTACTCCTCCTAGTAGTGGCGGTCGGGTGATGTCAGCAGCCCGCCACTACTAAGAGCTAAGAGGAATAGCAGTGGCGGCCAGATTACTAGTGGTGGTTGAGTGACATCACCGCCCGCCACTACTAAGAGAAATAGCAGTGGTTGGTAAGATGACGTCATCTTGCCCGCCACTGCTAATACACCTATATATACTTTTTGGCTCCCGCCCAGACGAAACCTAGTTTCATTAGCCTCTTTAACTCCCGCGCCCATTGCCACCATCCCGTAGCCCTTCGCCGTGCGCCGTCCCGGAGCCCGTGCTGCTGTCGTATTGGAGCACACGCAACCACTGTCCCCGGAGCCTGCGCCACCATCCCGGAGCCCGTCGCCTTCATCCTCGAGCCCGCGCCGCCATCCCGGAGCCCGTGCCACCACCCTCCACCCATCTCCGCCATCCTCGAGCCCGCGTCGCCATCCCAGAGACCGTGCCACCGCCCTTCGTCGGCGGTCGCAGCAATCCCAGAATCCACGCCGCCGCCCTCCGCCCGGAGACCGTGAGTTCTAGTGCTTGATTTGGACATATTCTTGCATTTTATTATCATGATGTTTGTTTTTTTGTTTTATCTCATGTTCACACTTGGAAATCTGAATTGCATTATGTCATTAATATTGATATAGATGATGAAGGCAAAATGAATGATTGGTTGTAGCTTCATATGTTTCCTTTGACATCATGATTCCTCTCAGAAGCATAATTTTAAGTAACTCAAGCACTTTTGAAGCATATATATATAGCAATTAAAGGATTATATTTATTGATCATTAGATTTCACATGGAAATAGGGTCAGGGTTTTAGGGAATTTTCTTTCTACGTTGGAGGGTGGGGTTAGTCATAGCCGTCAGATTGCATCCAATGGCGCATATCAGTTTACTCATCGCAATAGGGTGAGGGCGTTTACCTGGATCAATTTCCTATGTCGTTGCCATGCTAAGGGGCCACCTGCACACTTCTGGCCTGCACCAATTAGCTCGGCTGGCTGTGACGTAGTGCTGATGCGTAATTTTGTAATATTGTCTTGATGCTTGCTTAAGATCATAAATGGATTTGTTTAACTTGCATCCCATAAATTCCATACTTTTCATAGAAAACACTTAGGTTGTACCATGAACACACTCTAACGCAAGTCATCATTAAGAAATACAGTCTTAACATCCATTCATTGAAACCCTTAAACGTAATGAGCAATGAACACCATAACAATTCTACTAAGTCCTAGACGTCATTAATGCCCATAGACTTTAATTAATTTTTCATGGCCCTCAAGCCATTTGGATGAGAGTTTACTCATTATGGTCTCCTTAATTGAGGTGGATTCATGAATGTATACGTAAATAGCATTGTTGGCGTAAAAGATTACGCTAACAGGTTTCTGTGGAAAAGAAACTAACAAACGAAGTGTTTGTGAAGCGAACTCTTCTAAGCCTCCGAAAGGATAATAACTTAGAATAGTTCGAAAGTATGTATTGAATAACTTGTATTCGGTCCCTATTACAGGATGAAATGGGGGGTATTTATAGGCCCAAACATTAAGGAAAAGACCTATTTACCCCTCTATTACAACCGACATAGTGAAAACTATTCGGTACCCTTAATAGGGCTAAAATGGTAAAAGACTAATCTAATAAGAAAGAAGATAAGCCTTCCATCTTAGCTGGCAGAAAAGATCTTGGAGGGCATTAGTTCGAAGACGTACTCCGAACCTATGCCTATCTTCGTGCTTCGAACGGGTTCGGGGCATCTTCGAAGATGATCTTCGGAGAATCTTCGAACTGGTTGACTGCCTTTATGCTGCTTCGGCAATAACCCCAAAGATGAGATATTTTCCCCCAACAGTAGCCCCTCGAATACGCTTCTCCATTCGACCTTGTAACGTTAGGAGAGCAGTATACGAAAAGAAAAGATAACCAATCATAGGGGTTATTAGTTTTTATTTTATCTCCGAAATGCATGAAGATATGAACTTCGAATTAGTCTTAAGGTAGTTATTTTTCGAACTATCTTAGAACCGACTCCAGAAGTTCAAAAGTCTTTTAGACTTAGAGAAAATAGCTGTTAAGTTTCTGTTTCTAACGGAAACTACAGTAAACGTTAATCTCAAGGAAAAGTAACGGCAGGAATGCGAAACGACATGGGTTAACGGTAAAAAGTGAAGTCTAGCCTATAAATAGAAGGCCTAGAATTTACCTGGTTACCCTTTCGTCGCGTTCTCGCATTCAAAACCTTTTTAACCTCTTGAGTTCTTGAGCCCTAGCCTCCATTTCTTCAGAGCAATCCGGGAATCGCGATGGTGAAGACTAAGGGATCCGCTCCTCCCTCGGCCTTGGCTCGGCAGCAGGCGGCCGCAGCAGCAGCAGCAGCGGCAGCGTTGGCGGCGGCACCTCCGATGTCTACGGCGACATCCATGGCGGCAGGGGGGAGAAATCCCCAAATCGCCGGTGACCAAGGTCTGTGCCCGCCATCGACCAAGTATTTGGATCAATCTTTTGAGTTGGGGCCTTCTACCTGCAAGAGAGAGTCTTTGGCAATCACAGCAGGGGGAAAAATTAGCAATGGAGTTATGATTCGAAAGCCGGGCAAAGAATCAATTCCATCACCAAGACCCGGAGAAGTAGTAGTATTCGAAGCCTTCTTCGAAGCTGGCTTAGGCCTTCCTGCTATGGACTTCCTGGCGGAGGTATTGGATCTGTTTCATGTAACCCTCCCCCAATTATCTCCGAATGCAGTAGCTAGGTTAGCTATCTTCGAATGGGCGCTGAGAGCCGAAGGTTGCAAGGGGAGGGCAGAAATCTTCGCTGCACTTCATAGAGAAACTTGCCAGCCGAAGACTTTCGTAGGCTCCAGAGGTGAAAAAGTGGTAGTATCCTTCGGCTCTATCAACTTTAGGCTTCGGGATGAATATGCCCTTCAGTTTCCTACCAAGGCCATCAATGCTAGATGGTACACTGACTGGGTTCTAAGATGGTTCTATGCCGAAGTTGGAGCGAACAGTCCTCTGGCTGGGCCCCTTAAAGAAATTCAATTTCGGAAAGAAGCCTTAGTGCAGCCCAACGAAGGCCAGCTCGAAGCTCGTCTTAACCTGCTTCAGAAAATTAGCCAAAGGTTAAGCATGCGGGACTTAGCCGAAGAATTCCTCGGACTCCAAATTCCTCCCCTGATGGCCAACTGGCCTATCGTCTTCGAGGATGATTCGGAAGGCGGTCTCCGCAAGATCAACTTAACTTCGAGCCCTGCAGGTAACTTCGAAACCAACATGCATTGTACATATTTACTTCGAAGAAAAACTAACTTAAATTATTTTTTAGCTTCTTCAGCCCCTATTACTTCAGAGCAAATTGTAAGGGCTTCGGAGAAGATTCTGGGTGCCCCAACTCCGACGGAAAAAGAATGGCGAATTAAATTGGTCGGGAGTTGGGAACGGTTTAACAGAGTATGGGGAATGTTGGAGTTGACTCCGCCCCCTCTGATGGACTGGGTGCCTCTGGAGAAAGGACCCAAGAAAAGAATGGCTGAAGCCGGAGCTTCTAGCTCCGCAAGGACTCCGGTGAAGAAGGTGGCTCGGAAGCCAAAAAATCTCGCACCTTCGAATCCTGCGCCTTCGAGCTCAAGAACCTCAATCTCTGGTTCTAAAGAAGATGAAGGTATATTATTAGTGAGATTGATTGATGAAGATGCAGCTCAACGAAATATTCACATTGAAGATACTGCAGGTATACCGGAGCCCCAAGCTAACATTGAAGAAGTGAGAGCTCCGGATACTCAAGAAGAGCAAATCGAAGCCCCTATGGGCGAAGATGAAGTTGAAGTTCCTACAACTTCAGTTGTGGAGGAAGGAAGGACTGCTCACGGAGATACTCCGACAGCAGAAAATTTAACTGTGGATTCAGATGATGACTTCACCTTTGATCCTCCGAGCAGTCCGGTGTTCGATCTCCCGGAGAATGTCGAAGGTAAATTTCGCATAATTCTTATCGTTTTCTGCAAAATTATACAATGTATAATATTTTTGTTTTTGCAGAGCCTCCTGCTGTAGAAGTACATCACGAAGATACAATTCAAAGGCCTTCGACAACTTCGGAGCCACACCCGGAGGTTACTCAACAGGGGCCTGGAAGGGGTAAAAGACACATAGAGCCTCTCCCTACTCAAGGATCGACTTCGTCTGAGTCAACAGATGAAAGTGAATCAACTGAGGGGGGGCCATCTTCAGAAGTTCCAAGGACCTCAGGAGAACACTCCGGAGCTTCGCCAAGCAGGGAAGATCAAAAAGCTTCGGCTCTGCTCCCTCTTTTAACTCCTTTTTTGGAGCAAAAAAGAGGGCTTCGAACTTTGCTCAAACCTTTAGGTCGAGTGAGTCGAGAAGTCGGGGAGACAGAGCTAGTAGCAAAATTAAGCAAGGCGAAGAATTCGGAGCTTAACGTTGCTTTGGAACGAGCAGCCTATCAGGTACGGAGCACCTTCGAACCGATATCTTTAGCAAATTATTGGGTTCGAAGTACATCTTCGAACCAGTAGCAAATTATAAATGAATAATTTCTTACTTCAGTTTTTTTTCTTAGCAAGCGGTCTTGGCCCGCGCTGCAGCCTTATCGAACGAAAATGAAATTGCTCAGCTTCGGGAAGAAAATGAAGCTCTTAAACGCAACTTATCTTTCTCCGAAGCTAGAGTACTTCAAATGGACAATGTAATTTCAGCGGAGCGCAGGGCCAGACAGGGCTTGGAGGCTGTTAATAAGGAGCTCGAAGCAGAAAGAATCGTGCTTCGGGCCGAAATTGAAAAGGTGAGGTCGGAGCATGCTAGTGCTGGGTCCGAACTTGTAAGGCTCCAAGAGGAAGCTAGCCAACTCCTAAACCAGAAGAAAGATTTAATTACGGAGAACGCTAGGATTTCCGGAGTTTTGGCAGAAACGACTTCGAGCAAGGATGCGCTAATTGAAGAAAAGCTTAAGTCGGAGAAGGTGGCTACGGAGGTCATCGAACAGATGCTAAGTGTTCTGGAGTACTTCGGTACTATTGGATCACTTCCTTCGGATGACAATGTGACTCTGCTGCGCCGGTTAAAAAGGATCCAAGGAGCAGCGAAGCAAATGAAGACGGCAGGCATGCGTTATGGAGAACTCTCCGAACAAGTGTCTACCCTTGGATTACTTCGTTACTATGAGGATTTGGGCCGAATAATTACTCCGAGCGCAGAGGGCTCCATTACCTTCGACGACGAGAGACTTTTGAATCCTTCCGAAGGCGTGACTGTCGCCTGGCGAGCCTTTCAAACTTCATGGAGAGCCGAAGGTCGTTCTGCGATCAAGGCTTGGATTGATGAAGGCCAACGCCAGAAGCAAGTTCGGAGCCAAGCTTCGAGCAGTCAGCCTCCTCCGAACCCGCAGGTTTAGGAATTATTTAGGATTTTTTGATTATGTAAAGCTCATGCTTGTAAACATTTATCAATGAAAGTCTTGTTTGTCATATTTTTAGGCTTTGCCTCTTATGGAAGATATCGAAGTGTTAGAGCTTAACAGCGAACTTCGCTCATTGTGGAACACCTTCGAACTTCTAAAGAGTTATAAGCGTCCTCGAATTTCTTATTCCTCGAGATGACTCCGGCGTAATTGCGCCCGAAGTAATCAAAGACGTATTGTCTTATATTAAAGAGGAAGATAAAGAGGTTGACGCAAACACCTCGTCTTCTGAAGACACTAATTGGTCTGAAGACGAAGGTGAAGCCCAAAATAAAAGATCTGAAGATCTTAGAAGCTGGGAAAGAAGCCCCGAGCGGCTTCGAACTTGGGCCGAGCTTCAACAAGAGCAGAAGGATTTTAGAGCTTCGAGGGGGAGGAAGAGAGTTAAACGTAAAGTTCTTAGAACTTCCGATGTTGGAACTAGTCGTTCCACCCCTAGCTCTCGGGACCGAAGAGGTCTCCGATTCCTTCTTGGTATAGATACCAATTTTTCATAGTGTAATCTGTAAACACATTTATTTCAATAATGAATGCCGATTTAAAATTGTATCCATATTTACTAGCCCCTCTTTGGGTATAAGCAACTTCGAAATGTATTCAAAGATGGTTATGCGCAAAGAAAAAACTTCGGAGTACAATTTTTTGGGGGTTCGGAGCCCCTTTGTCATTTAAAGATCTTTTGAA
Source organism: Zizania palustris (assembly GCA_019279435.1). NCBI lineage: Eukaryota > Viridiplantae > Streptophyta > Magnoliopsida > Poales > Poaceae > Zizania > Zizania palustris. Next base: position 48,092,687 of record JAAALK010000080.1, read on the forward strand.
ATTTTATGAAATGTCTTCGACTTTTTGCAGTCAAAAGAATGGTAACTTAGTACCTTTGTTTTACGAAAGAAATCAATTGAGATAACTTTCAGGACACTTTAGTGTCTTAAAAAATTTGTCACTTTGGACTTATGTTAACAGACATTCGAAGCTCATGGCTCAAATGCTGTTTTGCTTTAGCCACCTTTGGCTTGTCTTTGCGATCTCTGACGAACCAATGGTTCGGAGTTTGCAATGGTCTCTTTGGACTCTTTTTACGGATGTCTACCAGCCAATGGCTTGGACTCCGTATAATTTAGCCACCTTCGGCTGTTTTTGCAGAAGTCTACCAGCCAATGGCTTGGACTTCACAGATTTTGGCCACCTTCGGCTCTTTTTACGGAAGTCTGCAAGCTGCAGCTTGGACTCCGTAGATTTTGGCCACCTTCGGCTCTTTTTACGGAAGTCTACCAGCCAATGGCTTGGACTCCGTAGAATGTGGTTTTGGGCTCTTTTACGGATGCCTACAAGCCGATGGCCTGGGCTCCGGATTATGTCAGCCACCACGTCGGAGGCTTCGAACTTATGGGTTCGAAGTCCGAAAATACAACCCAGCTTAATGACACTTCCCTCTCGGTCGACCCCGCGGTTCTAGTGCGTCCACTCGGAAGCTGGAAGTCTATGAGGTGAAGGCAACTATCAGGGTCATATGCTTTATTAATTTAGAGGTGATTACAAGCGAATTACAAGGAGCCCTTATGCGAAGTATCGCTTTAGGTGCTCCGCATGCCAAGTATGTGCTAACTCTTCACCTTATAAATTAGCTAATTTAAATGAACCAGGGCGCCCTGAGCGGACAATTAGATATGGGCCTTCCCATTTATTGCCTAACTTCCCTGGTGCTATAACGCTTCGTAGAACAAGATGACCCGGCCTTAACTCGCTGAGCTTAACCTTCGGGTCATACCAAGTCTTCGTCTGCTGATGATACTTTGATAAATTAGCTACAGCCCGAAGTCTTGTTTCTTCTGAGAAATCTAACGAAGCTTGTCTTTCTTCTTCAATGTCTGGTTCGGTGCTGCGAAATGATCCCCCTTTGAGCTCCGTTGGAGTCATAGCTTCGTCTCCGAATAGTAGTCTGAACGGAGTAAAACCTGTGGACCTTGTTTGCGTAGTCCGAATGGACCACAGAATCTTTGGAAGCTCTTCGGTCCACAGTCCCTTTGATAATCCTACTATTCTTCGATTTAGCCCTGATAAAATATTTCCATTGGCTCGCTCTACGGCTCCATTCGACTGAGGATGCCTCACTGCAGCAAAACATAGCTGAATGCCTAGGTCTTCGCAAAACTTCCTGAAGGGTTCTGCGTCGAACTGTGTTCCATTATCAACTGTGAGATATCTAGGCACTCCGAACCGGCAAATAATGTTCTTCCAGAAGAATTTCTGTACATTGTTCGAAGTGATAGCTGTTAAGGGCTCTGCTTCCACCCACTTAGAAAAATATTCAACAGCTACCACTGCGAACTTCAGATTTCCCTTTGCTAACGGAAAGGGACCAATTAGATCCATACCCCATCTGGCCATAGGCCATACCGGAGCAATGACTTGAAGAGCTGTTGGTGGGCGATGACTCCGTCGACCCATCCACTGGCATCCTTGACAAGTGCGGACCAAGCTCTCCGCATCAGCTGTTATTGTGGGCCAATAAAGCCCCTGGCGAAGTGTTTTTCCTGCCAGAGCTCTAGGGGCTAAATGGCTTCCACAAAGGCCTTCGTGAATTTCTCGAAGAATTTCTTGGCCTTCGGCTTGAGATATACATCGGAGTAGAGGGGAACATACTTCGGCCTTGTATAATATACCGTTGATTAACTGATAGTTTCTGGCTCTGAGCTTTAATCTTGACAACTGGGGCTCTTTGGGCAAATTTGTTCCTCCTTGCAAGAGTTCTATGATCGAATCTTTCCAATCTGCACTAGGAATGTAAAGAATCTCCGCAGAGGCAATTTGTGGCACCGAAGGTATATTGAGCTCCTCATAGAAAGCTTCTTCAGGCACATCCACAGCTCCGGCTGCAGCCTTCGCTAAAATGTCCGCTTGCACGTTTTCAGCTCTTGGTATACTCCGAATGGAAATACCTTTGAAGTGTGCTTCGATCTTGCGGATTTCTTCCAAGTATTTTGCAAGCTGTGGATGTCGAACTTGAAAACTTTTGTCTACGTGCCCTGCTACTATCTGAGAATCTGTCTTTATAATTATTCTTGTAGCCCCTAGAGCACGTGCTTTCCGGAGTCCCAACAAAATCCCTTCGTACTCCGCTATATTATTGGTAGACTTAAAGTTGAGTCTGGCGGAGTACATTGCTCTTTGCCCTGACGGTGAAATCAACACTGCCCCAATGCCTGCTCCGGATGCTTGGAAAGCCCCATCGGAGTAAACAGTCCAAACTCCGTCATTTGATTTCTCCGGAGTTAAATTCGCAGGTGGAGTCCACTCTGCTACGAAGTTTGCTAGGACTTGGGATTTGATAGCTGTCCTTGCCAAGAAAGATATGCCGAAGGGTGCTAGCTCGACTGCCCACTTTCCAATCCTTCCAGTGGAATCTTTGCTTCGGAGCATATCTCCTAAGGGATACGAAGTTGGTACAATTACATTATGAGCCAAAAAATAATGTCTTAGCTTTCTCGAAGCCGTTATCAGAGCATAAACGAACTTCTCAAGTTCAGAGTATCTTGTCTTCGCTCCTGACAATGCTTCGGATACAAAATAGACAGGATTTTGGACCAACTTCCCATTGAAATCCACTTCTCTGACAAGGACTGCGCTGACAGCTGAACCTGTAGCTGCAAGATACAGGAGTAGGGTTTCGTCCGCAATAGGCACCGTGAGTGTAGCAAGATTGCTGAGATAATCTTTAATATCTTCGAAGCTTTTCTGACACTCCGGTGTCCATGCAAAATCTTCGGACCCTTTCAAAGCTTTAAATATTGGCAAGCTCCTCTCCGCAGACCTTGATAAAAACCTGCTAAGTGCGGCCAGACGTCCAGTCAGCTTTTGCACTTGCTTTAAATTCTCCGGAGGAGTCATCTTCTGCAGCGCAGTTATTTGAGTAGGGCTAGCTTCAATTCCCCTGCTTGAAACTAAATACCCTAACAACTTTCCAGCCTTAGCTCCGAATATACATTTTTCGGGGTTAAGACGGATCCCACATGCCCGAAGGCTATTGAATGTTTCTGCTAAGTCTAGGCTATGTTGGTGCTTTAAAGCACTCTTTATTACAATATCATCCATATAGGCCTCCACAGTCACTCTTCTCTGGGCACATTCTATTACTCCTTGATATTTATTCAACCAATCCATCCCTAGGATGAGGTCCAACCCTTGGCATTCTATTAGGATGGGGTCGGCCCAAAATACGGTGCCGTGGATATCTATCCATACCTTTGGGCTATATGTTAGGGCTAGAGTTTGTTTTCCCGGGGTGACTATTTGTACGGCTCTGGGTAGATCTTGTGTGTTTAGATTGTTCTTTTCCACAAAATCAGTTGATATGAAGGAGTGTGTAGCTCCAGTGTCAAATAAAACCACGGCAAGTGCTGAATGTACCAAGAACGTACCCATCACTATCTCTGGTGCGGCCTGAGCTTCTTCAGCGGTGACGTGATTGACTTGGGCACGGATGGCGGGGTTCGCGGCAACTCCTTGGACGCGCCTAGGATGGGGGCAAGAATTGGAGTAATGTCCCTCCTGTCGGCAGTTGAAGCATACCACGGGCTTGCCGTGCTTGTCGCGCAAGATTTCCGCCTTCTTTGCCGGGGCAGCTGGGGCGGTTGGTGCGGCGGGAGCGGGACGAGATTGACTGGCCCCGGCATTGGCGGCTGGTGGCGCCGGACGATAAACTAGGCGGGGGTGGTACTGTGGTGCTGATGGAGGTGGAACGAATCGGGGTCTTTGGGCCATGCCCTGATTTTGCCTGAAGGCTATCATCCGCTTCTTCTTCAGGTCGACCTTGTTTTGCTGGGTCTCCTACATGATAGCCTTGTTCACCAACTTTTGGAAGTTGGTGAAATCTCCAGAGATAAGCTGTAGAGACAGCTCATCCTTCAGTCCTCTAAGGAACTTGGCTTGTCTGGCCGCATCCGTACGAACCTCTTCAGGTGCGTACCTGGCCAACCTGTTAAACTCATGCAGATATTCTGTTACGGACCTGCTCCCCTGCTGCAGGTCCCTAAACTCTTGTTGCTTCTGAGCTATAATGCCGTCGGGGATGTGAGCGGCACGGAAAGCAGCTGAGAACTCTGCCCAAGTATGGGCGTGGCCCTCGGGCAGAGTCTCACGATGATTGTCCCACCACTCTGCGGCGGGACCATGAAGCTGGTGGGTGGCGAAGGCCACCCTCTCCTGCTCGGTGCAGGTCAGCAGATCGAGCTTCTTCTCGATAGCTCGCAACCAATCCCCAGCCTCCATGGGGTTGGTGGTGCTTGAGAAGGTCGGGGGACGGACTCGGAGGAACTCCGAAAGCTGGGACGCGGGAGCGGGAGCTGGTGTGGCGGGTCGGGGCAGCTCGGGCTGTTGGTGGAGGCGGAAAAGATGAGCCTGCTGCTCTTGCATCTACTGCTACTGCTGCTGCATTTGGTGCAGAAGGGCTGAGACCAGCTGGTTCTGGGTAGCCATCATCTCGGCCAAGGTGGGGTGATTGGCGACCGGGGCTTGCCTTTGCCCGGTGGCTCCCCATTGTGGCAGGTTGCCACTATCTCCTCCGTTCTGAGGAGCGTCGGAACCCTGGGTGTTGGTCATCCTGGAGTTTCCAGAGTAGACATATTTATTTTAGTGAACTTCTTCATATTTTATTTCAAAAGGTACCGTTCTTGCGGTTACATTTTGTTGGGGGAAAATATCTCATCTTCGGGGTTATTGCCGAAGCAGCATAAAGACAGTCAACCAGTTCGAAGATTCTCCGAAGATCATCTTCGAAGATGCCCAGAACCCCGTTCGAAGCACGAAGACAGGCATTGGTTCGAAGTATGTCTTCGAACTAAAGCCCTTTAGGATCTTTTCTGCCAGCTAAGATGGAAGACTTATCTTCTTTTCTATTAGATTAGTCTTTTACCATTTTAGCCCTATTAAGGAAACCAAATAGTTTCCTTAATGTCGGTTGTAATAGAGGGGTAAATAGGTATTTTCCTTAATGTTTGGGCCTATAAATACCCCCCATTTCACCCTGTAATAGGGACCGAATACAAGTTATTCAATACACATTTACGAACTATTCTAAGCTATTATCCTTTCGGAGGCTTAGAACAGTTTGCTTCACAAACACTTCATTTGTTAGTTTCTTTTCTACAGAAACCTGTTAGCGTAATCTTTTACGCCAACAGTTGGCACCGTCCGTGGGGAACCTAGTCCGAAAAACTTCGTTCTCTACCAACTTCTTACATCATGCCTCCTAAGCGGAGCGCACCTCGCAATCCCACTCGGAGGTCCTCTCGGATCTCCGGAGAGATACCCTTCGACACAGTCGAAGTCGGAGGGTCTTCGACTATCCCTCCACCTCAAACTCCGCAAGGGGCTTCTATCCCTCGAGGATACGAAACCTCTCCGCCAACCCCTTCCATACTCCGACCGCCCGGAGTCCCTCCTCCACCCTCCATTCCGATTCGAACTGATCATACCAGTTCTCAAGACCCGGAAGGTCCTTCCGGAGGAGATGAAGATAGCCTTGTAGATATGGCCACTCAAATGGCCAACCTTCAAGCTGAGGTAGCAAGATGGCGACAAGAAGCTGCGGACAGGCTTCGCTCTCAAGCCATCCCAACTATCTCCGAAGTGCCCGAAGACGACGATCTTGGTTATCCCGAAGCCCTAGAGAACGCCTCCTACGACAATGAATCTCCGTTGCATCTTGAGCTGCAGAAGGTTCGCTTTGATCCAAAGTTTAAAACTTCGAAGCTCTGCAAGTATGCCGGAGATGAAGATCCCGGAGAGTTCGCGCGTTCTTATGCCCTAGCGATTGAGGCTAGCGGCGGAGTCAGAGACACTATGGCGAAGTGCTTCCCGTTAGCTCTTCAAGGAGTGGCGTTGAGATGGTTCTGGTCTTTAAAGCCAGGATCAATCAATTCGTGGTCACAGTTGAAGAGGAAGTTTATAAGTAACTTTCAGGGCACCTTCGTGCCTCCTATGTCAACAGGAAGCCTTTTCCAAGTGAAACAGCTCCCCGGAGAAACATTGAGGCAGTACTTCAAGCGCTTCGCTCATACGAAGTCGCAAATTCGGGGGCTGTCCACATCCTCAGTGGTTGATGCGGCTCGGGAAGGCGTCAGTCATCAAGGCCTTCTGGATAAACTTCATCGGAAGAGCATCTCCACAGTGTCACAGCTGATGTCATATTTCGAGGAGTATGCGAGGTCAGAAGAGGGTTGGCTTCAGAGGACTGCTGCTACTTCGACAGTATTGCAAGAAGTTAAAGCAGAGGTGAAGACCTCGGCACAGCCGCAGGAACCAGTCTTCGAAGTGCAACATGATCGAAGAAGAGGGCAAAAGCACCCTCGCTCTGAAGTCTTGAATATTGCACCCCCACAGAAGTTTATACAGAGAGCTCCACAGTCTGCGGGGAACAAGTCCAGCGGCTGGAGGCCGCCAGGAAAAACGGCTGGCAAGGGCCAGACCCTTTTTTGCTGTATTCATGGAGAGAATCGAAGCCATGCAACTGACACTTGCAAGGCTATCCTTACCCTAAGGGGAGAATACTTGGAAAGAACTTCGGGTCGAGGCAGTACCGACCGAAGTCCAGCAGCAGCGCGCCCAGACCCGGTTCAAGATGTGGCGCGAATAGAAAATTTTGACGCTGCAAGGCACCCTCCGGTGGCCAATGTTATGCCACCTCCGAAGCAAGAGGAAGGGCAAGATAGAGGAAAGAGAGTAGTTCTCCCTATCTCCGGAGGAGGTACCATCGGAAGCATGTCCAAGAGACAGCGAAGAGAGTACGTTCGGGAAGTAGGTCATATTGGGACTTCGTCATCTGCAGCTGCAATGCCGGAGTGATCTCATGTTCCAATATCTTTCTCTGCGGAGGATGCAGCTGGTATTAAGTTCCCGCATGCAGATCCATTGGTTATCACTGCTGATATTGCAGGGACTGAAGTCCGAAGGGTGTTAATTGACGGAGGTAGTTCGGCAGATATCATTTTTGTGCAAGCCTTCGATCAGTTATGCATTTCCAGGAAGCATCTCCTCCCAGCGGCTCGTCCTCTGCAAGGCTTCGCAGGACCTCCGCTTGATGCACTCGGCCAGATAGGCTTGGAAGTAACCTTCGGAGAAGGTTTATTAGCCCGAACTGAAGAAGTTATCTTTGATGTGGTAGATGCCCCGTATGCTTATAATGTCATCTTCGGACGGGGGCATGTTGAATCAGTTCGGAGCTGTGGCGCATCACAACTACTTGTGCATGAAGATGCCCACACAAGCAGGAGTCCTAACAATCTTCGGAGATCAAGCCATGGCTCGGAGGGCAGAATATGGTCACGGTCCTCCTCTTGATCCGAGGCAAGTAAATAGTGTCCAGGATAATGAAGAAATTTTTTCAGCCTCCTCCGAAGCTTCGAAGAAGTCGTTTCCGAGACCAAGTCCCGAAGGAGAGATTGCAACGAAGATCATTGTTAAAGATGGTAAAGAATACACTTTTCAATTTGGTAAAGATTTACCTCCTGAAGTTGCAACCTCCTTGGAAAAAGTCGTGGAAGAAGATTTGGATGTCTTCGCTTGGTCTGACGAAGATATCACCGGAGTCGATCGGGATATTATTGAGCACAGTTTACTTGTAAACCCGAAGGCCCGGCCTGTTCGACAAGGACTCCGGAAGATGTCCGCAGAGAGAGCTGCTCTAGCTAAGGACGAAGTTGAAAAACTGTTGAAGGCTGGGATTATCAGAGAAGTGGCCCACACAGAATGGTTAGCCAACCCAGTCTTCGTCAGGAAGAAGTCTTCCGGGAAGTGGCGCATGTGCATTGATTTCACATCTCTGAATAAAGCGTGCCCACGTGACCCCTACCCCATGCCCCGAATTGATCAACTAGTTGACTCCACTGCAGGTTCGGAGTTACTAAGCTTCCTTGACGCGTATTCTGGTTATCATCAAATATGGTTGAAGCGCGAAGATTAAATCAAGACGAGCTTTGTAACTCCTTCGGGAGTCTTCTGCTATGTAAGAATGCCCTTCGGCCTAAGAAATGCCGGGGCTACTTTTTCAAGATTAGTTGCTAAGGCTCTAGGTCATCAACTAGGTCGCAATGTGGAGGCCTATATGGATGATATTGTAATAAAGAGTGCTTTAAAGCACCAACATAGCCTAGACTTAGCAGAAACATTCAATAGCCTTCGGGCATGTGGGATCCGTCTTAACCCCGAAAAATGTATATTCGGAGCTAAGGCTGGAAAGTTGTTAGGGTACTTAGTTTCAAGCAGGGGAATTGAAGCTAGCCCTACTCAAATAACTGCGCTGCAGAAGATGGCTCCTCCGGAGAATTTAAAGCAAGTGCAAAAGCTGACTGGACGTCTGGCCGCACTTAGCAGGTTTTATCAAGGTCTGCGGAGAGGAGCTTGCCAATATTTAAAGCTTTGAAAGGGTCCGAAGATTTTGCATGGACACCGGAGTGTCAGAAAAGCTTCGAAGATATTAAAGATTATCTCAGCAATCTTGCTACACTTACGGTGCCTATTGCGGACGAAACCCTACTCCTGTATCTTGCAGCTACAGGTTCAGCTGTCAGCGCAGTCCTTGTCAGAGAAGTGGATTTCAATGGGAAGTTGGTCCAAAATCCTGTCTATTTTGTATCCGAAGCATTGTCAGGAGCGAAGACAAGATACTCTGAACTTGAGAAGTTCGTTTATGCTCTGATAATGGCTTCGAGGAAGCTAAGACATTATTTTTTGGCTCACAATGTAATTGTACCAACTTCGTATCCCTTAGGAGATATGCTCCGAAGCAAAGATTCCACTGGAAGGATTGGAAAGTGGGCAGTAGAGCTAGCACCCTTCGGCATATCTTTCCTGGCAAGGACAGCTATCAAATCCCAAGTCCTAGCAGACTTCGTAGCAGAGTGGACTCCACCTGCGAATTTGACTCCGGAGAAATCAAATGACGGAGTTTGGACTGTTTACTCCGATGGGGCTTTCCAAGCATCCGGAGCAGGCATTGGGGCAGTGTTGAGTTCACCGTCAGGGCAAAGAGCAATGTACTCCGCAAGACTCAACTTTAAGTCTACCAATAATATAGCGGAGTACGAAGGGATTTTATTGGGACTCCGGAAAGCACGTGCTCTAGGGGCTACAAGAATAATTATAAAAACAGATTCTCAGATAGTAGCAGGGCACGTAGACAAAAGTTTTCAAGTTCGGCATCCACAGCTTGCAAAATACTTAGAAGAAATCCGCAAAATCGAAGCACACTTCAAGGGTATTTCCATTCGGAGTATACCAAGAGCTGAAAACGTGCAAGCGGACATTTTAGCGAAGGCTGCAGCCGGAGCTGTGGATGTGCCTGAAGAAGCTTTCTATGAGGAGCTCAATATACCTTCGGTGCCACAAATTGCCTCTGCGGAGATTCTTTGCATTCCTAGTGCAGATTGGAAAGATTCGATCATAGAACTCTTGCAAGGAGGAACAAATTTGCCCGAAGAGCCCCAGTTGTCAAGATTAAAGCTCAGAGCAAGAAACTATCAGTTAATCAACGGTATATTATACAAGGCCGGAGTATGTTCCCCTCTACTCCGATGTATATCTCAAGCCGAAGGCCAAGAAATTCTTCGAGAAATTCACGAAGGCCTTTGTGGAAGCCATTTAGCCCCTAGAGCTCTGGCAGGAAAAACACTTCGCCAGGGGCTTTATTGGCCCACAATAACAGCTGATGCGGAGAGCTTGGTCCGCACTTGTCAAGGATGCCAGTGGATGGGTCGACGGAGTCATCGCCCACCAACAGCTCTTCAAGTCATTGCTCCGGTATGGCCTATGGCCAGATGGGGTATGGATCTAATTGGTCCCTTTCCGTTAGCAAAGGGAAATCTGAAGTTCGCAGTGGTAGCTATTGAATATTTTTCTAAGTGGGTAGAAGCAGAGCCCTTAACAGCTATCACTTCGAACAATGTACAGAAATTCTTCTGGAAGAACATTATTTGCCGGTTCGGAGTGCCTAGATATCTCACAGTTGATAATGGAACACAGTTCGACGCAGAACCCTTCAGGAAGTTTTGCGAAGACCTAGGCATTCAACTATGTTTTGCTGCAGTGAGACATCCTCAGTCGAATGGAGCCGTAGAGCGAGCCAATGGAAATATTTTATCAGGGTTAAATCGAAGAATAGTAGGATTATCAAAAGGACTGTGGACTGAAGAGCTTCCGAAGATTCTGTGGTCCATTCGGACTACGCAAACAAGGTCCACAGGTTTTACTCCGTTCAGACTGCTATTCGGAGATGAAGCTATGACTCCAACAGAGCTCAAAGGGGGATCATTTCGCAGCACCGAACCGGACATTGAAGAAGAAAGACAAGCTTCGTTAGATTTGTCAGAAGAAACAAGACTTCGGGCTGTAGCTAATTTATCAAAGTATCATCAGCAGACGAAGACTTGGTATGACCCGAAGGTTAAACTCAGCGAGTTAAGGTCGGGTCATCTTGTTCTACGAAGCATTATAGCACCAGGGAAGTTAGGCAATAAATGGGAAGGTCCATATCTAATTGTCCGCTCAGGGCGCCCTGGTTCATTCAAATTAGCTAATTTAGAAGGTGAAGAGTTAGCACATACTTGGCATGCGGAGCACCTAAAGCGATACTTCGCATAAGGGCTCCTTGTAATTCGCTTGTAATCACCTCTAAATTAATAAAGCATACACCCTGATAGTTGCCTTCCCCTCATAGACTTCCAGCTTCCCGAGCGGACGCGCTGGAACCGCGGGGTCGATCGAGAGGGAAGTGTCATTAAGCTGGGCTGTATTTCCGGACTTCGAACCCATAAAGTCGAAGCCTCCGGTGTGGTGGCTGACATAATCCGGAGCCCAGGCCACGGCTTGTAGGCATCCGTAAAAGAGCCCAAAACCACATTCTTCGGAGTCCAAGCCATTGGCTGGTAGACTTCCGTAAAAAGAGCCGAAGGTGGCCAAAATCTACGGAGTCCAAGCTGCAGCTTGCAGACTTCCGTAAAAAAGAGCCGAAGGTGGCCAAATTCTGCGAAGTCCAAGCCATTGGCTGGTAGACTTCTGCAAAAATAGCCGAAGGTGGCTACAATTATACGGAGTCCAAGCCATTGGCTGGTAGACATCCGTAAAAAGAGTCCAAAGAGACCATTGCAAACTCCGAACCATTGGTTCGTCAGAGATCGCAAAGACAAGCCGAAGGTGGCCAAAGCAAAACAGCATTTGAGCCATGAGCTTCGAATGTCTGTTAACATAGTCCAAAGTGACAAATTCTTTAAGACACTAAAGTGTCCTGAAAGTTATCTCAATTGATTTCTTTCGTAAAACAAAGGTACTAAGTTACCATTCTTCTGACTGCAAAAAGTCGAAGACATTTCTTAAGATTTTAAAAGATCTTTAAATGACAAAGGGGCTCCGAACCCCCAAAAAATTGTACTCCGAAGTTTTTTCTTTGCGCATAACCATCTTTGAATACATTTCGAAGTTGCTTATACCCAAAGAGGGGCTAGTAAATATGGAGACAATTTTAAATCGGCATTCATTATTGAAATAAATGTGTTTACAGATTACACTATGAAAAATTGGTATCTATACCAAGAAGGAATCGGAGACCTCTTCAGTCCCGAGAGCTAGGGGTGGAACGACTAGTTCCAACATCAGAAGTTCTAAGAACTTTACGTTTAACTCTCTTCCTCCCCCTCGAAGCTCTAAAATCCTTCTGCTCTTGTTGAAGCTCGGCCCAAGTTCGAAGCCGCTCGGGGCTTCTTTCCCAGCTTCTAAGATCTTCAGATCTTTTATTTTGGGCTTCACCTTCGTCTTCAGACCAATTAGTGTCTTCAGAAGACGAGGTGTTTGCGTCAACCTCTTTATCTTCCTCTTTAATATAAGACAATACGTCTTTGATTACTTCGGGCGCAATTACGCCGGAGTCATCTCGAGGAATAAGAAATCGAGGACGCTTATAACTCTTTAGAAGTTCGAAGGTGTTCCACAATGAGCGAAGTTCGTTGTTAAGCTCTAACACTTCGATATCTTCCATAAGAGGCAAAGCCTAAAAATATAACAAACAAGACTTTCATTGATAAATGTTTACAAGCATGAGCTTTACATAATCAAAAAATCCTAAATAATTCCTAAACCTGCGGGTTCGGAGGAGGCTGACTGCTCGAAGCTTGGCTCCGAACTTGCTTCTGGCGTTGGCCTTCATCAATCCAAGCCTTGATCGCAGAACGACCTTCGGCTCTCCATGAAGTTTGAAAGGCTCGCCAGGCGGCAGTCACGCCTTCGGAAGGATTCAAAAGTCTCGCGTCGTCGAAGGTAATGGAGCCCTCTGCGCTCGGAGTGATTGTTCGGCCCAAATCCTCGTAGTAACGAAGTAATCCGAGGGCAGACACTTGTCCAGAGAGTTCTCCATAACGTATGCCTGCAGTCTTCATTTGCTTCGCTGCTCCTTGGATCCTCTTTAACCGGCGCAGCAGAGTCACATTGTCATCCGAAGGTAGTGATCCAGTAGTACCGAAGTACTCCAAGACACCTAGCATCTGCTCGATGACTTCCGAAGCCACCTTCTCAGACTTAAGCTTTTCCTCAATAAGTGCATCCTTGGCCGAAGTCGTTTCTGCTAGAACTCCGGAAATTCTAGCATTCTCCGTAGTCAAAGTATTCTTCTGAGTCAGGAGTTGGCCAGCCTCTTCTTGGAGTCTCACAAGTTCGGACCCCTTAGCAGCATCCTCCTTCCGCAGTCTTTCAACCTCTGCTCGAAGCACAATTCTTTCTGCTTCGAGCTCTTTCTTCGCAGCCTCTAAGCTTTGCCTAGCCCTTCGCTCTGCTAATATTATATTATCCATCTGAGCTACTCGACCTTCGGAGAAGTTAAAATTCCTTTGAAGAGCTTCGTTCTCTTCCCGAAGTTGACCAATTTCATTTTCGCCCGATAAAGCTGCAGCGCGGGCCAAGACTGCTTGCTAAGAAAAAAGAAAAACTGGAATAAGAAATTATTCATATATAATTCGCTATTTGGTTCGAAGATGCTTTGTACCTGATAAGCTGCTCTTTCTATAGCAATGTTAAGCTCCGAACTTTTCGCCCTGCTCAAGAGGCCTACCAGTTCTGTTTCCCCGACTTTGCGACTGGCTTGACCCAAAGGTTTAACCAGAGTCCGAAGTCCGGTTCTCTCCTCCAAAAAAGGAGTTAAGAGAGGAAGCATTACCGAAGCCTTCTGATCAGCTCTGCTTAGCAAAGGTCCGGAGAGTTCTTCTGAGGCCCTTGGAACTTCTGAAGATGGCCCCCCCTCAGTTGATTCACTTTCATCTGTTGACTCAGACGAAGTCGATCCTTGAGTAGGGAGAGGCTCTATGTGTCTTTTACCTCTTCCAGGCCCCTGTTGAGTAACCTCCGGGTGTGGCTCCGAAGTTGTCGAAGGCCTTTGAATTGTATCTTCATGAGGTACTTCGACAACAGGAGGCTCTGCAAAAACAAAAATATTATACATTGTATAATTTTGCAGAAATTGATAAGAATTATGCGAAATTTACCTTCGACATTCTCCGGAAGATCGAGCACTGGACTGATCGGAGGATCAAAAGTTAAGTCCTCATCTGAATCCGCAGTTAAATTTTCCACTGTCGGAGCATCCTCGTGAGCAGTCCTTTCCTCCACAACCGAAGTTGCAGGAACTTCGACTTCATCTTCACCCATAGGGGCTTCGATTTGCTCCTCTTGGGTATCCGGAGCTCTTACTTCTCCGATGTTGGCTTGGGGCTCCGGTATACCTGCAGTATCTTCAGTGTGAATATTTCGTTGAGCTGCATCTTCGTCAATCAATTTCACTAATAATATACCTTCATCTTCTTTAGAACCAGAGATTGAGGTTCTTGAGCTTGAAGGCGCAGGATACGAAGGTGCGAGATTTTTGGCTTCCGAGCCACCTTCTTCACCGGAGTCCTTGCGGAGCTAGAAGCCCCGGCTTCAGCCATTCTTTTCTTGGGTCCTTTCTCCAGAGGCACCCAGTCCATCAGAGGGGGCGGAGTTAACTCCAACATTCCCCATACTCTGTTAAACCGCTCCCAACTCCCGACCAATTTAATTCGCCATTCTTTTTCCGTCGGAGTTGGGGCACCCAGAATCTTCTCCGAAGCCCTTACGATTTGCTCTGAAGTAATAGGGGCTGAAGAAGCTAAAAATAATTCAAGTTAGTCTTTCTTCGAAGTAAATATGTATAATGCATGTTGGTTTCAAAGTTACCTGCAGGGCTCGAAGTAAAATTGATCTTGCGAAGACCACCTTCTGAGTCATCCTCGAAGACGATAGGCCAGTTGGCCATCAGCGGAGGAATTTGGAGTCCGAGGAATTCTTCGGCCAAGTCTCGCATGCTTAACCTTCGGCTAATTTTTTGAAGCAGGTTAAGGCGAGCTTCAAGCTGGCCTTCGTCCGGTTGCACTAAGGCTTCCTTCCGGAATTGGATTTCTTTGAGGGGCCCAGCTAGAGGACTGCTCGCTCCGACTTCGGCATAGAACCACCTCAAGACCCAATCAGTATACCATCTTGCATTGATGGCCTTAGCAGGGAATTGCAGGGCATATTCATCACGAAGCCTAAAATTAATGCTTCCGAAGGCAACCACTACTTTCTCACCTCCGGAGCCTACGAAGGTCTTCGGCTGGCAAGTTGCTCTATGAAGTGCAGCGAAGATTTCTGCCCTCCCCTCGCAACCTTCGGCTCTCAACGCCCATTCGAAGATAGCTAACCTAGCTACTGCATTCGGAGATAGCTGCGGGAGGGTTACGTGGAACAGATCAAGTACCTCTGCCAGGAAGTCCACTGCAGGGAGGCCCAAGCCTGCTTCGAAAAAGGCTTCGAATACTACAACCTCTCCGGGTCTTGGTGATGGAATCGATTCTTTGCCCGGCTTCCGAATCATAACTCCATTACTAATCTTTCCCCCTGCTGTGATTGCCAAAGACTCTCTCTTGCAGGTAGAAGGTCCCAACTCAAAAGACTGATCTAAATATTTGGTCGATGGTGGGCACAGACCTTGGTCATCGGCGATTTGGGGATTTCTCCCCCCTGCCGCCATGGATGTCGCCGCCTGCATCGAGGGTGCCGCCGCCAATGTTGCCACTGCTGCCGCTGCGGCCGCCTGTTGCTGAGCCAAGGCCGAAGGAGGCGCAGATCCCTTGGTCTTCACCATCACGATCGCTGGATTGCTCTGAGGAAATCGAGGCTAGGGCTCAAAAACTCAAAGGTTAGGGCTCAAGAACTCAAAGGGCTCAAAAAAGCTTTTGACTGTGAGAAAGCGGTGAAAAGGTAATCGGGTAAGTTTTAGACCCCCTATTTATAGCCTAAATGTTCCGTTTGTTACCGTTTTGGCTCTGCCTTTTCGCATTCTCGCTCGTTATTTTCCTCCGAAAATAACGCATCGTATAACTTCCGTTAGAAGAAACATGCTAACGGCTATTTCTTCTAAGTCTGGGAAGTCTTCAGTCTTTTTAAAGATACTTCTAAGTCACTTCGAATGTAACTTCTTCGAATACCAATTCGAAGCATATATCTCCACATAATTCGGAGATGATATAAATCTGTTAACCCCTACGCATGATTACTTTTCTTGCGTATACTGCTCTCCTAAACGTTACAGGTCAACGGAGAAGTGTATTCGAGGGGCTACTGTTGGGGGAAAATATCTCATCTTCGGGGTTATTGCCGAAGCAGCATAAAGACAGTCAACCAGTTCGAAGATTCTCCGAAGATCATCTTCGAAGATGCCCAGAACCCCGTTCGAAGCACGAAGACAGGCATTGGTTCGAAGTATGTCTTCGAACTAAAGCCCTTTAGGATCTTTTCTGCCAGCTAAGATGGAAGACTTATCTTCTTTCTATTAGATTAGTCTTTTACCATTTTAGCCCTATTAAGGAAACCAAATAGTTTCCTTAATGTCGGTTGTAATAGAGGGGTAAATAGGTCTTTTCCTTAATGTTTGGGCCTATAAATACCCCCCATTTCACCCTGTAATAGGGACCGAATACAAGTTATTCAATACACATTTACGAACTATTCTAAGCTATTATCCTTTCGGAGGCTTAGAACAGTTTGCTTCACAAACACTTCGTTTGTTAGTTTCTTTTCTACAGAAACCTGTTAGCGTAATCTTTTACGCCAACACATTTATATAATTCTTCACTCATGCCTTATGTTTTGACATGAATGCTAATACAGGCAAGCAAAAATAAAATAACAATCAACCGTAAAACTACGTCTATGGTAGCTCGGGGGACGGCTCGATCTCGGGCTCGTGGGAGGTGGTCGGAGTCGAGGAGCTGGACGGTCCGGCGGGTGGTGCGCTGCGGGAGATCCTCTTGGGCCTCACAGTGGGGATCCGAAGGGGTTTCTTCCTTCTAGGCGGAAGAGGCGCGATCTCCTCTATGTCCTTCTTCAACTCCTTGATCTGGTAGCGGAGCTGGGGGTTGGTGGCGACACGCTGCCGAAGGAGCTCATTTTGACGCCGCAACTCCTCTGCCTCGGCGGCCAAGCGATGTCCCTGCTGGATGCGGCGACGAAGCTCTCCGTTCTCGCGGTTCAGATCCTCGGAAGAGTGTCGGTAGAAGCTGATGGTGTCGCGTTGTCCATTGGCGTCCTGCAGCGCCTCGTAATGAAGATCATCCATGGCCTCCAACAAGCGCATGGTATGACCTATCGCAGAATGGCGCTGGGAGAGTGTGCTGACGAAGACGCTGTGAGGACTCCCTTGGGTGCGAAGAGGCACGAAGCGAAAGTCCGTGTCGTAGAGCTCGCTGTCGTAGATCATCCGGAGCTCTGTGAGTGCCTGGAGAGTGGTGCGCTGGCTGGCAACCAGGAAGGTAGGTCCCCCTCCGCGGTAGGTGTGAGCGGTCTGAGGGGAGGGCTGGACGACGACGGTGACCTCGCAAAAGCTTTCTTCCTCGTCGGGGAAGACTCCATGGTACATCGGCTCATGCTCGAATCCGAGGAAACTGACGAGCATGCGTAGCTCGTGAATGAATCCGGCCTCGTGACGAAGGTTCCCATTCATGGTACGGACCGGCATCTACAAAAGAGAGAAAATTTTTGTGAAAACCTCGGAAGATGAGAGGATAAGCAGTGTTTGTAAGAAAATATAGTAAATATAGGTCCTAGGGTCAGGTCTGTTTGGCTTCCTACAGTCAAGTCGGCTCTGATACCATCTTGTCGCGCCCCGATTTAATAAATCAGGACCTTTATTGAAATTCCAAAGAAAATCAATAAACCAAGACGTTCATAAAGCGACCACGTACAATACGGGCAATCATTCACGGTTCGTAGACCGCATTAATACAAAAGTGAATGAAAATGAAGAGAAACTAATAAAATCAAGGGTCCTAGATGAACCCCTCCTTCCAGTCTCGCCTTGACTGGGTCGCTACTCCAGACCTGCATCCTCCTCGTAGTAGACGGGCTCTGATGGTGTAAGTCAACGGGGTGAGTACAGATGTACTCAGCAAGCCACCGAATGCAATTATAATGCAAGGTAAATAACAAGGGAGAAAGTGGCTAGTTTTGCGGAAGCAGCATATTTGTAAAGCATTAAGTGTGATCAATTTATTAGTACTGAAAAGTAAACATGAGTATGCATCATCATCTTCTAACTCGAGGAGTACGTTTCACCTCCTCGCACAACAGTCCTTACATGCCATGAATAACTCATCCATTCAAACAATTGTAAACTAACTGCGAGTAGTCACACAACCCGCCCTTGACCGTGGGCTCGGCTTTTCGAAAAGATTAAATTACTCTGATCAGAGATGTACCACTGTACCCACAAGGCACGCACTCATCACTTACACCAAAGTGTAACGAGATGACCCATTTCACGGGAACTCGTGCCAAAACCTTCCATATGGTCTTCCCCGACTCAACAGCACCCTCTTATAGGTTTCGTACCGTGTCTCGCCATGTCGAGTTTCCACAATACCCCCTCTTGAGCCATCGTCGGTACAAGGCGCCCTGAGGGCTAGCCCCTTGCCCCCTCCACTATGGTGCCGTGAGACGGAGTGTTCCACACTTCCAGTTAGGACTTACCCATTAGACTTGTGGTTGGTACGGAAGTGCTTTGCAACAGATCCCGCAGACCGGTCCTTATAGTGCCCCGGGTGCGACATACCAAAACCCGAGCTTGCACCCGGAACCCACCATACTTATAACATACCTAACTCCAACAGAGTCCAGAGACAAGAATAACGGGGTATTTCATATACCAGAATCCATCTAACTACGACTCATTCTTTATATCCTATAGCAGTTGTGCCGGTACATTGGGCACTAGCTAATATAATATTCGTAGAGTGACAAGGAGTTAAGGCTCAATAAGCATGGCTTGGGTTTGCACACAAGGACGGGGATCTAATAAATATATAAGTGTAAGGCTTGGATATTTGACTAATGCAATATTAACCTATGGGTTATAGCGATAATTTATTTAAAACATGGGCTCAATTATGATCAACTGTTTCCACAGAGACGGTCGATGACTTGCCTTGATCAGCAAAAGGGGATGGAGGAACCTCGGGGTAGAACTCCTGCTCCTCGACGAACTCGTAGTCTTCTCGATACGGAAAATAAACAATACATTCAATAAACAGATAAAATCCACCAAATAATAAACATACATATTTGTGGGTTTTATTATGTTGAATAAAGCTTCATTATTCTGATGTTTGGTGAATAAACAATAAACTTATTTTTCTCA
Organism: Zizania palustris; assembly: GCA_019279435.1. NCBI lineage: Eukaryota > Viridiplantae > Streptophyta > Magnoliopsida > Poales > Poaceae > Zizania > Zizania palustris. The sequence continues at coordinate 48,111,588 of JAAALK010000080.1, forward strand.
AGGCTTTTCTAATTTATTTTCTTGAATTAATAATTTATCCCTAAGGGGTTTTTATTCTTTTATTTGCTAAAAATATTTTGGGTAACAGTAACATACTGTTTTTATTGCATTAATGTGTAGAGAATATTATTCTGGATTTAACAAAATTTGAATGGTGAAATTTGGAGTGAAAATGAGCAAGATATGAATTTTTGAAGTTTAAACTATTTTCTGAAATTTTATTTAAACTGGAAAATGGGCCCTGGTCCACGGTGAGCCAGGCCCACGGTGGACTGCGCCACTGTGTGCGTGGACCGGATCAACCAGATCCGTCGGATCCAGATCCGGCGGCCAGGCGCGAGGCAGGAAGGCTTTAATGAAATCGGACGGCTGTGATTAAAACGTGGCGAAGAGGTATGCGTGGACGCACCAGATCGCTCCAGGGATTTAAGTTACGATCAACGGCCGAGATGGCACCGTACCCCTTCGATCAGATCTGAGGGCCCTGATTAAATCCCGAAGGGATTTAATCGTAGCCCTTCGATCACGATCGGACGGCCACGATGCCTTCCGGCACGGCACGGTCGTAAGGGGTACGTACCCTTCGTCTTCGGCGACGGCGAGGCCTCGGGTGCGGTGGCTGCGGCGGCGGCGAGCGCCTACGTGACTAGCTAGGGCCAGAAATGGAACGCGGGGAGCAAGGGGGTCACGATGGTACCTTCGGCGGCGAAGGTGGGCGACGGACGGCGACGACGGCGAGGGTAGACGGTGAGGTCTCCTCGTGATCTCGACGGCGACGGCGATCCGGTGGCCTTCACGACTGATGGAGGCGTGGCCGAGGACGGGTGGGCGACGGCGGACTCGATGGGAGCGGTGGCTAGGGCAGGGGAGGCCGGAGGCGGCGGCGATCGCTCGCCGGAGGTGGAGCAGACGGGAAACCCGAAAACGAAGGGGGAGCGCTCTGGATCACTATGGCTCGGGCTACGGTGGTGTGGGATGAGTGCGGTGACCGGAGGGGGCTTTTATAGGGGGTCGCCGGCGTCGAGATGGCAGGGAACCGAGGGATCCCGAGAGCTCCGGCGATCTCCTTCCAAGCTTCCGGTAGCTTTCCAAAGGCGCGAAAACGCATGGGCAACGGATGGAAAGGGGCGGTGGCGGCCAGGGAAAGGGATCCGGGGTGAATCCAGGTGAGCGCGGGCGGCCGTCGGTGAAAACAGAAGGTGGGGGTCGCCGGCATGGAAGGGGGGGATCCCCTTCCATCGGAGACGAAGCATCTGACAGGTGGCCCCCACCTGTCAGCGGGTGAAACGAAAAAGGAAGGGCCGACAGGCGGGCCACGACTGCCAGAGAGAGGGAGACGGAGGCGAGAGGCTGCCATGTGGGGCCGAGGCGGGCGCGGGCGGGAGAGAGAGGAGGGGAGCGGCGCCGACACCTGGGTCCCACCCGTCAGCGACACAGAGCTGGGTTGGGCCGGGCTGGAGGCTAATTCCAGGTTGAGGCCCGTTTAGGAATTAAAATTGTTTTCTGATTTAAAATAATTCCAGTAATTCATTTATTTGATTAAGGGTTGAATCACTGTTGGTAAAAATTTGTAAAAATTCCTAAAATTATATCTTGGCTTCTAGTTCACCTCATAAAATTTTCAAGTCCAGATTTTGAGTATTTCTCCCTGTTTGGCTTTATTTGGGTTCTTTTGTGATTTTCCTTTAATAAATAAATCCAGAAATGATTTAAATAATATTTTTCTTTTATTTTAATGCTTTTTAATTTCTGGGGTGTTACAGCCTTCCATCTTAGCTGGCAGAAAAGATCTTGGAGGGCATTAGTTCGAAGATGTACTCTGAACCTATGCCTATCTTCGTGCTTCGAACGGGGTTCTGGGCATCTTCGAAGATGATCTTCGGAGAATCTTCGAACTGGTTGACTGCCTTTATGCTGCTTCGGCAATAACCCCAAAGATGAGATATTTTCCCCCAACAAGCATATATCCCATAATACTCCCCTTGATCCAATCTTATACTTTAAATATCGTAAATTTCCCTAATTAATCCAGATCAATCACTAATGGAAAGAATATAATCATAATGAGAGTCAATTTACTAACGTTATTGGAAATGGTCCACAACCATAAGTATGAATTAATTATAAGGGACCATTACACCTGTTGGCGTAAAAGATTACGCTAACAGGTTTCTGTAGAAAAGAAACTAACAAACGAAGTGTTTGTGAAGCAAACTGTTCTAAGCCTCCGAAAGGATAATAGCTTAGAATAGTTCGAAAAGTGTGTATTGAATCACTTGTATTCGGTCCCTATTACAGGGTGAAATGGGGGGGTATTTATAGGCCTAAACATTAAGGAAAAGACCTATTTACCCCTCTATTACAACCGACATTAAGGAAACTATTCAGTTTCCTTAATAGGGCTAAAATGGTAAAAGACTAATCTAATAAGAAAGAAGATAAGTCTTCTATCTTGGCTGGCAGAAAAGATCTTGAAGGGCTTTAGTTCGAAGACATACTTCGAACCTGTGCCTGTCTTCGGGCTTCGAACAGGGTTCTGAGCATCTTCGAAGATGATCTTCGGACAATCTTCGAACTGGTTGGCTGTCTTTATGCTGCTTTGGCAATAACCCCGAAGATGAGATATTTTCCCCCAACAGTAGCCCCTCGAATACGCTTCTCCGTTTGACCTGTAACGTTTAGGAGAGCAGTATACGCAAGAAAAGTAATCATGCGTAGGGGTTAACAGATTTATATCATCTCCGAACTATGTGGAGATATATGCTTCGGATTGGTATTCGAAGGAGTTACATTTGAAGTAACTTAGAAGTATCTTTAGAAAGACTGAAGATTTTCCAGACTTAGAAAAAATAGCCGTTAACCTGTTTCTTCTAACGGAAGTTAAACGATCCGTTATTTTCGGAGGAAAATAACGGGCGAGAATGCGAAAGGGCAGAACCCAAACGGTAACAAACGGAATACTTAGGCTATAAATAAAGGGCTTAAAACTTACCCGATTACCTTTTCACCGCTTTCTCACAGTCAAAAGCTTTTTGAGCCCCTTGAGTTCTTGAGCCCTAGCCTTTGATTTCTTGAGCCCTAGCCTCCATTTCCTCAGAACAATCCAGCGATCGCGATGGTGAAGACCAAGGGATCTGCGCCTCCTTCGGCCTTGGCTCGGCAACAGGCGGCCGCAGCGGCAGCAGCGGCAGCATTGGCGGCGGCACCCTCGATGCAGGCAGCAACATCCATGGCGGCAGGGGGGAGAAATCCCCAAATCGCCGATGACCAAGGTCTGTGCCCACCGTCGACCAAATACTTGGATCAGTCTTTTGAGTTAGGGCCTTCTACCTGCAAGAAAGAGTCTTTGGCAATCACAGCAGGGGGAAAGATTAGCAATGGAGTTATGATTCGGAAGCCGGGCAAAGAATCGATTCCATCACCAAGACCCGGAGAGGTTGTAGTATTCGAAGCTTTTTTCGAAGCAGGCTTAGGCCTCCCTGCTGTGGATTTCTTGGCCGAAGTACTTGACCTGTTCCATGTAACCCTCCCCCAGCTATCTCCGAATGCTGTAGCTAGATTAGCTATCTTCGAGTGGGCGCTGAGAGCCGAAGGTTGTGAGGGGAGAGCTGAAATCTTCGCTGCACTTCATAGAGCAACTTGTCAGCCGAAGACCTTCGTAGGGTCCGGAGGTGAGAAAGTGTTGGTTGCCTTCGGAAGCATTAATTTTAGGCTTCGAGACGAATATGCTCTGCAATTCCCTGCTAAGGCCATCAATGCTAGATGGTACACCGATTGGGTCCTGAGGTGGTTTTATGCCGAAGTCGGAGCGAGCAGTCCTCTGGCTGGGCCCCTCAAAGAAATCCAATTCCGGAAGGAAGCCTTAGTGCAACCTGACGAAGGCCAGCTCGAAGCTCGCCTCAACTTGCTTCAGAAAATCAGCCGAAGGTTAAGCATGCGGGACTTAGCCGAAGAATTCCTCGGACTGCAAATTCCTCCGTTGATGGCCAACTGGCCTATCGTCTTCGAGGATGACTCGGAAGGCGGTCTTCGCAAGATCAATTATACTTCGAGCCCTGCAGGTAACTTCGAAACCAACATGCATTGTACATATTTACTTCGAAGAAAGACTAACTCGAATTATTTTTTAGCTTCTTCAGCCCCTATTACTTCAGAGCAAATTGTAAGGGCTTCGGAGAAGATTCTGGGTGCCCCAACTCCGACAGAAAAGGAATGGCGAATTAAATTAGTCGGGAGTTGGGAGCGGTTTAACAGAGTATGGGGAATGTTGGAGTTAACTCCGCCCCCTCTGATGGACTGGGTGCCTCTGGAGAAAGGGCCCAAGAAAAGAGTGGCTGAAGCTGGAGCTTCTAGCTCCGCAAAGACTCCGGTGAAGAAGGTGGCTCGGAAGCCAAAAAATCTCGCACCTTCGGATCCTGCACCTTCAAGCTCAAGAACCTCAATCTCTGGTTCTAAAGAAGATGAAGGTATATTATTAGTGAAATTGATTGATGAAGATGCAGCTCAACGAAGTATTTACATTGAAGATACTGCAGGTATACCGGAGCCCCAAGCCAACATCGAAGAAGTAAGAGCTCCGGATACCCAGGAGGAACAAATCGAAGCCCCTATGGGTGGAGATGAAGTCGAGGTTCCGACAACTTCGGTGGTGGAGGAAAGGACTGCTCACGGAGATGCTCCGACAGTAGAAAATCCAACTGCGGAGTCAGATGATGACTTCACTTTTGATCCTCCGATCAGCCCAGTGCTCGATCTCCCGGAGAATGTCGAAGGTAGATTTCGCATAATTCATATTAATTTATGCAAAATTATACAATGTATAATATTTTGTTTTTTCAGAGCCTCCTGTTGTCGAAGTATCTCACGAAGATACAATTCAAAGGCCTTCGACAACTTCGAAGCCACACCCGGAGGTTACTCAACAAGGGCCTGGAAGAGGTAAAAGACACATAGAGCCTCTCCCTACTCAAGGATCGACTTCATCTGAGTCAACAGATGAAAGTGAATCAACTGAGGGGGGGCCATCTTCAGAAGTTCCAAGGGCCTCGGAAGAACTCTCCGGACCTTCGCTAAGCAGAGCTGATCAGAAGGCTTCAGAAATGCTTCCTCTCATAACTCCTTTTTTGGAGGAGAAAACCGGACTTGGGACTTTGGTTAAACCTTTGGGTCAAGCCAGTCGCAAAGTCGGGGAAACAGAACTGGTAGCCCTTTTAAGCAGAGCGAAGGGCTCGGAGCTTAACCTTGCTGTAGAAAGAGCAGCTTATCAGGTATAAAGCATCTTCGAACCAAATAGCAAATTATATATGAATAATTTCTTATTTCAGTTTTTCTTTTTTCTTAGCAAGCAGTCTTAGCCCGCGCTGCGGCTTTATCGAGCGAAAACGAAATTGCTCAACTTCGGGAAGAGAACGAAGCTCTTCAAAGAAATTTTAACTTCTCCGAAGGTCGAGTAGCTCAGATGGATAATGTAATACTAGCAGAGCGAATGGCTAGGCAAAACTTGGAGGCTGCGAAGAAAGAGCTCGAAGCAGAATGAATTGTGCTTCGAGCAGAAGTTGAAAGACTGCGGAAGGAGGATGTTGCTAAGGGGTCCGAACTTGTGAGACTTCAAGAAGAGGCTAGCCAACTCCTGACTCAAAAGAATACATTGACTACGGAGAATGCTAAAATCTCTGGAGTTCTAGCAGAAACGACTTCGGTCAAGGATGCACTTATTGAGGAAAAACTCAAGTCTGAGAAGGTGGCTTCGGAGGTCATCGAGCAGATGTTAGGTGTCTTGGAGTACTTCGGTACTACTGGATCACTACCTTCGGATGACAATGTGACTCTGCTGCGCCGGTTAAAGAGGATCCAAGGAGCAGCGAAGCAAATGAAGACGGCAGGCATGCGTTATGGAGAACTCTCCGGACAAGTGTCTGCCCTTGGATTACTTCGTTACTATGAGGATTTGGGCCGAATAATTACTCCGAGCGCAGAGGGCTCCATCATCTTCGACGACGCGAGACTTTTGACTCCTTCCGAAGGCGTGGCTGCCGCCTGGCGAGCCTTTCAAACTTCATGGAGAGCCGAAGGTCGATCTGCGATCAAGGCTTGGATTGATGAAGGCCAACGCCAGAAGCAAGTTCGGAGCCAAGCTTCGAGCAGTCAACCTCCTTCGAACCCGCAGGTTTAGGAATATTTTAGGATTTCTAACCATGTAAAGCTTTATGCTTGTAAACATTTATCAATGAAAATCTTGTTTGTCATATTTTTAGGCTTTGCCTCTTATGGAAGATATCGAAGTGTTAGAGCTTAACAGCGAAGTTCGCTCATTGTGGAACACCTTCGAACTTCTAAAGAGTTATAAGCGTCCTCGATTTCTTATTCCTCGAGATGACTCCGGCGTTATTGCGCCCGAAGTAATCAAAGACGTATTGTCTTATATTAAAGAGGAAGATAAAGAGATTGACGCAAACACCTCATCTTCTGAAGACACTAATTGGTCCGAAGACGAAGGTGAAGCCCAAAATAAAAGATCTGAAGATCTTAGAAGCTGGGAAAGAAGCCCCGAGCGGCTTCGAACTTGGGTCGAGCTTCAACAAGAGCAGAAGGATTTTAGAGCATCGAAGGGGAGGAAGAGAGTTAAACGTAAAGTTCTTAGAACTTCCGATGTTGGAACTAGTCGTTCCACCCCTAGCTCTCGGGACCGAAGAGGTCTCCGATTCCTTCTTGGTATAGATACCAATTTTTCATAATGTAATCTGTAAATACATTTATTTCAATAATGAATGCCGATTTAAAATTGTCTCCATATTTACTAGCCCCTCTTTGGGTATAAGCAACTTCGAACTGTATTCAAAGATGGTTATGCGCAAAGAAAAAACTTCGGAGTACAATTTTTTGGGGGTTCGGAGCCCCTCTGTCATTTAAAGATCTTTTGAAATTTTATGAAATGTCTTCGACTTTTTGTAGTCAGAAGAATGGTAACTTGGTACCTTTGTTTTATGAAAGGAATCAATTGAGATAACTTTCCAGGACACTTTAGTGTCTTAAAGAATTTTGTCACTTTGGACTTATATGAACAGACATTCGAAGCTCATGGCTCAAATGTTGTTTTGCTTTAGCCACCTTCGGCTATTTGTGAGAAGTCTACCAGCCAATGGCTTGGACTTCGCAGAATTTGGCCACCTTCGGCTCTTTTTACGGATGTCTACCAGCCAATGGCTTGGACTCCGTATAATTGTAGCCACCTTCGGCTATTTTTGCAGAAGTCTACCAGCCAATGGCTTGGACTTCGCAGAATTTGGCCACCTTCGGCTCTTTTTATGGATGTCTGCAAGCTGCAGCTTGGACTCCGCAGATTTTGGCCACCTTCGGCTCTTTTTACGGAAGTCTACCAGCCAATGGCTTGGACTCCGTAGAATGTGGTATTGGCTCTTTTACGGATGCCTACAAGCCGTGACTTGGGCTCCGGATGGATTTCAGCCACCACACCGGAGGCTTCGACTTTATGGGTACGAAGTCCGGAAATATAGCCCAGCTTAATGACACTTCCCTCTCAGTCGACCCCACGGTTCCAGCGCGTCCGCTCGGGAAGCTGGGAGTGTATGAGGGGAAGGCAACTATCAGGGTTTATGCTTTATTAATTTAGAGGTGATTACAAGCGAATTACAAGGAGCCCTTATGCGAAGTATCGCTTTAGGTGCTCCGCATGCCAAGTATGTGCTAACTCTTCACCTTCTAAATTAGCTAATTTGAATGAACCAGGGCGCCCTGAGCGGACAATTAGATATGGACCTTCCCATTTATTGCCTAACTTCCCTGGTGCTATAATGCTTCGTAGAACCAAATGACCCGGCCTTAACTCGCTGAGCTTAACCTTCGGGTCATACCAAGTCTTCGTCTGCTGATGATACTTTGATAAATTAGCTACAGCCCGAAGTCTTGTTTCTTCTGACAAATCTAACGAAGCTTGTCTTTCTTCTTCGATGTCTGGTTCGGTGCTGCGAAATGATCCCCCTTTGAGCTCCGTTGGAGTCATAGCTTCATCTCCGAATAGCAGTCTGAACGGAGTAAAACCTGTGGACCTTGTTTGCGTAGTCCGAATGGACCACAGAATCTTCGGAAGCTCTTCGGTCCACAGTCCCTTTGATAATCCTACTATTCTTCGATTTAGCCCTGATAAAATATTTCCATTGGCTCGCTCAACGGCTCCATTCGACTGAGGATGTCTCACTGCAGCAAAACATAGTTGAATGCCTAGGTCTTCGCAAAACTTCCTGAAGGGTTCTGCGTCGAACTGTGTTCCATTATCAACTGTGAGATATCTAGGCACTCCGAATCGGCAAATAATGTTCTTCCAGAAGAATTTCTGTACATTGTTCGAAGTGATAGCTGTTAAGGGCTCTGCTTCTACCCACTTAGAAAAATATTCAATAGCTACCACTGCGAACTTCAGATTTCCCTTTGCTAACGGAAAGGGGCCAATTAGATCCATACCCCATCTGGCCATAGGCCATACCGGAGCAATGATTTGAAGAGCTGTTGGTGGGCGATGACTCCGTCGACCCATCCATTGGCATCCTTGACAAGTGCGGACCAAGCTCTACGCATCAGCTGTTATTGTGGGCCAATAAAGCCCCTGGCGAAGTGTTTTTCCTGCCAGAGCTCTAGGGGCTAAATGGCTTCCACAAAGGCCTTCGTGAATTTCTCGAAGAATTTCTTGGCCTTCGGCTTGAGATATACATCGGAGTAGAGGGGAACATACTCCGGCCTTGTATAATATACCGTTGATTAACTGATAGTTTCTTGCTCTGAGCTTTAATCTTGACAACTGGGGCTCTTCGGGCAAATTTGTTCCTCCTTGCAAGAGTTCTATGATTGAATCTTTCCAATCTGCACTAGGAATGCAAAGAATCTCCGCAGAGGCAATTTGTGGCACCGAAGGTACATTGAGCTCCTCATAGAAAGCTTCGTCAGGCACATCCACAGCTCTGGCTGTAGCCTTCGCTAAAATGTCCGCTTGCACGTTTTCAGCTCTTGGTATACTCCGAATGGAAATACCCTTGATGTGTGCTTCGATCTTGCGGATTTCTTCTAAATACTTTGCAAGCTGTGGATGTCGGACTTGAAAACTTTTGTCTACGTGCCCTGCTACTATCTGAGAATCTGTCTTTATAATTATTCTTGTAGCCCCTAGAGCACGTGCTTTCCGGAGTCCCAATAAAATTCCTTCATACTCCGCTATATTATTGGTAGACTTAAAGTTGAGTCTTGCGGAGTACATTGCTCTTTGCCCTGACGGTGAAATCAATACTGCCCCAATGCCTGCTCCGGATGCTTGGAAAGCCCCATCGGAGTAAATAATCCAAACTCCGTCATCTGATTTCTCTGGAGTCAACTTCGCAGGTGGAGTCCACTCTGCTACGAATTCTGCTAGGACTTGAGATTTGATAGCTGTCCTTGCCAGGAAAGATATGCCGAAGGGTGCTAGCTCTACTGCCCACTTTCCAATCCTTCCAGTGGAATCTTTGCTTCGGAGCATATCTCCTAAAGGATACGAAGTTGGTACAATTACATTATGAGCCAAAAAATAATGTCTTAGCTTCCTCGAAGCCATTATCAGAGCATAAACGAACTTTTCAAGTTCGGAGTATCTTGTCTTCGCTCCTGACAATGCTTCGGATACAAAATAGACAGGATTTTGGACAAACTTCCCATTGATATCTGCTTCTCTGACAAGGACTGCGCTGACAGCTGAACCTGTAGCTGCAAGATACAGGAGTAGGGTTTCGTCCGCAATAGGCACCGTGAGTGTAGCAAGATTGCTGAGATAATCTTTAATATCTTCGAAGCTTTTCTGACACTCCGGTGTCCATGCAAAATCTTCGGACCCTTTCAAAGCTTTAAATATTGGCAAGCTCCTCTCCGCAGATCTTGATAAAAACCTGCTAAGTGCGGCCAGACGTCCAGTCAGCTTTTGCACTTGCTTTAAATTCTCCGGAGGAGCCATCTTCTGCAGCGCAGTTATTTGAGTAGGGCTAGCTTCAATTCCCCTGCTTGAAACTAAGTACCCTAACAACTTTCCAGCCTTAGCTCCGAATATACATTTTTCGGGGTTAAGACGGATCCCACATGCCCGAAGGCTATTGAATGTTTCTGCTAAGTCTAGGCTATGTTGGTGCTTTAAAGCACTCTTTATTACAATATCATCCATATAGGCCTCCACATTGCGACCTAGTTGATGACCTAGAGCCTTAGCAACTAATCTTGAAAAAGTAGCCCCGGCATTTCTTAGGCCGAAGGGCATTCTTACATAGCAGAAGACTCCCGAAGGAGTTACAAAGCTCGTCTTGATTTCATCTTCGCGCTTCAACCATATTTGATGATAACCAGAATACGCGTCAAGGAAGCTTAGTAACTTCGAACCTGCAGTGGAGTCAACTAGTTGATCAATTTGGGGCATGGGGTAGGGGTCACGTGGGCACGCTTTATTCAGAGATGTGAAATCAATGCACATGCGCCACTTCCCGGAAGACTTCTTCCTGACGAAGACTGGGTTGGCTAACCATTCTGTATGGGCTACTTCTCTGATAATCCCAGCCTTCAACAGTTTTTCAACTTCGTCCTTAGCTAGAGCAGCTCTCTCTGCGGACATCTTCCGGAGTCCTTGTCGAATAGGCCGGGCCTTCGGGTTTACAAGCAAACTGTGCTCAATAATATCCCGATCGACTCCGGTGATATCTTCGTCAGACCAAGCGAAGACATCCAAATTTTCTTCTACGACCTTTTCCAAGGAAGTTGCAACTTCAGGAGGTAAATCTTTACCAAATTGAAAAGTGTATTCTTTACCATCTTTGACAATGATCTTCGTTGCAATCTCTCCTTCGGGACTTGGTCTCGGAAATGACTTCTTCGAGGCTTCGGAGGAGGCTGAAAAAATTTCTTCATTATCTTGGACACTATTTACTTGCCTCGGATCGAGAGGAGGACCGTGACCATATTCTACCCTCCGAGCCATGGCTTGATCTCCGAAGATTGTTAGGACTCCTGCTTGCGTGGGCATCTTCATGCACAAGTAGTTGTGATGCGCCACAGCTCCGAACTGATTCAACATGCCCCGTCCGAAGATGACATTATAAGCATACGGGGCATCTACCACATCAAAGATAACTTCTTCAGTTCGGGCTAGTAAACCTTCTCCGAAGGTTACTTCCAAGCCTATCTGGCCAAGTGCATCAAGCGGAGGTCCTGCGAAGCCTTGCAGAGGACGAGCCGCTGGGAGGAGATGCTTCCGGGAAATGCATAACTGATCGAAGGCTTGCACAAAAATGATGTCTGCCGAGCTACCTCCGTCAATTAGCTCCCTTCGGACTTCAGTCCCTGCAATATCAGCAGTGATAACCAATGGATCTGCATGCGGGAACTTAATACCAGCTGCATCCTCCGCAGAGAAAGATATTGGAACATGAGACCACTCCGGCATTGCAGCTGCAGATGACGAATTCCCAATATGGCCTACTTCTCGAACGTACTCTCTTCGCTGTCTCTTGGACATGCTTCCGAGGGTACCTCCTCCGGAGATAGGGAGAACTACTCTCTTTCCTCTATCTTGCCCTTCTTCTTGCTTCGGAGATGGCATAACATTGGCCACCGGAGGGTGCCTTGCAGCATCAAAATTTTCTATCCGCGCCACAGCTTGGACTGGGTCTGGGCGCGCTGCTGCTGGACTTCGGTCGGTACTGCCTCGACCCGAAGTTCTTTCCAAGTATTCTCCCCTTAGGGTAAGGATAGCCTTGCAAGTGTCAGTTGCATGGCTTCGATTCTCTCCATGAATACAGCAAAAAAGGGTCTGGCCCTTGCCAGCCGTTTTCCCTGGCGGCCTCCAGCCGTTGGACTTGTTCCCCGCAGACTGTGGAGCTCTTGGTGCAAACTTCTGTGGGGGTGCAATGTTCAAGACTTCAGAGCGAGGGTGCTTTTGCCCTCTTCTTCGATCATGTTGCACTTCGAAGACTGGTTCTTGCGGCTGTGCCGAAGTCTTCACCTCTGCTTTAACTTCTTGCAATACTGTCGAAGTAGCAGCAGACCTCCGAAGCCAACCCTCTTCTGACCTTGCATACTCCTCGAAGTATGACATCAGCTGTGATACTGTGGTGATGCTCTTCCGATGCAGTTTATCCAGAAGGCCTTTATGACTGATGCCTTCCCGAGCCGCATCAACCACCGAGGATGTGGACAGCCCCCGAATTTGCGACTTCGTGTGAGCGAAGCGCTTGAAGTACTGCCTCAATGTTTCTCCGGGGAGCTGTTTCACTTGGAAAAGGCTTCCTGTTAACATGGGAGGCACGAAGGTGCCCTGAAAGTTACTTATAAACTTCCTCTTCAACTATGACCACGAATTGATTGTTCCTGGCTTTAAAGACCAGAACCATCTCAACGCCACTCCTTGAAGAGCTAACGGGAAGCACTTCGCCATCGTGTCTCTGTCTCCGCCGCTAGCCTCAATCGCTAGGGCATAAGAACGCGCGAACTCTCCGGGATCTTCATCTCCGGCATACTTGCAAAGCTTCGAGGTTTTAAACTTCGGATCGAAGCGAACTTTCTGCAGCTCAGGATGCAACAGAGATTCATTGTCGTAAGAGGCGTTCTCCGGGGCTTCGGGATAACCAAGATCGTTGTCTTCGGGCACTTCGGGAATAGCTGGGGTGGCTTGAGAGCGAAGCCTGTTCGCAGCCTCTTGTCGCCACCTCGCTACCTCAGCTTGAAGGTTGGCCATTTGAGTGGCCATGTCTCCAAGGCTATCTTCATCTCCTCCGGAAGGACCTTTCGGGTCTTGAGAACTGGTATGATCAGTTCGAATCGGAATGGAGGGTGGCGGAGTGGCTCCGGGCGGTCGGAGTATGGAAGGGGTTGGCGGAGAGGTTTCGTATCCTCGAGGGATAGAAGCCCCTTGCGGAGTTTGAGGTGGAGGGATAGTCGAAGACCCTCCGACTTCGACTGTGTCGAAGGGTATCTCTCCGGAGATCCGAGAGGACCTCCGAGTGGGATTGCGAGGTGCGCTCCGCTTAGGAGGCATGATGTAAGAAGTTGGTAGAGAACGAAGTTTTTTGGACTAAGTTCCCCACGGACGGCGCCAACTGTTGGCGTAAAAGATTACGCTAACAGGTTTCTGTAGAAAAGAAACTAACAAACGAAGTGTTTGTGAAGCAAACTGTTCTAAGCCTCCGAAAGGATAATAGCTTAGAATAGTTCGAAAGTGTGTATTGAATCACTTGTATTCGGTCCCTATTACAGGGTGAAATGGGGGGTATTTATAGGCCTAAACATTAAGGAAAAGACCTATTTACCCCTCTATTACAACCGACATTAAGGAAACTATTCAGTTTCCTTAATAGGGCTAAAATGGTAAAAGACTAATCTAATAAGAAAGAAGATAAGTCTTCTATCTTAGCTGGCAGAAAAGATCTTGAAGGGCTTTAGTTCGAAGACATACTTCGAACCTGTGCCTGTCTTCGGGCTTCGAACAGGGTTCTGAGCATCTTCGAAGATGATCTTCGGACAATCTTTGAACTGGTTGGCTGTCTTTATGCTGCTTTGGCAATAACCCCGAAGATGAGATATTTTCCCCCAACAACACCTAATTGCTCATTTGTCTTAGTGAATTTTCCCTTAATACATTTATTACAGGGTTACTAATGGATAATAAATGAATTTCATCATACGTAAAGAAACACCAATAATATTATTATCTGAAATAATAACTAAGTGTCATAAACATTGATGATGCACTTATTGTCACAGAAAATACATCATTAAATGGAAAAATTAGGAACAAAAAATACTTAAATGATTATTGTGATGTGATGTGAGAAGCAATTCCTTTTAGAGGCCTATGATGCAAATTGTGCTATCATCAAGCCATGTGACATGTTCATTCCCTTCAACAACTTCTTCTTTCTCGTGCTCTTGGCAGAGAATGGATATGACCATGGTTCCATGGCAGCCATGAACATATTTGAAAAACAACACAAGATATGCTGAGGCCTCAACAACACTAGAGAGAGAGAACAACTAATAGTAAACTAGCTAGTTGTTATTGAGTTATTTGAAATGGCTGAAGACCAACATTGGATTATCTGCAATTCCTTTTAGAGGCCTATGATGCAAATTGTTATTGAGTTATCTCATGTATGTCATCAAAACCATGTGACACATCCATACCCTTGCAACAACTTCTTTCTTGTGTTGTTGACAGTGTATGGATGTGCACATGGGTTACATGGCATCCATGAACATATTTGAAAAACAACACAAAATATGCTGAGGCCTCAACCACTCTGTGCATTGTTTCGTACATGAAAATATGACAGCAGACCTTTTTTGCATAACCAAAATTATGATACTTTAGCCTCTTAACTATGAATAGTTTATCTATGGTGGAAGAAGGACGTCTCGTCGAGGAGCTCATCTACAAGTCTCCTACAAAAACAAATAAAGAGGGTTCATCTGAAGGATCCTCCGATAGTGAATCTTCGTACCACTCTCCGGAGAATGGACATCCAGTGGAGCCTAGGAAGAAGCGAACGAGAGAAGACGTTGATGAGGATTACATTCCTGAAGCTCAAGCGGAGGTAATTATTGCGTTAGTAACAAGTCAGAGCAACTTCTAACCGAGGATTACATTACTGAAGCTCACATTGTCTATCATCGTAGGATCGTCCAAAGCGAGGAAGCAAACGAAGATTATTCTAAGTCGAGGAAAGAACAACTATTGTCCCAGCTATTGAGTCATCTGAGACAATAGCTGTTGAGCCTGCTGCACTACATACTCTGCAAATGTGAAGAGGAGAGGAAAATGGGAGAAGAACAAGTTGCATACAGCTATCTACGAGGTTGAAGAAGTGTATGTTGATGGGGCTCCAAAGAAGCCAAAAGAAATCACAGCTAAGTGGCACAATGGCTGTGGATGTCTCACCAGGGAGCGATGTAAGATAGTTTGGAAAAACTGGAAGAGTGTCCCTAAAGCTACAAAGAACGAATTGTGGCAGCATATAAAAGCGCATTATAAATTCTCGGAAGATCGCTTAGAAGACGCTAAAGCTGCCATATTAAAGACTATCAGGAAATCTCTTCGTACATTCAGGACTAAATTGAACACACAATACCTTTTAGAAAGGAGTCACCGCTCAATGACTACAGCTTTATCATGCCAAATGAATGGAACGAATTTAAAATGTATCATTGCTCTGAAGAAGTCAAAAAAGAGAGCATCATGTTCAAAGAACTTAATAAGAAGAATAAGTTCCCACATAAACTTTGCCCAGGTGGATATAAGGCTAAGGAGGATGAGTGTAGTATAAAGGAAGAGGAGGACCGTGCAGCTAGATTACATGAATAGTTTTCAGGTGCTGATCAGCGCACTAAGAGATGGCTCCTAGGTCGAGCTAAAAAAACACCTGAGGGCCAATATATCCTCTCCGACTCACAAACTAGTGAAGTATTTCAAAAAGCAAAGGAAATCGCCGAGTTGGAGAAGACTGGAAAGTTCAAGCCCGAGGGATGTAATGACCAGCTTACATCTGCTCTCGGAAATGAGGAACATCGAGGGCGCACCCTAGGTGTCTCTTCTATAGCACCCTAGAAGAATACTTTCAAGAAGCAGGATGGTGCCACATACAAGAAGCGTCAATCATGCACAGACGACGCCGCAAAGAGCCGTATAGAGTGGGAGAGACACTTCTTTCATTTATTAGCGAGAATCCAAACATCATGCAGGCTGCAGCGGGACAGATAGTTGTGCTAGAGGTATGACTTGACATACTAAGAAGTGTTGGATCAGTACATGAAAAAATTCCTGTAAATTATATCAAAGAGGACACACCATGCAGTCTACATGTACCGATTGGGTGCAAAGGGCATTCCCAAGAGGCTGCACGAGGCATTGCTATGCCTGGGGATTTATTTCACAATCGGCCTATTCCTGCACAGTATACCAAGGTTCAGGTCAATGAGATCATCAACGACAGATTTATCAATGACCTCTTAGATATTCCAATGCCTGATGAGGGGATTGAGACAATCGGAGATGCGCTGAATAACTTTGTCTTATAGGCGAGCCAAGATATCAAATTACTCCGAAGGCAATTGTCGACAAGTTCTCATAGTAAATTGCCTATTTCTCGTCGCAATCCCCCACATATCCTTCATCTCATGATATGCAAAATATAGGATCTTTATCACTAGTTGATGAGCGTGAGATGGAGGAAGAGGCAGAGTAGGAGCCGGTGCCCGATAAAGTGGCAGATCATCAAATGGCTCAAGACCTGGAGGAACACGTGCCCGAAAAAGTGGCATATCCACAAATGGCTCAACAACACGTGCCGCAATAAGTGACAGAACCTTAAGTGGCCGAGCCTGATCAAGTGACAGAGTCAGTTCCAGCGGCCACACCTTAAGTGACAGAGCCAGTGCTATTGCCTAAGCCCGAGAAAAAAGAGAAACGTTCAGAGCCTCTACTATTGCTAGTGCCCGAGCTCGGGAAACAAAAACAAGAGGCATGACCAAAGCCCACAATCCACAAGATAATTGTTTAAGCTGGGTAGGGTTTTGAGCCAAAATCTGAAATGCTCAAATACTTTACTACTGTGGGGCAAACACGTTCTATGCCCGTAGAGGCTCACTTAAAGGCTCTAGTACAAAACCAGGGCTTACTTTCTGCGGATCAATGGACCTACGGAGATGAGGATTATATAGAATACGAACAAGGCAAACCATTCTTAACCCAACAAGTACTTAATATTATGACCTGGGAGATGAAATCATTTCATGATTGGTACCTCTAAGCGTCTTCGTTAGGAGTTACACAAATAGAAGTAAAGGTTCCAAAAGAAATATTCAACTGCCCAAAGTTTAAACTTGCACTATTTTTTGACGAGTTCCACCAGATGTTCCGTCTGAAGTGAACCGACATCACAAGCATGATGCTCTGTTGCCTATAAGTAGTTTTTTACTTTGTTAATACAAAGCAAAAATCAATCATATCTTATATTGACTAGTGTTTCATAACATATGCAGTTTGAATTCATTTAGTGATAAGTCTAATAAATATGGGTACTTGAACCCATCATTGATAAGTCAAAGTACATTCAACCCAGTACTAAACCAGAACGATGCAAAGTACTTGAGTGCAGGTCAGAAAAAGTTTCAAAGGAAGATTTTCAATAAAGACCAAGACGCACTTAAGAAGAATAAAAGGAGTTGTGCCGTGTTGTATATTGTGTGGTGCATGTTTCAATGGAGGGATAAAGACATGATAAGCGGGGCATATAACTTTAAGTAAATATACCCACTATATCCACTTAATCACGTTTTATCGATTATGAAACTAACATAATCACATATTACTTCTATCAATAGTGATCATTGGATTGCACTTCTGATATACCCAAAGAACTCAAGGGTTTGGGTGCTCGACTCTCTCGACAAACCCAGAAAAGAATATCAAGATCTAATAAATGTTCTTCAGAGTGCATATAGATATTACGTGGAAAAGTTAGGTGGCCACATGATCCACAAAGGCCTAAATAAATGCATATCAGAACCAACTATCCGGTAAGATTATAGTTTGAAATTTCTTAATTCAATTAATAAAGCCAAACTATATATTGTTCTAACTTTGTCTATTTTGAAGTGTTACAAACAACCTCCTGGTTCAGTGCATTGCGGGTATTACACTTCTGATTTCATGAGCAATGACTTAGGAAAGTATATGCAGACGGTCTCTAAGGATACTAAAGAATTAAGTTGATTTATTGTGTGTTAATCTAATATAACTTGCAACGTATGTACTTATATGTTACGTATGCATATGTCAGGTCCATCAACCGTTGCTGAGAAGAGCCAACTCTCTGAACAATTTTTATGCATATCAGAAACTCAGAAGCAAAAAGAAGATGCGCAAGATAAGAGTCGGCCTTCCGAGAAAAAACATTAAACAAAATGAGCTTGTATTTCTGAACAATTGTTAATTTTTATGTTTTGATAGATGTAAACTTTGTAAACTTGATGTGTGATGAATTGTAAACTTTGTAAATTTGTAAATTGATGAGATGGGTTGTTGTTGTGTTTGCTGCTGTGGATGTATGTGGGAGCTATAAATTTATGTGGTTGTGTTGCTAATGTGGATGTGGATGGCTGTGTGAAGCTGTATATTTCTGTGTTTTTATTGTGGCGCTGTTTGAATTAAGGTTTATAACATTTCTGTGTAATGGGAAAACACAGGAGTGGCGAGCGCGCTGACGTCATCTGACAGCCACTGCTGTCAGCCATAGTCGTGGTGGGCAGATGACGTCAGCGAGCCCGCCACTGTTGTTGACATAGTGGTGGCGGGCACGCTGACGTCATCTACCCGCCATTGCTATGGCTAACAACAGTGGCAGGCACATGATGTCAGCGTGCTTGACACTACTGTTGACGCAGTGGTGGCGGGCAATTTGCTTGCCACTACTAACCCTGGTTATTAGTGGCGTTAGAGCAGTGGCAGACTGGTTGCCTGCCACTACAGTACGTTTTTGCCCGCCGCTACAGTGAGTGTTTGTACTAGTGACGTAGCGACGACAAGGAAGGATACGTTTCCCTAACATCTTCTTCTGCTACACCTAGCGCATCTTGTGATAGAAGGTATCAATCTATGATCTCACATGCGCACGCTTCTTAGACTTTTGGGCGATTTTTGAAAATTATCTATGAAGACACATGGTGGAAAAACAGATTAGATATGTTTCTGTCTGTGGTAAATCGGAAGTTTTGATACTGATCAGAAGTTCTAATGGCAGATCGGAAGTTCTGATACTGATCGGATATTTCAATATCAAATAATGATTCGATACAGAGAGCAATTATTGCTACCAGAAATTCCTATATTGATCAGAAGTTCCGGCGGATCGTAAGTTCCGATGCTAGATCGGATGTTCCGACCCACCTGAATTTGAAATTTCGAGCCTGTTGAGCTGAGTTTTTTAGATCTAGATTTCAGTCACTTGTAGATTCCTCACCTAACTTAGTTTCGCAGAGAATGTTGTGACTGGCATGGCCTTGGATAAATGTGATGTATGAGATGCATGCAATGTATGTAAATTAAATATGGCATGTGTGTCATGGTTATTTACAGCCCAAGTCTGATGTAAATTTAAATATGACTTGCATGTCGTTTCGCGGTGCTTTGGCCCATGTAACTAGTATATGCTATGCGAGATAAAGTAGTACACTTCACGGAGGCCGGGAGCACGTACTCAATGATGGGAGCCATGGAGATGGAGATCGTCATGTGAAGAGGGCCATGCTATGTAACAATTAATATCATTGCTGTGATGCTTTCTTGTCTTCCTGTAATACTATTCTTGCATGTTTCGTGTGCGCTAGGGACATTACCATGCTAGAATATTTTTTCCTCAAAAAATTAAGTATTGATGCTCTTTCCAATAGCTGCACCCACCAAGGATATCGATCATCGATAGTGGGCCTGCTAAAGCAGGGTGCTATCTTTTATCTTGACCAATTGGGGTGGAAGTCAGACTTCTACACGTGATGAGGACATCGATAACAATGATAAATACATCAAACACTCTATCATTCCTAGACCAATCACTCGCTCTCATGCCCGGAAGTTTAATTATGAGGTGCGTTCGTTTCTTACTTTATATAATGTTATGGATATGGATGGGATGCTACTTATGGGTGATATTTTGACTCTGAGGAACATGTGAGAAGCACTTCTAGATCAAACACAAGAGGGAGAGGCAGCACAACAATCCAATTCAGATTCCACTTCAAACTCCGATTTTGGTTCGGATTCAGCAGAACACCCTTCGTTAAAACAGGCATAACATTCTCGTACGGAGGCAGATTTAGGTGTTCTTTAAGACGTTGGAAATATAATGAAAATAAATTTCCAATGGATCTGGTGCCAAGTCCTGGTTTGTTATGAAACGTTCTGTGTCATCTGAACAAGTCATCAGGTGTTGCATCAACGTTTTAGGCCACTTTGGGCCTTGTATCCGTTTGGGGCCTTAAGCCCATCATTAGGGAAGACTTTCCACAAACCCTAGGTATTAATACATTGTAACCAGTCATGAATTAGGGTTGGGTTTTGCTTAGTTTCGAATTGCCTTGCAGATTGAACTCTGACGTTCGTCAGATTGTGTAACCTTGCTCGAGAAATCGATCTCTCATCTGTTTGCGAGATTGTGTTTCCGTGTTCTTGCTTGTGTTCTCGATTCGCATGCAGGGATAAGCCTTCTTGGTGAGGTAAATCGTGTTCGTGCATGGTTGATAACCAACGGAGCCGTGGTGTAGCACTTGCGGGGTTCGGATTAGTGCTGATCGGAGGCTGGATCGTCAACATCGAGTCCTCCACCAATCGAGTTTACCCCCTCTGACGGAAGATCGGGCACCCGTGCGCATCAAGTGGAATTAGAGCCCAAGTTTCTTGTTAGGTATAACTGTATCCCTTAGATTCTCCTTGTCCTAGAACTCCAGAAAAAGACACAAAAAAAGAAAGTCATAGACATCTTGGGTAAATTATCCTTATCGTCCTAGTGTTTGAGCCTTTGCAATTTCGTCACGGTGTTGTATTGCTAAGTTTTGATCCATAGTCTCTGTCAGGTCGCTGGTTTAGAGTTGTGTTCTTGATCATGAGTCAAAGCCACAATCTTCTTAGTCCCTGGATATCCGAATCCAATCGTAAACCCTAGTCGGAGTCGGTTCGGAGTCAGTTTGACCTTGCTTCGGTAAAACGACCATAACTTTTGCATACAGACTCCGTTTGAGCTCTACCACCCGTCAAAACGACCGGGATGAAAAGACGCATCCAGCCGCTTCCGATTGGATTCAGGGGGCAAAATTCGGCTGGGAAGACAGATTTATAGAGTGGTTTATTTTTTTAGCCAGTGTAATTTCTTCCTTTTCGGGTACCTCGTTGAGTACTTATTATTTGAGCAGTCTGCAAAAAAAGTCCAAAAAAGGATAAAAAAAGGCCAAAATAAAAGAAAACAAAAAAAAGCCAAAAAAGAAGAAAAAAAAGAAAAAAATATGTGAAGTATAAGAGGAAGAAGTTGTTCTAGTTTAAGTTAAGCGTTGTTATCTATATCTCTAAGTGTTGTGTTTTTGTGTTCTTGTTATTTGAGTTGGCTTCTCTTCTCGTTTCTAGGAGCACAAATTAGACTAGCAACCAAGGCACGTATTGTGGATTATTATTGAGCTTTACTAACTGTTATCGATCTGTACTAATCCTTGCTACCAAAGATCAGCCTTCGGAGCTCCACCGTCCTTCTGATCAGTACAGTTTCCAGCCGACAATCGCTATACTCATGACTTCAACAGTATCACCCCCAAGCCATCTGGTTGTGCCACCTACTATGATTGGTAATAACTTTGCAAGAACTTGGTGAAAACACTTGAGTGTGAGCAACTCCACATCCTAGTAGTTCATAGGAAACTAACACACTTGTGAGCTTCTTTGTGTTTTGTGTTTCCATTAACCATGATAGGATCACAACACAAAGGCGATGAAGATGAATGTGTGTCCAAGTTCGAGCTTGGGTAGTTGCTGCAAGAACTCAATGCAAACATCATTAAGAGCAACCAGGACAATAAGAACAGATTGCAGAGGATAGAGAGGAGCATTGCCACCCTCGTCACCAGGAAGGAGAACCTAGAGAAACAACCACCGCCACCGAACGATAGAGCTGAGGATCTCGAGGCAGATGTCATAAATCAAGAAGAGTATATCCAGCCTTTTGCTCGAGAACCTCTTCCCCGTCAATGAAATCCACGTTGTCAAGGTATGGGAGGTAATAATGAAAACAACCCTCATGCTGATAATTCATTTGCTAAGGTTAAGTTCAGCATACCACCTTTTTTGGTTCTTATTATGCTGAGACATATCTGAATTGGGAGATGACAGTAGAACAAAAATTTAACTCTCATCTTGTTCTAGAAATTCATAGAGTTAGACAAGCCACTAGTGAGATTACCGATTTTGCTATTATTTAGTGGAACGAGCTATCAAATGTAGGCTTAGCACCTGACACATGTGATGCGCTAAAGAGAGCTATGCGTAGTAGATTTGTCCCCACTTCTTATAAATGTGATTTGCATCAAAAATTACAGCGTTTAAACCAAGGAAATAAATATGTAGAGGAGTACTACCAAGAACTGCAAATAGGAATATTGCGTTGTGAGGTAGTTGAGGATGAGGATGGTAAAATGGCTAGATTTTTTGGTGGGTTAAGAAGAGAAATTGAGGAACCAAGTGAAGGTTTTCACTGTGGTTCAAGGTTAATGATGAGTGATTGACGGGATTTGGCTATGATGTTCATGTACGGATGCTTGGAGGTGTGTGTTTGTGCTTGTCTCGTGTGTGCAGGGTTGAGATACTCGTCAACTGTCGATGGCAAGGGATTAGGGTTAGACAGGGAATCTAATGCCAGATGGTCGAGGATGTCAGTCGAAGTTGAGAGAAATCTCAGATGTACGCATGGACACCAAGAAGGACAAGGGATAACGGTCGATCGAGATGAGGTGTCGTTCGAGTTAGCAAAAGGGAAGCCAGTACAAGTGACAAGGTGGCTCGAGGGATGGAGAGCGGGAGAGACTTGCTGGTAGTCGAGTTCGCAGACTGACGACGATCGTCGACGATCTGGGAAGCTTTGTTGGTTTTTGCTGAAAACCGTCTAATCTCTAAATGTTTTTAAATTCCAATAATTAGGAGTCTATTTTCGTTTAGTAAATTAGATTAAGTGTAAACTTTTAGTATTTTTGGAATTTCCAAAATTCAGAAAATATATTAAAAGTATAGAGTCAAGTTGTAATTAAATAGAGTCAAATGTGGGTATTTTTCAGAATATGTAATTCTGAAAATACTTCATGGTCTTTTAGTTAATCTGAAAATACTCAATGGTATCTTTGTAAAGTGTCCCTCTAGGTTGTGCCTATTTAAAGGCCTCCACACCCTAGGGTTTGGGCTGCCCACTTTTGTTGAAGAACTAGAAAATTTATTTTCAGTCTTGCATTCATCCTTTCTAAACTTCTGTTCAGTCTTATGGATTGATTCTTTGCAAGTTTTTCATGTTCATCTTTGGGTTTGCTTCTTGGCTGATGTTTCATACAATGAACAGTGCACAGTAACCCTGTGCCTCTTGTCAACCGAGAAGGAAACAGATTGTTGAACATGAGTTTCTGCTTCCAGATAGAATTCTTGCACATCATCTTATGGTTTCAGTCCCTCCAAGAATAGTCTGAGGTACTGTTGTTCTTGACATTAGATCTTCAACAGTACATCTTCCCTTGTTTTTTTCATTGAACCTAAGAATTGTTCTTGCACAGCCACTCTTCTTCTTCAATCTAGTTCTTCTTTATAGATTGCTTCTTATCGAGCACAGTGAGAAAATCCACCGTTGCCTTTGTCGGTTGATAATCAACAGAAAACAGGGATACTTTTCTGTTTCTCGGAGAAAACTTTGAGGTGCTAGTTCATCTTCATGCTTAATTTTTGCAAATCAAGTCTGTCTTGTTTTGGATTTGATTTCCTAGTGGTATATATCCTTATGAAAACAATCAAGAAGCAATGAACTACCAGTTCTATAAGAACTGTTAAAGAATATTTACTGCTCTGTGAAATATGTTGTTTTGAGGTTCACTTCAAATCTTGATGTTCTGTTCATCTACACCTTCTTTTTGTGAGTATTAATTTGTGCAGAATCAGTTTAGATAAACTAAAGTATTAGGATGTTTGTCTTGTCTCTTTAACAGCTAACAAGAATTTTCATCTTGTACTTGAGTATTACATTACAAAAAGTTTTGTTCAGCTAACTACTTTCCGGATGATGTAATTATGTTGAGTAAAGTTGCTTGTCTTTTTTTGAACAGTTCTGCAACAACACATGTAATAGGTTACTCTGATTGTCTGTGCATATATTGTGCCTCGTTCGGATAGTTTCAGGTTTTGCTATTTGGTATTTCTTAATACAGTTTACATCACAAGGATTGCTCAGAACTCTGAAATTTTCAGAACAAGTTTAGAACTAAAGAAATGAATTAAAAGATCAGAGAAGCTTTTCAACAGGTACTGTATACAAACTTAGTCTCTTTGTCAATTTGAACTATAAAGTTCCATTCATTTGTGTTATTACTACTGGTTCTGAAATATTTCTAACTAGCATCATGTTGACAACTCAAAGTACGTATAGTTTCTGTTGCCGGTTGTTTTCAGAAGAATGCTGTGATTATTTTCTTCCAAAGTTGGCATTGATACTATAGTTTATCATAGCGAGTCATTGGATTGTAGTTGAGGTTTGTTCAGATTTCTTCAAGACTTTGTAGTAAGATGGCTCAGTAATTCACTTCCTTTTAATACTCCTGATCAGCTACAGTATTGTCAAATGTCTGATTTCTTTGCTGCATACTTGATTGATTCAATCTGAACTCTGAATTGATCACTTGAAGCTTGAACTTGATCTATCTTGGCTTGAATACTCTGATTACACCAAAAACTCCAATTTTGTGACACTGTTTTGGTTCAATCAATTCAGAATACTTGAGGGTTGCCAAAAGACTATTGAACTGATTTCTTGCTCATGAGGTAGTTAGTTCTTGAGAAAAAGACTCAACATCTGCTATTATGTAAAAATCTTATTTTACAAAGTGAACAAGATTCTCACAAGTGTACTGAAACAATCTTGGTTTTGGATGTGTATGCTCAGCCTTGAATTCTCACTCTGAGTTGTATTTAAATAGCAATTGTCAACAACATTTCATGATCTTGTACTGTTATGGTTGATTTGATCAGTTATCTCTGTTGAACATTGATACAAAGTGATAAGTGCATCTATTAAAGAAAGTTTCTGAATTTATGTACTTTGTCGGAATCTCAACAATCGAAGTAATCCTATCGACTGATTAGTTGCCGAAATATACACTATTTTTCAGAGATCCAAGTGTCGATAGGGTAAGTCAGCAAATATACTCTGATCTAGACCAAGAATTGCATCTGAGATTAATTTCTATTTTGAACATGTTCTGATTGCTCTAAATTGTGATTCTTGAGTTTTTAGAGGTGGGTTGAGTATACTAGTCAGGCCATCGATTTAATAAAAATTTGTTGAGGCGCCTATTCACCCCCCTCTAGTCGCCAATCTGATCCAACAATTGGTATCAGAGCCGGTTAGATCACCAGTTGACCTTAACCGGTTTGTGATCCTTGTGGCGACATGGATAAGAACTCTAAGATTCCGATGTTTGATGGTCGAGATTACGCTTATTGGAAGGTGCGCATGGAGGCTTATCTACTAAGCCAAGGAAGTGCTATTTGGGACATTGTTGATTCCCAATATGTGATCCCTGAAACTCGCACTTCAGAGACTAAGAAGTTACAATACGATTGTAATAGCAAAGCAAGAAACATATTGTTCATCAGTCCGAGTTGCAATGAGTTTGACATGGTCCAGCACCTTAGAACTGCACGTGAGATTTGGACTACTTTGACAACGTTTCATGAAGGCACTTCTCAGATTAAGTCAAGGAGTCAAAGCACTTATAACCAAGAATACCAAATGTTTGTGCAAGGCCCTAGCGAATCTGTAGATGCCATGTTTGCACGTTTTGATGGAATTGTTAGTAACTTGCGCTCCACTGGGACGTTAGCTTACTTGGATCATGATAGGGCGATCAAACTTCTCTATGCTCTTAATCGTAGCATATGGGAAGTAAAGATCTCAAGTATTGAAGAGTCCATGAGCTTTGACACTTGACTTGTGATGAACTTTTTAGTAAGCTTAAGTCCACCGAGATCACCAAGGCATCTCGTTCTAGAATTGGGAACTGTTTGCCACAATCCATGGCACTAGTTTCTAGTTCTAGCAGTGGCACCTCATCTGGATGTAACTTGTCTAGAGTGTGTGTTTTTTCTAGAGGTTTTGCCTTTCTTCTTTGGTCTCTATCACAAAAGAACAAGTGGACACATTGGACGATGAGGAGCTTGCTCTCATAGTCAAAAAATTCACTAGATTCTATAATGATAGAAGATATCAAAGGAGAGGATGTTCTTGAGGATGTTTTGAGTGCGGTGATCTTAACCATATCAAAGCAAATTGCCCAAACTGAAAGAAAAGAATGAACATGAACACAAGCACCAGAAAAGAGACAAAAAAACCCTTCTTCAAAGGCAAGAGAGGAAAAGTGGCAAAAAGAATGGCTAGAGCATTCGTGGCTGCTCTTAGTGACATCGACAACACCTCAAGTGAGGAGCCAAGCTCCGATGAAGAAGAACCATGCAAGAGCAAAGAAAAGAAGGAAAAGACAAAAGACTTCAACAACCT
This sequence comes from Zizania palustris, assembly GCA_019279435.1. Taxonomy (NCBI): domain Eukaryota; kingdom Viridiplantae; phylum Streptophyta; class Magnoliopsida; order Poales; family Poaceae; genus Zizania; species Zizania palustris. Next base: position 48,137,939 of record JAAALK010000080.1, read on the forward strand.
CTGCTTCATGGCCAATGATAAGCACAACAGTGATGAGCTAGACTCATCTGTGGTTAGTTTATCTCATGACCAACTTATCGTTCAAACGATGAATTACATGATGCAATCATTTCACAGGATAGACTACTCAAACTTGCTGCTAAAAAACGAAAGGAACTAAAACTCAAAATTGAATCTCTTTCTACTGAACTTGTTTTGTTGAAGTCTAAGTCTGAAAATGCTGAATGTGAGTCATGTCTTGTTGTAATGAATGAACTTGCTTAGTTGCGTCTGATTCATGATCAAAAAATTGAAAAACTTGAAAATGTTCAGAAACAACTTTTGGAGGAGGATTGTAGTCCTTGTGTCATCAATGAATGCTTGAATTGTTCTTTATTTGTTGAAAGCATTAATTTGAGAGATAAGCATGTTGATGAACTTAAGGCTAGATTAGAGAGTGTTGAGTGTTCTAAGGATGTGCAGCCGTCATGTTCCACCTGCATCATTCTTAAGGACCAACTCAACTTCTCTAGAGAGCAAGTCGAAAAACTTAAGTGTGAGAATGATTATCTACTTTCCATGGTGGATAAGTGTACTAAAGGGAAGGGTAAATGAATTTGCTTTTAGATAAACAAAAATGTGCGCTGAAAGGGCAGGGTTAGCTCTTGGGTTGGGTTATGAGAGAACTTCACCTAATACCCCAAGCAAAATTGTGTTCACTCTACCTACTACCCTTGAGAAAGAGAGAGCCCAGTTAGACACCCCTTAGAAAGCCAAAAATCCTACCCAAATTAAAAGGATAATCATTTCACCACCCAAGACAAACTCCAAGTAAAAACCAAGAAAAATTGTGAGGTTTGCACCAGAAACATATGAACCTACACACATGAAAGACTTTCATTGCTCTTATTGTCATTGTGTAGGTCATCTGATTGGTTTTTGTTATCGTCGTATGAAGAATGAACGTCGTGCTCATGCTATGAACTTTCATGATTACGATTATCCATCATTTGATTTGCATGAGTATGGTAATCGTACTTATTCTGATTTTGAGGCTCCTCATAGTTATATGGGTGACTATGCCCATCGTGGTTACATCATGCTTCATATGATGTTAGACCACGTAGAAGTTTTGGTCCAAGTCATTTTAGGAGACCTCAATACTTTGCAAGAAGACCTCGTTTTCAGTATGATTCTCCTCCTACATAGTCTCTTGTCTGGCCTAACTCTCGAGTTGTTTAGTGTTGGATACCTGAGCACTTTATTTCTAACCCCAAACACTGAGTACTCGAGGTCTTCCATCTCTATTTAGGGAAGACATGGAAGCCTAGAGAACAAGTAGATTATTGATTTCGGCTGTTCGCGCCACATGACTGGAAAGTCATCATGGTTCTCTAGCTTCACCTTAACCAAGAAATGAGATCACATCACTTTTGGAAACAATCACAAAAGTAGAGTGAAAGGACAAGGTATGATCAGAATCAATGAGAACTTCACTCTCACTAATATTGCATTGGTTGAGGACTTAAGCTATAACTTACTTTCTGTCTCTCAATTGCTTGATGAGGGTTATGAGGTTCACTTGGGTCGTGATGCCTCTCATGTTCTTGATTCTTCTGGCGCTTCATTTGCAAAATCTTGATAGTAGGGAGAGCGTTTGGAGCTGACTTCTCTGAGTCATTTGGATCTTCTCATTGCCTTTTAGCTGAACCTTCATATGAGCTTTGGATATGGCATAGGATACTAGGGCACATGAGCTTTGATCTTCTTGCGAGATTAAGTGCCCTAGGACTCATCCGAGGATTGCCAAAGCTCAAATTTGAGAAGAACCAGATTTGTGCTCCTTGTCATCTTGGAAAAATGGTTGCCGCCTCACATTGACCCATAAAATGGTGATGACTGAGCGACCCAAAGAACTTCTTCATATGGATACTATTGGTCCATCCCGGGCTAGCTCTTTAGGCGGAAAATGGTATGTTCTCGTTGTTGTTGATGACTATTCTCGCTACTCTTGGGTTTTCTTTCTTGTAAACAAGGATGAAGTGTTTATACACTTTCGGATTTAGCCTTGAGGCTATTCAATGAACTCCCTAGTGCAATGAAAGTCATTCTATGTGACAACGGCACCGAGTTCAATAATAGTTGTTTTGCTGGTTTTTGTCTTGAACATGGAATTGAACATCAGTTTTCTGCCTCAAGAGTCCCTCAACAAAACGGTGTTGTTGAGAGGAAAAATCGCACACTTGTGGAGATTGCTAGGACGATGCTCAACGACCATAGGACTCCTAGAAAATTTTAGGCTAAATCCATGAGTACAACATGCTACATTTTGGGAGGAAGCCCAAGATCACTCGCCTAAGAGTATTTGGATGCCAGTGCTTCATCCTAAAGTGAGGTAATCTAGACAAATTTGAATCACGCACATATAATGGAATATTTTTGGTCTACTCCTTTCATGGTCACTCATATCGTGTTTTCAATCTTGAATCTAACACTATAGTTGAATCTTGTGATGTGTCATTCGATGAAATATCTCCTTGTGTTAGTTCTGATATTGAACTTGCGAGTGAGCGTGATATGAGTGAAACTATTTTTGAGGAAGAGGAACCATCATATGGTGAAGATCATGATGTTGTACCACTACCTCCCTCTACGGCATCTCCATAAGCTTCGTCTACATCAACAAGAGGACCTGAAGATTCTACTTCTGGAAGCATGGAGCAAACTTCGGCTAGAGTTGAAGGGATATTCTGTCATAAAGAGAAGCACCGCTTCATATCCAGAGAATGCATCCTCTTGAACAGATCATCGGCGAGCTAAATGAACGAGTAACCCGATCTCATGCTCACTTCGTTGATTCTGCTTTTTTCGTAAATTTTGAACCATTATATGTTAGTCATGCTTTGTCTGATTCGAGTTGGATCAACGCCATGCATGAGGAACTTGAAAATTTTGATAGAAATCAAGTTTAGATTCTTGTTGATCCACCCCATAACATTCATATCATTGGAACAAAATGGATTTTCAAAAACAAACAGGGGGAGGATGGGGCTATAGTGAGAAACAAGGCTAGACTTGTGGCTCAATGGTATACTCAACTCGAGGGGGTGATTTTGGAGAAACATTTGCTCCAGTAGCTCGACTTGAGGCCATTAGTATCTTGCTTGCTTTTGCATCATCTCGTGGCTTTAAACTCTTTCAAATGGATGTAAAAAGTGCTTTCCTTAATGGTTTAATAGGAGAAGATGTGTATGTCAAGCAGCCTCCTGGCTTTGAACATCCCAAGTTCCCCCATAGAGTCTTTAAACTTCACAAAGCTCTATATGGGCTCAAGCAAGCTCCGAGGGCTTGGTACGACCGCCTTAGGACTTTCTTGATTGAGCACGGGTACAAAATGGGCTCTGTTGACAAGACCTTGTTCACTCTCATGCATGGCAAAGATTTCTTACACGTTTAGATTTATGTTGATGACATAATCTTTGGTGGTTCATCTCATACTCTTGCGGACGATTTTGCTGAATCCATGAGTAGGCAATTCGAAATGTCGATGATGGACGAGCCGACTTTCTTCCTTAGTTTGCAAATCAAGCAAAGCAAACAAAGAACTTTTGTTCATAAGACAAAATACACTAAAGACCTGCTATAACGCTTTGACATGTCAGAAGCAAAACCACTTGCTACCCCAATGGGTACTTCAGTTGCACTTGATCCAGATGAAGACGGAGAAGAAGTGGGCTAGAAGGAGTTCTAGAGCATGATTGACTCCCTCCTTTACTTAACGGCTATGTGGCTGGACATACACTTTGTTGTGTGTCTGTGCGCTTGTTCTCAAGCTTCTCCCTAGGCTTCACATCGTCAAGCTGTCAAGAGCATTCTAAGTTATCTCAAGCACACTCTTGAATTTGACATTTGGTATTCTGCATCATCTTCATTATGCTTGAGAGGTTTTTCTAACGCTGACTTTGCTGGATGTCGTATTGAACGCAAGAGTACTTCTAGGACGTGTCACTTTCTGGGTTCTTCTCTTGTGTGTTGGTCTTCACGCAAACAGTCTAGCGTTGCATTGTCTAAAGCCGAGGCTGAATATGTAGCTGCCGCTAGCTATTGCACACAGATTTTGTGGATAGTTTCTACTTTGCGGGATTTTGGGATGGATTTTAAAGGAGTTCCACTGTTTTGTGACAACACAAGTGCAATTAGCTTAGCAAACAACCCAGTACAGCATTCTAGGACCAAACACAATGACGTGCATTATCATTTCTTAAGAGATCACAATAAGAAGGGGGATATCGATTTGCGCTTTGTCGATACCCAAAATCAGCTTGCAAATATTTTCACCAAGCCTCTCGATGCTTCTCGATTTGCATTTTTGAGGGGAGAGCTTGGCATTTGTCATCCTTATGGCATCATGTGAGGGGGAGTTGTGTACTTTTGCATATGCTTCTGTAATACGATTAATTGATTTCACAAGTACATGCTTTATTATGCCTTTTACAATACTGTCTTATACTTTTGGTGATTATGCTTGGATTGAATACATCTAACTACCTATCTTGAGCATGGCTTTTATTTGTGAAAATCTGAAAATGGTCACTACTTAGTCTGGAAACTAGCATGAATAGGCTAGGGCTCATTTGCTATTCATTACATACCTGATAGCTTTGTCCTTTTCAATTGGATGCTAATACGCAACTTGATCATGTTATGCTCAAAATTAAAAAAATTGAAAAATGAAAATTGAAAATGATGAATGATAAAAAAATGAAAATGAAACAAAAAAATATTTATCTTGTGATAAAATTGAAAAGATCAAGGTGAGTTTGCATTGTCGCACTACTTTGTTCTAGATTGCTTACCATTGCACTTTGGTATGAACTGGGACATTGAAGTGTATACCATGATCAATGCCTTAAGCTTCTGATAGTTTATCCTAGGCTTGACTTGATCAGTTAGCATAAGGTTTACTTGCAAATAACCCTTGGCACTTAAAAGAAAAAGGAATAAAAAGTTTAATTTCCTCGCATATAAAGTTTGCTGCAGCTCCTTGTAGTGGGATGTGCTTATCTAGTTTGTATTTGACTAGCTTTTGTATCTCTTACCTTGCCATGTCTAGTATGCTAGTCTGAGTAGTGATGCTTTAATTTGGTAAAACATTAAAATGCTTGCTCTTACTGTTAATTAGATTGTATACTTTCGAGATTGTCATACAGTTGGTTAGGACAGCTTGTGAGGCACAATGCTTTTTTGTACTGTAATTGGACTTGATTATATTCCAGAAGCATTTCATTTACATTTTACTCTCGCAACTCATGGTGCTATGTTGATGTCTACATTGACAAAGGGGGAGAGTTCATGAGATTTTATTGCATATTGAGCTTTGAGGTAGTTTTGTTCTTAAGCATTGGTTCTTAAGCATTGGTCTATCATCCTTTTTCAAGTGACATGGTTCTTTTTGCTCTTTCTAGAGCTTTCATGGTAACTTGTGTGCTTAACTTGTTTTTTAATCTTCTTTTCATCTTGATTGTCAATGCACTCGTCAAGGGGGAGATTGAGAAACCAAGTGAAGGTTTTCACTGTGGTTCAAGGTTAATGATGAGTGATTGCCAGTACAAGTGACAAGGCGGCTCGAGGGATCGAGAGCGGGAGATACTTGCTCGTAGTCGAGTTCGCGGACTGACGACGATCGTCGACGATATAGGAGGCTTTGTCGGTTTTTGCTGAAAATCGTCTTATCTCTAAATGTTTTTAAATTCCAATAATTAGGAGTCTATTTTCGTTTAGTAATTTAGATTAAGTGTAAACTTTTAGTATTTTTCGGAATTTCCAAAATTCTGAAAAAATATATTAAAAGTACAGAGTCAAGTTGTAATAAAATAGAGTCAAATGTGGGTATTTTCAGAATATGTAATTTTGAAAATACTTCATGGTCTTTTAGTTAATCTGAAAATACTCAATGGTCTCTTTGTAAAGTGTCCCTCTAGGGTGTGCCTATTTAAAGGCCTCCACACCCTAGGTTTTGGGCTGCCCACTTTTGTTGAAGAACTAAAAAATTTATTTTTAGTCTTGCATTCATCCTTTCTAAACTTCTGTTCAGTCTAAAGGATTGATTCTTTGCAAGTTTTTCATGTTCATCTTTGGGTTTGCTTCTTGGCTGATGTTTCATACAATGAACAGTCCACAGTAACCATGTGCCTCTTGTCAACCGAGAAAGAAACAGATTGTTGAACATGAGTTTCTGCTTCTAGATAGAATTCTTTCACTGCATCTTATGGTTTCAGTCCCTCCAGGAATAGTCTGAAGTACTGTTGTTCTTGACATCAGATCTTCAATGGTACATCTTCCCTTGTGTTTTTCATTGAACCTGAGAATTGTTCTTGCACAACCACTCTTCTTCTTCAATCTAGTTCTTCTTTACAGATTGCTTCTTATCGAGCACAGTGAGCAAATCCCCTGTTGCCTTTATCGGTTGATAATCAACAGAAAACCGGGATACTTTTTCTATTTCTCAAAGAGAACTTTGAGGTGCTAGTTCATCTTCATGCTTAATTTTTGCAAATCAAGTCTGTCTGGTTTTGGATTTGATTTCCTGGTGGTATATATCCTTATGAAAACAGTCATGAAGCAATGAACTATGAGAGCTATCAGAACTGTTAAAGAATATTTACTGCTCTATGAAATCTGTTGTTTTGAAGTTCACTTCAAATCTTGATGTTCTGTTCATGTACACCTTGTTTTTGCTGAGTATTAATCTGTGCAGAATCAGTTTAGATAAACTAAAGTATCAGGGTTGTTTGTCTTGTCTCTTTAACAGCCAACCAAAATTTTCATCCTGTACTTGAGTATTACTTTATAAAAAGTTTTGTTCAGCTAACTATTTTCTGGATGATGTAATTCTGTTGAGTAAAGTTGCTTGTATTTTTGTGAACAGTTCTACAATAGCACATGTAACAGGTTACTTTGATTGTCTGTGCATACACTGTGCCTCATCCAGATAGTTTTAGGTTTTGCTGTTTGGTATTTCTGAATAAAGTTTACATCACAAGGATTGCTCAGAACTCTTAAATTTTCAGATCTAAAGAAATGAATTAAAAGATCAGAGAAGCTTTTCAACAGGTATTGTACACAAACTTAGTCTCTTTGTCAAGTTAAGAAGTTTTGTAGGTTCTGCATTTCTGAAAGGCAATCTGAACTATAAAGTTCCATTCATTTGTGTTACTACTACTAGTTCTGAAATATTTCTATCTAGCATCACGTTGACAACTAAAAGTACTTAAAGTTTCTGTTGCTGGTTGTTTTTAGAAGACTGTTGTGATTATTTTCTTCCAAAGTTGGCATTGATACTGTAGTTTATCATAGTGAGTCATTGGATTGTAGTTTATGTATGTTCAAGTTTCTTCAGGACTTTGTAGTAAGATGGCTCAGTAATTCAATTCCTTTTAATACTCCTGATCAGCTACAATATTGTCAAATGTCTGATTTCTTTGCTGCATACTTGATTGATTCAATTTGAACTCTGAATTGATCACTTGAAGCTTGAACTTGATCTGTTTTGGCTTGAATACTCTGATTACACTTAGAACTCCCACTTTGTGACACTATTTTGGTTCAGTCAATTCAGAATACTTGAGGGTGGCCAAAAGACTATTGAACTGATTTCTTGCTCATGAGGTAGTTAGTTCTTGAGAAAAAGACTCAACATCTGCTATTAAGTAAAAATCTGTTTTTACAAAGCGAACAAGATTCTCACAAATTGAGCTGAAACAATCTTGGTTTTGGATGTGTATTCTCAGCTTTGAATTCTCACTCTGAGTTCTATTTCAATAGCAATTATCACCAACATTTCATGATCTTGTACTGTTATGGTTGATTTGATAAGTTATCTTTATGAACATTGAATCAAAGTGATAAGTGCATCTATTAAAGAAAGTTTCTGAATTTCTGTACTTTGTCAGAATCTCAACAGTCGAAGTAACCCTATCGACTGATCAGTTGCCGAAATATGCACTGTTTTTTGGAGATCCAAGTGACGCTAGGGTAAGTCGGTAAATCAAACTCCGATTTAGACCAATAATTGCATCTGATATTAATTTCTGTTTTGAACATGTTCTGATTTCTCTGAATTGTGATTCTGTAGTTTTTAGAGGTGGGTTGAGTATACTGGTCAAGCCATTGATTTTATAAAAATTTATTGAGGCGCCTATTCACCCCCTCTAGTCGCCAATCCGATCCCATAGAAATATAGGACATAGTTGATTATAAGAAATATAATTCTCTCAATAGATTGTTTCACCTTTCTATGAAGGCAGAAAGAGAATTGCAGGGATGACAGCCGAAGTCGAAGAGCAACTTCACCGACACAAGAGCAGCGTTTGCAACGGGAAAATCAACACTACCTTCTCCTGCACGGTCTGCTGCCCCCTTCATATCCAGGGCTCATTTAGCAGCACCTTTGTCTTCACTACCACGAGAGGAGAAGAGTAAAATAGCCCTACCAGCAAATAGTTCCTCATCAGTTGCTTCTATAGGTCGAACCAGTGGAGTCATTTTCCACAATTGTAAAGGGAAGGGTCATTTCATGAGAGATTGCCCAAGCTAGAGACAGACATTCATTGCTACTGAGGATGGTGGGTATGTTAGTGCTAGTGATATTGATGATGGTGGTACTAACAATGCAGGTGATGATGAGGATAATGAAAGTGACGGCAAGGAGATTTTAGGTACTGCCGCCATAAAGAAGTATCGGGCGTTGATTGTACAACATGGTTTAAACACTCAAGTGGAGCAAACAGACACACTACAGCGACATAACATATTTCAAATGTTTCTCATTGTCAATGATCATCGTTTTCGTGTCATAATTGATGGAGGGAGTAGCAATAATTTGGTTAATAAGCTTGGATTGACCACACCTCCACATCCTCATCCATACTATATTCAATGGTTCAACAATAGTGATAAGGTCAAGGTAACACACTCTATGAGAGTGCACTTTTTCATTGGTACGTACCATGAATTTGCTGATTTTGATGTTGTACCCATGCAAGCATGTTAACTTTTATTGGGTAGGCCATGGGAATTTGATACAGATGACACAAATCATGGTAGGAGTAATAAATATACACTTATGCACAAGGGAAAGAAAATTACTTTTCTTCCTATGACTTCCCCCGAAATTATGCAATGTGAGAAAGAGAGTATTGAGAATAGCAAGAAGGAGATTGCACCACAATCTGAAAATCAGCAAGTAACTAACACTATTTTCCCACCTAAGAAAGATAAGAAAGACAATAGCTCTAAGTCGGACGAAATTAAATTGATATGCTTGCTACTAAATCTGATTTGGTTGATGTTAATGAGTTTGATTCTCCTTGTTATGCATTGATATGCAAAGAAGTTTTATTTTCATTTGAGGATTCTTCCACTTCTTTGCCTCCTACTGTCACTAACCTTTTGCAGGAGTATAAGGATGTGTTTCCAGCGGAGATGCCTTCGGGTCTACCACCTATTCGAGATATTGAGCATCAAATTAACTTGATCCCAGGAGCGACATTGCCAAACCGTGCTGCATATAGAACAAATCCAGAGGAGACTAAAGAAATTCATCGACAAGTCCAAGAACTTCTAGACCGTGGGTACATACGAGAGAGCCTTTGTAGCGCCCCAATTTACTAAATCGGAACATTATTGAATTTCATAAGAAAAACAATAATACAAGAGGTTCATCATGCGACAATTGTACATACGCAGTATTCATGGTACGCAGACCATATTTATTACATCAGAGTTGAATAAAAATAATAATAAAGGTAAATAGCATGACGAACGCCTTCTTCAGGATCTTTGCTTGACTTGGTCGCTACTCCAGACCGTCTTCATAGTAGGCATCCTCTGTGGGTTCCAACGGGTATGAGTACAAAAAATACTCAACAAGCCACCGCAAATGCAATAGTAATGCAAGGTAATAACAACGGAAGGATAATGGCTAAAGTGCGGAAAAGTACATTTTCAGTTATTGCATTTAGTGTAGTTAAATTTAATCACGCGGAAAAGTAAACATGAACATCAATGATATCATCTAACTCGAGGAGTACGTTTTACCTCCTCGCACAATAGTCCTTACATGTCAAACCATCATGCACATACATATTCAAAGTAATCTAACTGTGGGATGTCACGCCACCCGCCCTTGACCGTGGGCTCGACTTTTCGAAAAGATTTAAGACTCTGATCAGAGATGTACTACTATACCCACAAGGCACGCACTCATCCCAAACACCAAAGTGTAACGAGATGACCCATACCATGGGAACTCGTGCAAAAACCTCGGCATGAAATGCTCCAAGCGATAACCACCCGCTCTAGGTTTCGTCGGCACGCCGGGCCGCATCCCGGCTAACGTCGCACCCCCTTTTGCGCCACGTCGGTACAAGCCACCCGCAGGTGCTGCTAGACCCATCTCCAAATGGTGGCCTCGGTTTGGAACACTCCATACCTTAGTTAGGACTTACCCACTAGACTTGTGGTTAGTACGGAAGTGTATTGCAACGGATCCCGTAGACCGGTCCTTATAGTGCCCCGGGTGCTACCGACCAATGCCCTAGCTTGCACCCGGAACCCACCAAGCATTCACTCACAACCACAACTCATCACCAATAGAATTCCAAGGATAAGAAGTAACGGGGATCATATAGTAGAATCATCTTGCTACGACTCATTTTTATCCTATAGCAATCGTGTCAATACATCAGACACTAGCTAATAGTAGTCATCATATAGTGACAAGGAGGTTAGGCGAGATAGCATGGCTTGGGCTGCACATCAAGGTCGGGGGGATCCTAAATAAATATATTGTAAGGGTTTTATTTGACTAATGCATGTATAGCCTATGTGTTTTAGCGATAGTTTAATAAAATATGGGTTCAATATGCTCAAAAATGTTGTTTGGTGACTTGCCTTGTTCAGCGAAGGGAGCGGGAGGAACTTCCGGGAAATATTCTGGCTCCTCGACGGCGTCGTAGTCTTTCCAATATAAATAAAGTAAAATAAAATAAATACAACATTCAATTTAAACAATATAAAATCACACAACAAGCACATATGTTTAAGTTGGTTTAATTTAAAGGAAAATCAAGTTGTTAAGGTTCTGAAATTTATTTTATAAATAATTTTAAAAGGAATTAAAATGAAGTGTTGTCCTTTGAAAAAGGGTTTTACATGTGAGTAACCTCATTTTAAGCTTCCTATTCAATTTAAAATGAAAGGTTCATGGGCAATTTAGTGGTTTCATCCTATTAACAGGAAATAATTAAAAATAAGCCTTACTGAAATTTAAATAATCAAATTTACATTTTTATCCTAAGGGCATTTGAATACCTATTTAAATAAACATGAAAAAGTCTAAAGTAAACATACTGTTTTTATTGAACTAATGTGTAGAGAATAAAATTATAAAATTTCTGGAATTGAAATGATAATTTTTAGAGTTCAAATGCGCCAGATATGAATTTTACAAGTTTAAAATGGTTTCTGGAATTTATTTTCAAATTTAAATCCTCTCGGGTCCACGGTGAGCCAGGCCCACGGTTAACACGCGCACTGTGCGCATGGACTCGTTGATCCAGAGCCGTTGGATCTGGATCCGGTGGCCAGGCGCGAGGCGGGAGGGTTAAGTGATAATGGACGGCCACGATTAAAACGCGCGAAAGGGTACAACATGGACGCACGAGATCGAGTCACGGTTTTAAAAAGCGATTAACAGCTCAGATGGCCTGGTACTCCTTTGACCGGATCAAGGGCGGAGATTAAATCCCGTAGGGCTTTAATCAGAGCACTCTGATCGCGATCATGTGGCCAGGATTAAATCCAGCATGACACGCGTTAAGGGGCTTGTACCCCCTTCGTCTCCGGCGACGGCGGGGTTCGGGTGCGGTGGCGACGGTGCCGACGAGGGGGCTAGGCCCTAGTTCTATGCGAAAATGGAAAGAGGAGGCTACGGCGGTCATGACGGTACCTTTGACGGTGATGAAGGACGGCGGACGACGATCGGCGGTGAGGGTAGACGCAGAGGGTTCCTCGGATGCTCGACGGCGACGGCGATCCGGTGTTCTTCTTGGCCAACGAAGGTGTGGCCGAGGTTGGGCGGTCGGTGATGGTCACGACGCTGGCGACGGCGTGGATGGAGGTGGTTCGAGGCGACGGCGAGCGGTGGCCGGAGGTGAGGCAGGAGGGGTGCGCTAAAACGTGAATAACGGGCGTTCTGTTCGGTTCTGGACTGCGAGAGCGTGGGGGTCGAACGCGGTGGAGGACAGGGGTATAAATAGAGGCTCCGACGAGGGTCAGAGGGGGTCGCATGCAAGGAAAGCCGAGGGGGGGGGATTTACTCGCCAGCGAGGTTTCGCCATGCAGGTAAACGCGATCCGGGGGCTTAAACGTGTGCCTTAACGCGTTTAAATGGTCGGCAGGCCTCGGGGAATTAAATGTCGGCGTCGGTTTAACGGGAGGGGGAGCCGGCGAGCGGATCTGAGGCGAGGTCATCGGTTGGCGGAGTTAGGGGGGTTGGCATGAGGTGGACGATGGTCCTGATAGGCGGGGGCCACTGGCCAGCGGGCGTGAGCGCACGAGCGAGGCGACTGACGGGTGGGGTCGGGCTCGGGCGCGAGAGAGGGGTGGTGCCGACAGGTGGGGCCAAGTCGTCTGGCGCGCGCTCGAAGAGGCAAGGTCTCTCTGACAAGCGGGGCCCGGGTGTCAGTCCGAGGCACGCTGGGTAACGGGCTGGGCCGGCCGGGAGAGAGAGAAAAGGAGGGAGAGGCCCGTTACTATTCCGAATTCTTTTCTGAATAAAAATAATTGCAGAAATTGGTTTAAAAAAATAGGGCTACTTCCAAGGTTGATAAAAATTTGTAAAAATTCTCAAAAATATATCTTGGCCTTAGGATCCTACATAAAAAGTTTCAGCTCTTAGTTTGGCCATTTCACCTATGTTGTAGTTCAAAGTGGTAAAGGAGGGTATTAAAGGTATTTCCAAAATAATAAATTTCAGGAAATTGGATTAAACAATATTTTTATTACTTTGAAAATTTGGGATGTTACAGCCTTAGCCCATGTGTTGTGCCTGTTCTTTTAGTCCCTAAGAAAGATGGTAATTGGCGTATGTGTGTTGATTGTAGAGCCATCAATAATATTACAATAAGGTATTGTCATCATATTCCTAGGTTAGATGATATTCTTGATGAGTTGAGTGGGTCTATCATTTTCTCAAAGATTGACTTCATAGTTTATACCACCAAATTAGAATGAAATTCAGAGATGAATGGAAAACAACTTTCAAAACTAAGTTCGGTTTATATGAGTGGTTAGTCATGCCTTTTGGATTAACTAATGCACCTAGCACTTTCATGCGTTTAATGAATGAAGTATTGAGATTATTTATATGCAAATTTGTGGCGGTTTACTTTGATGATACCTTGATATATAGGAGGCCTATTGATGAACATTTGAATCATTTGTGTGTTGTTTTTAATGCTTTGAGAGATGCTCGCTTGTTCGGTAATCTTGAAAAGTGTACTTTTTTGCACGGATCGAGTCTCTTTTCCTGGCTATGTTGTTACTCCACAGGGTATTGAGATAGATGAAGAAAAAATTGAAGCCGTCAAGAGTTGGCCAACACCTCAAACCGTCACGCAAGTGAGAAGTTTTCATGGACTTGCTATTTTTTATCAACGGTTTGTGAAGAATTTCAGTACCATTGTTGCTCCACTCAATGAGTTGACAAAGAAGGGAGCTTCATTCATATGGGGTCCATCACAAGAACAAGCTTTTAGCATGCTTAAGGAGAAAATTACACATGCCCCTCTACTCCAACTTCCTGACTTTGGTAAGACATGTGAGCTTGAATGTGATGCTAGTGGGATTGGGATATGAGGAGTTCTCATACAAGAAGGTAAACATGTTGCTTACTTTAGTGAAAAATTGCATGTACCTAATCTGAATTATTCTACTTATGATAAGGAGTTGTGTGCTTTACTTCGGGTGTTAGAGACTTGGCAACATTACCTTTGTCCTAAGGAGTTTGTCATTCATTCTGATCATGAATCCTCGAAACATATTATAATCCAAGCAAAACTAAATAAGTGACATGCAAAATGGGTTGAGTTCATAGAGTCATTTCCATACATAATTAAACATAAACGTGGTAAATACAATATCATTGTAGATGCTTTATCCAGGTGTTTTACTATGTTATCTCAGCTTGATCATAAGATATTTGATCTAGAAACAATAAAAGAGTTATATGCTACTGATCTAGACTTCAAGGATGCTTTTGAAAATTGTAGAGAGTGCCGAACTTGGAATAAATATGTGCTGAATGACGGTTTATTATATCGTGCTTACAAGCTATACGTCCCAGCTAGCTCCATTCACCTTTTGTTTTTACAGGAAGCTCACGGGGGAGGATTGATGGGACATTTTGAAGTGAAGAAAACTGAGGACATGCTGTCCACACACTTCTTTTGGCCAAGGATGCGGCAGGATGTCGTGTGCTACGTCTCACGCTGCACTACATGTAACAAAGCTAAGTCACACTTGAATCCCTTTGGACTTTATATGCCCCTTCCTGTTCCTAATGTCCCTTGGGAGCATATATCAATGGACTTTGTCTTAGGTTTACCTAGAACAAAGAGGGGGAGGGATAGTATATTTGTGGTGGTCGATCGATTCTCAAAATGGCACATTTTATACCTTGTCATAAGAGCGATAATGCTACAAACATTGCTGATTTGTTTTTTAGGGATTGTTGGAACGACGGATGGGACCAGCAGGTTTTCTTAGTAGGAATGAGGGTGGTGTATTCAATGCTCCTTTTTTCTTGTCCATTACAACTGTAGTTGGGGGGTATTTATAAGGCGCCCCGTCCAGAGGCCAAGCGCCTCTGGAACGCCAACAGCTACACGGCCAACCGCCGGTCAACAGTACAGACAAAACAGACTATATACAGTACAGACAAGAAGATTCGACTCTAACATCGTATCAGCCGTGTCGGACGCTGCCTGCGCCGCCCGACACGGCCAAGAGGATCGCGATCCTGTCCCCCTGTACATTTGTCTCGTCCTTTTCGCGCCAACACTCTCTTCGGGTTCGCTACTGCGGCCCGAGGGAGAGGCCTTCGGCAATTCCCTCCCGGAGGGCGGCCTCCGGCAGCCTTCTTTCGGAGGGCGGCCTCTGGCAACCTTCTCCCGGAGGGCGACCTCCGGCAACCTTCTCCCGGAAGGCGACCTCCGGCAGCCTTCTCTCGGAGGGCGGCCTCCAGCAGCCTTCTCCCGGAGGGCGGCCTCCGGCAACCTTCCTCCGGTAGTCTTGGCTTCAGATCGCCAGGCGGTGGGCCCCCTGGCCATCGGGATTATCTCCCCCAACAGTAGCCCCTCGCTTCTTTCCTCTCGGGAACCCTGCGTTAAGAGAGGGTGGAAGCGCACATGATAATTCCGATAACTTTCATAAGGATGTAACTTACATTGAGGTGCCGGGCCTGGTCGGAGTGCGACCCCCTTCGACGGACGCGGAGGAACTCCGGAGCGGGCAAGTGCGGCCGGACCGGAGGTGGGGGTCCACTCGAATTACCCTTCCCGAGGGGTTGGGAGAAGTTTGACCGGCTCCCTAGACGTTTATGCGCCTCGAACCCTAGGGCTCCAGCCCCGAGGAGGTGGCTCAACGCCGCCCGAGGCAGTTAATGCCGCGGGCGTGCACTCGGCATTGGGGAGGCGAACCGTCGGCAAACCGCCGCGCCCCGAGGCGCCGGTTAGGCATTGAATGCAGGCGCCATGCAACCGCCGCGTTCTCACGCGGAACGAGCGGAAGAGGAAACTGCCTGCTTCTTGCTTAAATACCACCCGATACGCGTCTGGTTCCTTCTTCTTGACTTCACTGCGCACGCCCCAGCCACTCCAACCTGCACCCACTTCACCTCCTGAGCGCTAGCCCTCTTCTTGCTCCTTGCGTGATGGCGAGAAGTGACGCCCAGACAATGGCGATGGATCCACGCTTTCTGTAGCGCCAGATGGCAGCGGCGGCGGCGGCCACCGGCCCATCCGAGACATGCGGCTCGCGCGAGCTTTGTCCTGCCTCGGAGTGGTTCCGGGAGCAGACCTTGGAGCTTGGCCCATCCACATGCACCGGGGCGTCGATCGAGCAGGCGACCAGGGGCCGCCTCGGTCCCGGGACGTAGGCGAGGAGACCAGGTCGGGAGACGGCCCCGCAGCCGCGAGAAGGCGAGGTCGTCGTCTTCGAGGACTTCTTTGAGGCGGGGCTGGGGTTTCCCGCCTCGGAGCTCCTTGCTGGGGTGCTGGACGCATTCCACGTGGAGCTCCCGCAGGTGTCTCCTAACGCCGTGGCCCGCCTCGCCATCTTCGACTGGGCCATGCGCGCCGAGGGCTGTGAAGGAAGGGTGGAGGTCTTCGCGGAGATGCACGAGGCCCTCTGCCAGCCGAAGAAGAAGGGGGGTCAGATCCTAGCTTTCGGGAGCATTAATTTCCAACTCCGGAGGAAGTACGTGGACCACTTCCCGGCGAAGGCCATCAACGAGAGGTGGTACTCCAAATGGGTGAGCCGGTGGTTCTACGTCCATGTGGGACTTAGCTCCGGACTCGCTGGGATTCCGCGCCATATCTGGTTCCGGAAGGAGGCGCGCGTCGAAGTTGACTCCGGCTCGATCTCCGCGAGGATCAAGCTTCTCCAGATCGTCGCTCGCCGAATGAGCATGCGCGACTTGGCGGAGGAATTCGTGGCCCTTGAGATCCCTCCGCTGAAGGAAGAATGGCCCGCGTCGCTCCGGAGCAGCCGGGATGCATCGATGCCAGCGGAGCTCTCCCGCCAACTCGGTAAGTGTTTGCGCTTGTTTACCTTGACTCCGCCTTCTGCTCGGAGGGTATATTGATTCTAACCTTTGGACCGCAGGGTCGCTCATGGCCCGGACCCCCGAAGAGGTGGCCCGCCTGACGGAGGGGATCCTCGGTGCGCCTACCCAAGCCGAGCGCACCCGACGATTGGAACTGGTGGGTTCTTGGGAGCGCTTCAACCGAGTGTGGAGCGCTCTTGAGCTCTCGCCTCCGCCTCTTCCGGAGGGAGAGGCCCTTCGGGATGTCTCGAAGTGGAAGGTGGGCGAAACCGATGGTGGCCACTCGCCCAGTCGCCCCTCGAAGAAGAAGAAGAAGATAGTGAAAGGGCCAAAGTGGCTTTCTCCGGAACCAGCCTCCGCCTCCGGCTCCGAAGGAGGTGGATCTAGCGACGGGGCTCAATCGGAATCGGGGGATCCAGAGAAGGTGCCCCGACCGGCGTATCGGCAGGGGCTGAAGGGCCGGGGTCGGGGATCGCGGCTGGCTCGACCCTGGCGGTACGGGCCGACCGGCGCGAGGGAACCGCGCTTGCTCCTTTTTGACTTGACATGGTTTGGTGAGTGGGTGTAGAGGACGATAGCTTCTTGGACTAAGCTCCCCACGGACGGCGCCAACTGTTGGAACGACGGATCGGACCAGCAGGTTTTCTTAGTAGGAATGAGGGTGGTGTATTCAATGCTCCTTTTTGCTTGTCCATTACAACTGTAGTTGGGGGGTATTTATAAGGCGCCCCGTCGAGAGGCCAAGCGCCTCTGGAACGCCAACGGCTACACGGCCAACCGCCGGTCAACAGTACAGACAAAACGGACTATATACAGTACAAACAAGAAGATTCGACTCTGACATCGTATCAGCCGTGTCGGACGCTGCCTGCGCCGCCCGACACGGCCCAGAGGATCGCAATCCTGTCCCCCTGTACATTTGTCTCGTCCTTTTCCCACCAACGCTCTCTTTGGGTTCAATACTGCGGCCCGAGGGAGAGGCCTTCGGCAATTCCCTCCCGGAGGGCGGCCTCCGGCAGCCTTCTTTCGGAGGGCGGCCTCCGGCAACCTTCTCCCGGAGGGTGGCCTCCGGCACCTTCTCCCGGAGGGCGGCCTCCGGCAGCCTTCTCTCGGAGGGCGGCCTCCGGCAACCTTCCTCCGGTATTCTTGGCTTCAGATCCCCAGGCGGTGGGCCCCCTGTCCATCGGGATTATCTCCCCCAACAGGGATATCATTCGCCTACATGATGTACCCACCACCATTGTCCCTGATTGCGATGTGAAGTTCTTAAGCCACTTTTAGAGAAGTTTATGGTGCAAGTTGGGACCAAGCTGCTATTTTCCACCACATGCCACTCTCAAACCGATGGGCAAACAGAGGTAGTTAATCATACGTTATCCACCATGTTGCGGGTTGTTTTGAAGAAGAATTTGAAGATGTGGCAAGAATGTTTACCTCATGTGGAGTTTGCATATAATCGAGCGATACATTCTACCACCAAGGTGAGTCCTTTTTAGGTTGTGTATGGATTTAATCCCTATGCCCCCATTGATCTTTTGCCATTGCCTACATCTGAACATGTGCATTTGGATGCTAAGGCACGTGCTGATTTTATTCTGAAATTATATACCTCAACTAAAGAACACATTGAGAAGATGACCGAAAAGTATAAATTTGCTGGTAGCAAGGGTAGGAGACATTTAACCTTTGAAATAGGTAACCTTGTTTGGTTACACTTGTGTAAAGATAGATTTCCATATTTGAAAAAGTCTAAATTAATGCCTCGAACTGATGGTCCTTTCAAGATAGTTAAGAAAATTAATGACAATGCATATCAGCTTGAGTTGCCTGCAGATTTTGGAGTTAGCCCAAATTTAACATTTCATATTTGAAGCCATATTTGGGAGAAGAAGACGAGTTTGAGTCAATTATGACTCCAATTCAAAAAGGGGAGTATGATGAGGACATCGATAACAATGATAAAAACATCCAACACTCTATCATTCATGGACCAATCACTCGCTCTCGTGCCCGAAAGCTTAATTATGAGGTGCGATCGTTTCTTACTTTATATAATGATATGGATATGGATGGGATGCTACTTATGAGTGATATTTTGACTCTAAGGAACATGGGAGAAGCACTTCTGGAACAAACACAAGAGAGAGAGGCGGCACAACAATCCAATTCGGATTCCACTTCAAACTCCGATTTCGGTTCGGATTCAGTAGAGCACCCTTCTTTAAAACGGGCATAACTTTCTCGCACGGAGGCAGATTGAGGCGTTCTTTAAGGCGTTGGAAAGATAACGAAAATATCTTTTCAATGGATCTAGTGAAAATTCCTGGTTCATTACGAAACGTTCTGTGTCATCCGAACAAGTCATCAGATGCTGCATCACCGTTTTGGGCCACTTTGGGCCTTGTATCCGTTTAGGGCCTTAACCCAACATTAGGGAAGACTTTCCACAAACCCTAGGTATTAATAATCTGTATCCATCATAAATTAGGGTTGGGTTTTGCTTAGTTTCAAACTATCTTGCAGATTGAACTCTGACGTTTGTCAGATCGTGGAACCCCACTCAAGAAATCGATCTCTCATCTGTTTGCACGATTGTGTTTTCGTGTTCTTGCTTGTGTTCTTGATTCGCATGCAGGTATAAGCCTTCTTGGTGAGGTCAATCGTGTTCATGCGTGGTTGATAACCAACAGAGCCTGGTGTAGTTATTGCGGGGTTCAGATCAGTGCTGATCGGAAGCCGGATCATCAATGTCGAGTCCTCCAACAATCGAGTTTATTTACCCCCTTTGATAGAAGATTGGGCACCCATGTGCATCAGCACGCATAGTGTTGGTTTGCTTAATGGGGCTATCAAAACGGTTTTGGGCCTTAGAGCATAGAGTTGGAGGAGAGCATTGGGTGTTTATCCAACGACAAGAGTCTCATAAGATGTGATTAGCAAAGCGTTGCATACCTATGTCACCTAGTTTCTAGTAGTGATGCCAAATCTCACTATGAATTAGAATGAATATGGATCTTGCACCACTATTATTCATTAGAGGGAAAGTGATTGTTTTTAAAATAGTGGTACATCTTTTATTTGATAGAAGATAAACATTGCATAGTGTTGAACCTTGCATTTAATCTTTTGTAGATCATAGCACCTGCTACTCCTTCTGTTAAGAGCACTCCAGTTTTTAATTTGTGATCTATACTTGAATGTGAGAAATTATCTGGAACAAACTTTATGGATTGGTATCAAAATTTGAGAATCATTCTTAAACAAGAGAAAAATGATTACATTATGGAGGAACCCCACTATGATGAGTCAGGAGAGGATGCTTCGGTAGCATACATGCATCCTTATGAGAAGCATGCTAGTGATTTCGTGGATGTTAGCTGTCTGATGCTTTCCTGCATGTCCTCTGAGTTTCAGAAATAATATGAATAACATGATGCTTACGATATGATCGTAGGTGTCAAGGGCATGTTTCAGAACTAGGCAAGGATAGAGAGATATAATGTGTCTAAGTCCCTGTTTGGGAGTAGCCTGGCTGAAGGGAGCCTAGTGAGTCCTCATGTGATCAGGATGATTGGTTACATTGAGACTCTAAAGAGACTAGGTACCCCACTAGATCTATACCTAGCTATTGATGTCATTCTTCAATTGCTTCCACTGAGATTTGAGCCATTCATCATGAATTACAACATGGTTAGACAGTAGAAGACACTAGCTGAGTTGCATGGGATGCTAAAAACTGCTGAGGAGAGTATCAGGAAAACTCCAAATCATATGATGATGGTTCAAAAGGAGGGAAAAAGAGAAAGAGGAAGGACAATGCTAAGACTACATATTCTATCTCTAGTGCGAAGTCTAAACTGGCTGAAAAGTCTAAGTCGTGTCCTGCTGGCTTTGATGTGTGCACCACTGTCACAAGCCTAGGAATTGGAAGCGCAATTGCAAGGCGTACCTAAAAGAGCAGAAGATCAAGAAGGGAAGTGTGACTTCCACTTCAGGTATTAATGTTATTGAAATTAATCTTACTACTCGTCCAAATGATTAATGAGTATTTGATACCAGATCGATGATTCATACATGCAAATCATTGTAGAGGCTGAGTAGAGCAAGAACATGTGCAAGTGGCGAGCTAGATGTCCACATCGGGAATGGTGCAAAGGTTGCAGTGTTGTCCCTCGGTGTTTATTCACTGTCACTACCGTCAGGACTAGTTTTAGAGTTGAATAATTTTTATTTCATTCCCGCCTTAGACAGAAACATTATCTTTTCTTCATGTTTAGTGGAAGATGGTTTTGAATTCGTAATAAAGAACAAGTGATGTTCAATATTTTTGAATGGCATTCTCTATGGTGTTTGTCCATTAGTGAATGGATTATATATTCTGAGTCTTGAAGACGCACACGTTTAGAACATTAGTACTAAGAAACAAGTACGCAATGATTTGAATCCTACCTATGTCTGGCATTGTTGTTTGGGTCATATAAATGAGAAATGCATGCAGAACCTTCATACTGATGGACTTTTGAAGTCATTTGATTTTGAATCATATATCACATGCGAGTCTTGCTTACTTGGCAAAATGACAAAGACGCCTTTCACTGGACAGAGTGAGAGGGGGAGTGAGCTATAGGCCATAGTACATACTGATGTGTGTGGTCCAATGAGTCACAAGGCTAGGAATGGTTTTCAGTACTTTCACTACTACAAACCGTCATTGTAGTGGCGTTGGGCAAAACCACTGTAGTGGCGGGCCATTAGATGTCCGCCACTACAGTTGCTGGTGCTGACGGATCTCATTCTAGGAGGTAAATCCACGCCGAATCTCACATTTATTTTGTATTTAATCATGTATACAATGAGTTATTAGCGTTTTACTAATTTAGGGTTTGTGAATAGAAATTTTCAAATAATCTTCCATTTACTGTAGTGGCGGGCCATTAGATCTCTTTTTTAATTTGATTTATGATTATAGATCTAGAGTTATGTTGTTTGGAGAGAGAGAAACCAATATAGTTAATTTATTTAATAATTTTTTCTGCTTAATAAATAGTTTTAATTAAAGCATTGAGGATTTTTAATTAATGTTGTTATGAGCGATAATAAATCAATATATTTTCAATTTGTAAATTACTAAAATTAACAATAATGAATTTATTAATATTTTTTCAAATAATATATGTTTTAGATGGAGCACAGGTCCTAGATGTACTCGTCCAACGACGGAGATGTGGTGGCATATTTTAACAGAGTAACTGAATTTACTGAAGCTGCCACACAATATGCTTCCCGTCAGAGTGAAGAGGCAATATATTGTCCTTGTAAAGTTTGTAAAAACGAAGCGATGTATCTGTGTTCTTGTAACACCCCAAATTTTCAATACAATAAAAATATCAATAAATTCAATTTCTTGGAACATATATTTCTGAAAATACTTTAAATACCCTTTTATACCCAATTGAACTACAGCATAGAGTAGATGGCCAAATTAGGAGGTGAAACTTTTGTATATGATCCTAAGACCAAGATATATTTTTGAGGGTTTTTATAAATTTTTACCAACCTTGGAAGTAGCCCTGAGATTTTAATCTATTTTCTGGAATTATTTTTAATCAGAAATGTTTTAAAACAGTAATGGGCTCCCCTCCCTCCTTTCTCTCTCCCTGCCGGCCCAGCCCACTCCCACCTGCGCGCGCCTTCTGACTAGTGGACCCCGCCCGTTAGTGACCTCCTCTCTGCACCCTCGCCCGGTCCCACCTGTCGGCGCCAACCGTTTCCCCCTCGCGCTCGAGCCCGGCCCCACCCGTCAGTCGCCACCCCGCTCGCTCGCACTCGCTGGCCAGTGGCCCCCACCTGTCGGATTCGTCATCCCCGCGAGATCCGCCCCCAAATCCCCCCCCTCTCGCCGGCCGACGCCATTACTCCCTCGGATTCGCCCGTCGCCGGTCCCCTCCCCTCCTTTATTTTCCGGCATTAAAATCCCCGTATCACGTCGTCCGTCTCCCCTTAAATCCCACGCGTAATCTCCCCCCCGCTGTCACCGCATGCAGAGAAACCGTCGCCGGTGTTAACCCACGCCCCCCCCGATGGCGCCCTCCCTGCCCCCGCCGGTACCCCTATTTAAACCACCGCCCTACGCCACGTCCGGTCCACGCATCCCTTTGCACCCAGACCAAGCAGAGCGCCCGCACTTCACCTTTTTGCGCACTCCCTCTGTTTCACCTCTGGCCACCGCTCGCCGTCGCACCGGACCGCCTCCGACCACGTAGTCGCCACCATCGTGACCGCCGGGACCTCACCAACCTCGGCCACCACTCCGTCGACGACGAACCCCGCCGGATCCCCGTTGCCGATGAGGACCCGAACGCCTCCATCGCCTCCGCTCGTCGCCGGCCTAGCTCCGTCGAACTTTTCTCACCACCAAGGTACCTTCGTGACCCCCTCATTGCCCTCCTTCCATTTTGCCCTAGCATCGACCGCCGCCGCCCGCCATGGCCGCTGGCCCGCTCGCCGTCGTCGGAGAAGACGACCGGCACGGGTCGAGTACCCGTGCCGTGTCGGATTCACGTACGACCGTGCGATCTGGATCTGACGGTGACGATTAATTCCCGCGTGCGATTTAATCTGATCCGTTAGATCTCGGCGAAGGGGTACGTTTTAATCTCGTGCGCCCGTTAGTTTTAAAACCCCGCAATGCATCTAAGCCGTCCATCGCGTACCGGTTCAATGTTTTAATCTCAGCCGTCCACGTCAACTTACGCGCCCCGCCTCGCCCTCGCGCGTCGGATCTGGATCTGACGGTCCAGATCGACCCGGTGCACGCGCACAGTGCGCGGGTTCACCGTGGGCCTGGCTCACCGTGGACCTGAGGGTTTTAAAAATTGAAAATGAATTTCAGAAATACTTTTAAACTTGTAAAATTCATATCTGGCGCATTTGAACTCTAAAAATTGCCATTCCAATTTAAAAAAATTCATAATATTATTCTCTACATGTTTATGCAATAAAAACAGTAGGTTTACTTTGGACATTTCATGTTTATTTAAATGGACATTCAAATACCCCTAGGTTAAAAATGTAAATTTAAATTATTTAAATTCCAGTAAAGTTTGTATTTATTTATTTCCTGTTGATATGAACAAATCACTAAGTTTTCTATGAAACTTTCATTTTAAATTCATTAGAGGACTTAAAAATGAGAATAACCACTTTTAAAACCCTTTTTCAAAGGACAACACTTCATTTTGATTTCTTTTAAAATTATCTATAAACTGAATTTCAGAACCCTAACAACCTGATTCATTTTTAATCAAACCAACTTAACCCTATGTGATTATTATGTGATGTTATATTGTTTGGTTAAATGTTGTATTCATTTTATTTTACTTTATTATATTAAAAAGACTACGACGCCGTCGAGGAGCCGGAGTACTTCCCCGAAGTCCCTCCCTCTCCCTTTGCTGAACAAGGCAAGTCACCAAACCAATCTTTTGAGCATATTGAACCCATGTTTGATTAAACTATCGCTAAAACACATAGGTTATATATGCATTAGTCAAATGAACCCTTACAATATATTTATTTAGGATCCCCCGACCTTGATGTGCAACCCAAGCCATGCTCTCTAGCCTAAACTCCTTGTCACCATATGATAAATGTTATTAGCTAGTGTCCAATGTATCGACACGATTGCTATAGGATAAAAATGAGTCGTAGTACATGGTTCTACTATATGATCCCCATTGTTTCTTATCTATGGAATTCTGTCGGTGTTGGAGTTGTGGTTATGAGTGAATGCATGGTGGGTTCCGGGTGCAAGCTAGGGCATTGGTCGGTAGCACCCGGGGCACTATAAGGACTGGTCTGAGGGATCCGTTGCAATACACTTACGTACTAACCACAAGTCTAGTGGGTAAGTCCTAACTAAGGTATGGATTGTTCCAAACCGAGGCCACCATTTGGAGATGGGTCAAGTTGCACCTGCGGGTGACTTGTACCAATGTGGCGCAAAAGGGGGTGCGACGTTAGCCGGGATGCGGCCCGGCGCGCCGGCGAAACCTAGAGCGGGTGGTTATCGCTTGGAACATTTCATGTCGAGGTTTTGGCATGAGTTCCCGTGGAATGGGTCATCTCGTTTGGGATGAGTGCGTGCCTTGTGGGTACAGTAGTACATCTCTGATTAGAGTCTTCAATCTTTTCGAAAAGCCGAGCCCACGGTCAAGGGCGGGTTGCGTGACATCCCCCAGTTAGTTTACTTTGAATATGTATGTGCATGATGGATTGACATGTAAGGACTATTGTGCGAGGAGGTAAAACGTACTCCTCGAGTTAGCTGATGTTGTTGATATTCATGTTTACTTTTCCGCATGACTAAAAATATGGTTACACTAAATGCAATAACTGAAACTGTACTTTTCCGCAATGTTAGCCATTACCCTTCCTTGTTAATTATCCTGCATTATTACTTGCATTTGTGGTGGCTTGTTGAGTACTTTTTGTACTCATACCCGTTGGACCCCACAGAGGATGCTTACTATGAGGACGGTCTGGAGTAGCGACCCAGTCGAGAAGAAAAATCCTGAAGAAGATGTTTGTCATGCCACTGTTTAATTATTTTATTATTGTTTTTACTAAGACTTTGATGTAATAAATATGGTCTGCGTACCATGAATACTGTCGTATGTACGATCGTCGCATGATGAACCACTTGTATTATTGTTTTTCTATGGAAATTCAATAATGTCTCGATTTGATAAATCGGGGCGCTACAAGATGGTATCAGAGCTGACTCGACTGTAGGAAGCCAAACAGACCCGCCTAGCCATTAGTCACAGGAAAATATTTCTCGAAAAAATCTACTTTATAAACTTTGTTCCTCTCCTCACTTTTATTCAACTTGCTGTTTTGTAGATGCCTGTCTACCAAGTCCACAGCTACTGCCGCCACTACGAGGGCTTCGTCCGGGAGCTCCGTATGATGCTCACCTTCCTCGGGTTCCTCTTCGAACCCGAATTCCAAGGAGTGTACCCCGACGAGTTCGCCGGGCCTTGCGACGTTTCCCTCACCGTCCACGGCTCCGGAGAACACCTGCCGCCCTACACCACAGCACTTGGAGGCCCGACTTTCGACGTCGCGTGCCAACGAGTCGCCCTCCAGGCCCTCATGGAGCTGAGGATGATCTACGACGATCGTCTTCAGAACTCGTCCTTCCGGCTTGTGCCGAAGCGTACTCCCGGAGCCCACCGTAGCATCTACCTCGGAGTTCACTCCGTGCGTGATCCGGTCATGGCCCGGCAGTCGCGTCTTCTACAGGCCATGGACGATCTACACACCAAGGCGGTGCTCGACGCCGACGAGCACCATGAGGCCGTCGAGTTCCTTCATGAAGAAACGAAGAACTTGATCGAACAGAATGGCGAGTTGCAGCGCAAGATCATGCAGCTGCAGAAGGATATTGCGGAGATGGTTCCTCTTCTTCCAAGGAAGAAGAATCCCATCCGTGAGCCCCTCCCTCGTCCCAAGAGGATCCCGCCACGACCCTCCCCCGCCAGACCCTCCACCAGCGCCCCTACACCACGCCCCGGCCTCGTCTCCGACTCCATCATCGAGAATTTTCTCGAACCCACCATCCCTCTGGAGCCGCGTACTCATGGTTCCGAGAGCACGGAGACCGCCTCCGGTGGCGAGTAGGCGTTAGGAGCCGCTATTTAAATAAAAAGCATGATTTTGTATGTGGTGCTACCCACGACGAGTGTGTTGTGGGTAGAATAAGAACTGATTGTAATGAACGTTTTTACCACCTAATTTATATGCATGAACTATTCTTGTTAATTGTGTTGTCAACTTTTTGCCTTATAACCTTATGAATTCAGAAGATGGCCGACCACCAGAACACCGGCTCGAAAAACGCAGCAGGAGGAAGCCGTGATGCGCCCGAGGGTGTTGTGCCCAACTGGGGTGCAACGAGCCCGCGTCAGTCTGGGTCGCCCTCCGCCAACCACCCCACCTTGGCGGAGATGATGGCGAATCAGAACCAACTGATCACCGCCCTCCTCACCCAAATGCAGAACCAGCAGGCTCAGTTGGACTGTCTGCAGAACGGGGAACCCGCCCCTCGCGCATCGCCACTAGCGCCCGCCCCACAACTCTCGGAGTTTCTGCGCGTGCGCCCGCCCATCTTCTCAAGCACCACCAACCCGATGGAGGCCGGAGATTGGCTTCGCACCATCGGAAAGAAGCTCGACCTCCTCCCCTGCACCGACCGAGAGCGAGTGGCCTTCGCCACTCACCAGCTCCAGGGTCTCGCCACTGAATGGTGGGACAACTATCGTGAGTCCCAGCCAGAGGACCACGTGGTAACTTGGGCGGAGTTCACCATCGCTTTTCGTGCCGCCCACGTCCCCGCCGGTGTCATCGCGGTGAAACAGCAGGAGTTCCGCGACCTGCAACAAGGCAACCGGACCGTCATGGAGTACCTCCATGAGTTCAATCGCCTCGCCCGCTACGCACCGGAGGAAGTGCGCACCGACGCCCTCCGCCAAGCCAAGTTCCTCCGGGGACTTAAGGATGAGCTGTCCATCCAGCTCGTCGCCACCGACTACGCCGACTTCCAATGGCTAGTCAACAAAGCGCTCATCCAAGAGACTGAGCAAAACAAGCTGGACCTCAAGAAGAGGAAGATGATCGCCTTCAAGCATCAACAGGCGAACTCTCAGAGGCCCCGCTTCGTCCCTCCGCCACCAGCGCCCGTCTACCATCCTCGGCCCGCCTACAGGCCACCTCACGCCGCCGGTGGATCCAACGCCGGGCATCCTCGCCCCGCTCCACCAGCTCCGATCGCTCAGCCGACGCCAGCCGCCAAGGCTCCGATCTTGAAGGATCGCCAAGGAAGGCCGGTCGTCTGCTTCAACTGCCGCAAGGAAGGGCACTATTCGCACCAGTGTCCTCACCCCAAGCAGACTCAAGGCGCGGCACCCAACCAAGCGGTTCGTGCCCGCGTCAACCACATCAGCGCGGAGGAAGCTCAGCAGGCTCCTGAAGTTGTGCTCGGTACGTTTACTGTGAATTCCGTACCAGCCGTAATATTATTTGACTCTGGAGCAACCCACTCCTTCGTCTCGGAAGATTTTGCAAAAACAAACGAACTGGACGTGCTCCCTCTACCCATCCCCATTGTGATTGCCACTCCTGGCAATAGGACCTTAGCCCGCTTATACAGCCCTAAGGTTCAAATTGACATCCAAGGAGCACTGTTTTGGGCCGAGCCAGTCCTCATCCAATGCACCGGACTCGAGCTCATACTAGGGATGGATTGGTTGATGAAGCACAAGGGAGTGATCGACTGTGCCAACAAGTCCATCACGGTAACCAACCCTGAAGGCGCAGCCGTCACCTTTCGAATGACCAGTCGCAAACCACTCGGAGCATCCCTTCGCTCGATAGCTCTTGAAGAGGTACCTATAGTCAAGGAGTTTGCGGATGTCTTCCCTGAAGACCTACCCGGAATGCCTCCCAAGCGGGACATCGAATTCAGAATCGAACTTGTCCCCAGGACCACTCCAATCTCCAAGCGCCCGTACTGGATGGCCGCTAATGAACTAGCTGAAGTCAAAAGCAACATCAAAGACCTAGAGCAGAAAGGGTACATCCGACCGAGTACCTCACCCTGGGGTGCGCCGGTTATATTTGCCATGAAGAAGGACAAGACCAAGAGGATGTGCGTGGACTATAGAGCCTTGAACGACGTAACCATCAAGAACAAGTACCCATTGCCTCGGATCGACGACCTGTTCGATCAGCTGAAAGGATCCTCGGTGTTTTCCAAGATAGACCTCAGGTCAGGTTATCACCAATTGAGGATTAGGGAAGAAGACATACCCAAGACTGCATTCACCTCCCGCTATGGACTCTACGAGTACACCGTGATGTCGTTCGGACTCACGAATGCCCCGACCTTTTTCATGAACATGATGAACAATGTATTCATGGAGTTCTTGGACAAGTTCATCGTGGTATTCATCGACGATATCCTCGTTTACTCCAAGACCAAGGAAGAACACGAGACTCACCTCCGTCTGACCCTCGGAAAGCTAAGGGAGCAGCAACTGTATGCCAAGTACAGCAAATGTGAATTTTGGTCGTCAGAGGTGAAGTTCCTCAGCCATGTTATATCTGCCGGAGGAATAGCAGTGGACCCAACCACCGTTGAAGCGGTAACCAACTGGCTGCAGCCCACGACCGTGACCGAGATCCGGAGTTTTCTCGGATTGGCCGGATACTACCGCCGGTTCATCGAGAATTTTTCCAAGATCGCCAAGCCTATGACCAGACTGTTGCAAAAGGAAGTGAAGTTTGAATGGACCCCCGACTGCGAAGAAAGCTTCCAGACCCTCAAGAAGAAGCTAGTGTCAGCTCCTATTCTGACTCTGCCAGACATCCGGAAAGACTTCCACGTCTACTGTGATGCCTCTCGTCAAGGATTGGGATGTGTCTTAATGCAAGAAGGGAAGGTGATATCCTACGCCTCCCGGCAACTGAGACCGCATGAGCTGAACTACCCCACCCACGACCTGGAACTAGCAGCCGTGGTTCATGCCTTGAAGATATGGAGACATTACCTTGTGGGGAATCGATGTGAGGTCTTCACCGACCACAAGAGCCTCAAGTACATATTCACCCAACCAGATCTGAACCTCAGGTAGAGGAGATGGTTGGAACTGATTAAGGATTACGATTTGGGCATCCATTATCATCCGGGCAAAGTGAATGTGGTGGCAGACGCCCTTAGTCGAAAAGGGTACTGCAATGCCATCATGGTTCAGGACCAAGCTCCTTTACTTTATAAGGAGATGAAAAGGCTAAACCTAGGGATCACCACTCGAGCGTACCTCGCTGCCTTGGAGTCTCGGCCTGTCTTAATAGACCAGATCCGAGAAAAGCAGAAGGAAGACCCGGACATCCTGGAGATCCAGCAGAACATGAGGAAGGGTAAAGCCCCCGGATTTTCCGAGGACGAGCATGGTACCATCTGGTTCGGAAACCGGATATGTGTACCAGACCAGCCTGAATTGAAGACCCTCATCCTTCAAGAAGCCCACGATACTCTATACTCCATCCATCCCGGGAGTACAAAGATGTATCAAGACCTGAAGGAAAAATATTGGTGGGTCAGCATGAAGAGAGAAATAGCTGAGTATGTGGCCAAGTGCGACACATGCCGATGAGTCGAGGCAGAGCATCAGAGGCCTGCCGGACTTCTTCAACCTCTCAAGGTCCCTGAATGGAAGTGGGAAGAGATAGGAATGGACTTCATCACGGGACTACCCAGGACCCAAGCTGGTCACGATTCTATCTGGGTGATCGTCGACCGACTCACCAAGGTAGCTCACTTCGTTCCGGTCAAGACAACTTACACCGTCGCCAAGTTGGCCGAGTTATATATGACCCGGATCGTGTGCCTCCACGGAGTTCCTAAGAAGATTGTATCTGACCGTGGGAGTCAATTTACCTCCAAGTTTTGGAAGAACCTTCAAGAAGAACTCGGCACCCGGCTGAACTTTAGCACCGCCTATCATCCACAGACTGACGGTCAAACTGAAAGGGGTCAACTAGATACTGGAGGATATGCTTAGAGCTTGTGCTCTAGACTTTGGCGGAATGTGGGACAAGAACTTACCATATGCGAAGTTCTCCTACAACAACAGCTATCAAGCCAGCCTACAAATGTCCCCGTTCGAAGCACTCTACGGATGTAAGTGCAGAACGCCGTTGCTCTGGGATCAAACCAGAGAGTCGCAACTGTTTGGGACTGATCTATTAAGAGAAGCTGAAGAGAAGGTTAAGATCATAAGAGACCAATTGAAGGCAGCCCAATCCCGTCAGAAGAGCTACGCCGACAACCGTCGAAGAGACCTAGCCTTTGAGGAGGGTGATTATGTCTATCTCCGAGTCACTCCCCTCCGTGGCACTCAAAGGTTCAACATGAAAGGCAAACTAGAACCCCGCTACGTCGGACCTTTCCAGATCCTCCGACGACAAGGAGAAGTGGCATATCAACTTGAACTGCCTCCATCCTTGGCAGGAGTTCATGATGTGTTCCATGTCTCTCAGCTGAAGAAGTGCCTCCGTATACCCACCGAGCAAGCTGACCTTCAGCAGCTCAATGTCCAAGAAGACTTGACCTACATAGAGAAACCCATCAAGATCTTGGAAACCAAGGAAAGGGTAACCAGGAGTCGTGTAGTTCGCTTCTGCAAGGTTCAATGTAACAACCATCCCGCCACAGAAGCCACTTGGGAAAAGGAAGACGAACTGAAAGCCCAATATCCTGAGTTATTCGAGTAGCGTTCCAATCTCGAGGACGAGATTCTTGTAAGGGGGATAGGTTTGTAACACCCCAAATTTTCAATACAATAAAAATATCAATAAATTCAATTTCTTGGAATATATATTTCTGAAAATACTTTAAATACCCTTTTATACCCAATTGAACTACAACATAGAGTAGATGGCCAAATTAGGAGGTGAAACTTTTTGTATATGATCCTAAGACCAAGATATATTTTTGAGAGTTTTTATAAATTTTTACCAACCTTGGAAGTAGCCCTGAGATTTTAATCTATTTTCTGGAATTATTTTTAATCAGAAATGTTTTAAAACAGTAATGGGCTCCCCTCCCTCCTTTCTCTCTCTCCCTGCCGGCCCAGCCCACTCCCACCCGCGCGCGCCTTCTGACTAGTGGACCCCGCCCGTCAGTGACCTCCTCTCTGCACCCTCGCCCGGCCCCACCTGTCGGCGCCAACCGTTTCCCCCTCGCGCTCGAGCCCGGCCCCACCCGTCAGTCGCCACCCCGCTCGCTCGCACTCGCTGGCCAGTGGCCCCCACCTGTCGTATTCGTCGTCCCCGCGAGATCCGCCCCCAAATCACCCCCCTCTCGCCGGCCGACGCCATTACTCCCTCGGATTCACCCGTCGCCGGTCCCCTCCCCTCCTTTATTCGCCGGCATTAAAATCCCCGTATCACGTCGCCCGTCTCCCCTTAAATCCCACGCGTAATCTCCCCCCCCCGCTGTCACCGCATGCAGAGAAACCGTCGCCGGCGTTAACCCACGCCCCCCCCCCCCCGATGGCGCCCTCCCTGCCCCCGCCGGTACCCCTATTTAAACCACCGCCCTACGCCGCGTCCGGTCCACGCATCCCTTTGCACCCAGACCAAGCAGAGCGCCCGCACTTCACCTTTTTGCGCACTCCCTCTGTTTCACCTCCGGCCACCGCTCGCCGTCGCACCGGACCGCCTCCGACCACGTAGTCGCCACCATCGTGACCGCCGGGACCTCACCAACCTCGGCCACCACTCCGTCGACGATGAACCCCGCCGGATCCCCGTCGCCGCCGAGGACCCGAACGCCTCCATCGCCTCCGCTCGTCGCCGGCCTAGCTCCGTCGACCTTTTCTCACCGCCGAGGTACCTTCGTGACCCCCTCATTGCCCTTCTTCCATTTTAGGCCCTAGCATCGACCGCCGCCGCCCGCCGTGGCCGCTGGCCCGCTCGCCGTCGTCGGAGAAGACGACCGGCATGGGTCGAGTACCCGTGCCGTGT
The DNA here is from genome assembly GCA_019279435.1 of Zizania palustris. NCBI lineage: Eukaryota > Viridiplantae > Streptophyta > Magnoliopsida > Poales > Poaceae > Zizania > Zizania palustris. The sequence continues at coordinate 48,170,397 of JAAALK010000080.1, forward strand.
CGGATTCACGTACGACCGTGCGATCTGGATCCGACGGTGACGATTAATTCCCGCGTGCGATTTAATCTGATCTGTTAGATCTCGGCGAAGGGGTACGTTTTAATCTCGTGCGTCCGTTAGTTTTAAAACCCCGCATCGCATCTAAGCCGTCCATCGCGTACCAGTTCGATGTTTTAATCTCAGCCGTCCACGTCAACTTACGCGCCCCGCCTCGCCCTCGCGCGTCGGATCTGGATCCGATGGTCCAGATCGACCCGGTGCACGCGCACAGTGCGCGGGTTCACCGTGGGACTGGCTCACCGTGGACCCGAGTGGTTTAAAAATTGAAAATGAATTTCAGAAATACTTTTAAACTTGTAAAATTCATATCTGGCGCATTTGAACTCTAAAAATTGCCATTCCAATTTCAAAAAATTCATAATATTATTCTCTACATGTTTATGCAATAAAAACAGTAGGTTTACTTTGGACATTTCATGTTTATTTAAATGGACATTCAAATACCCCTAGGTTAAAAATGTAAATTTAAATTATTTAAATTCCAGTAAAGTTTGTATTTATTTATTTCCTGTTGATATGAACAAATCACTAAGTTTTCTATGAAACTTTCATTTTAAATTCATTAGAGGACTTAAAAATGAGAATAACCACTTTTAAAACCCTTTTTCAAAGGACAACACTTCATTTTGATTTCTTTTAAAATTATCTATAAACTGAATTTTAGAACCCTAACAACCTGATTCATTTTTAATCAAACCAACTTAACCCTATGTTATTATTATGTGATGTTATATTGTTTGGTTAAATGTTGTATTCATTTTATTTTACTTTATTATATTAAAAAGACTACGACGCCGTCGAGGAGCCGGAGTACTTCCCCGAAGTCCCTCCCTCTCCCTTTGTTGAACAAGGCAAGTCACCAAACCAATCTTTTGAGCATATTGAACCCATGTTTGATTAAACTATCGCTAAAACACATAGGTTATATATGCATTAGTCAAATGAACCGTTACAATATATTTATTTAGGATCCCCCGACCTTGATGTGCAACCCAAGCCATGCTCTCTAGCCTAAACTCCTTGTCACCATATGATAAATGTTATTAGCTAGTGTCCAATGTATCGACACGATTGCTATAGGATAAAAATGAGTCGTAGTACATGGTTCTACTATATGATCCCCATTGTTTCTTATCTATGGAATTATGTCGGTGTTGGAGTTGTGGTTATGAGTGAATGCATGGTGGGTTCCGGGTGCAAGCTAGGGCATTGGTCGGTAGCACCCGGTGCACTATAAGGACCGGTCTGAGGGATCCGTTGCAATACACTTACGTACTAACCACAAGTCTAGTGGGTAAGTCCTAACTAAGGTATGGATTGTTCCAAACCGAGGCCACCATTTGGAGATGGGTCAAGTTGCACCTGCGGGTGACTTGTACCAATGTGGCGCAAAAGGGGGTGCGATGTTAGCCGGGATGTGGCCCGGCGCGCCGGCGAAACCTAGAGTGGGTGGTTATCACTTGGAACATTTCATGTCGAGGTTTTGGCACGAGTTCCCGTGGAATGGGTCATCTCGTTTGGGATGAGTGCGTGCCTTGTGGGTACAGTAGTACATCTCTGATCAGAGTCTTCAATCTTTTCGAAAAGCCGAGCCCACGGTCAAGGGCGGTTTTCGTGACATCCCCCAGTTAGTTTACTTTGAATATGTATGTGCATGATGGATTGACATGTAAGGAATGTTGTGCGAGGAGGTAAAACGTACTCCTCGAGTTAGCTGATGTTGTTGATATTCATGTTTACTTTTCCGCATGACTAAAAATATGGTTACACTAAATGCAATAACTGAAACTGTACTTTTCCGCAATGTTAGCCATTACCCTTCCTTGTTTATTATCCTGCTTTATTATTACTTGCATTTGCGGTGGCTTGTTGAGTACTTTTTGTACTCATACCCGTTGGATCCCACAGAGGATGCTTACTATGAGGACGGTCTGGAGTAGCGACCCAGTCGAGAAGAAAAATCCTGAAGAAGATGTTCGTCATGCCGCTGTTTAATTATTTTATTACTGTTTTTACTAAGACTTTGATGTAATAAATATGGTCTGCGTACCATGAATACTGTCGTATGTACGATCGTCGCATGATGAACCTCTTGTATTATTGTTTTTCTATGGAAATTCAATAATGTCTCGATTTGATAAATCGGGGCGCTACAGTTCTGATCGTGAAACCATACGATTTCACTTGTTGAAAAATGGTTTCGTGAAGAACTATTATATATGGACGAAACACGGTGAGATAGGCCAAAATCCTCCTGAAGATTCTGATGTGCCGCAAAATGCTCATCAACATAGAAGAGGTTGTGATCATACATCCGACATAACACATGATGATGTTGATCAACATGATGATGATGACGCCTTTGATGTGGAGGAACTGATGCGAAATGTTGCGCCTGAGGTGTTGTTGCAGGGAACTACAACCAAAGGATACGATAACTTTGAAGCACTTGACAAAGCATCAAAAAACCTTCTTTACGAGGAACGCCATGGATGCGATAAGCAGTATAATGTGTTGTACACAATTCTTGAGCTTATGAAACTGAAGGCCAGCAATGGATGGTCTGACACTAGTTTTTCAAATCTTTTACAACTCCTAAAAAAGGTTTTGCCAAAACCCAATGGTTTACCATCTGATACGTACCAAGAAAAGAAGATGATTTGTCCGTTGACTTTGGGCGTTCAGAAGATTCATGCATGCCCGAACCACTGCATCCTATATCGAAAAGAGTATGGATTGTTAGAGAGATGTCCGCAGTGCAACACGAGTCGATACAAACGTCCAAATGACTGTGTGGAGGACTACAATGACCACCAGAAGAAGAATAATAAGAGGTTGCAGAAGAGGAATAAAAATGTTATTGAAGACCATATTGGAAAAAAGACGGAGAGGAAAGTTTCAGCCTTAGTAATGTGGTACCTACTGGTGATTGATCGCTTGAAATGTATGTTCTCTAATCCTAGAGATTCTGAACTATTAATCTGGCATTTCGCTGGGCGAAAGAAGGACGGAAAACTTCGGCACCCTACGGATGCTAGGTAGTGGAAATTATTTGACCTGGCCCATCCAGATTTCTCGGACGATCCTAGAAATATCAGGATGGGACTTAGCACGGATGGAATGAATCCCTTCGGTGAGATGAGGAACCCACATAGTACGTGGCCAGTATTTCTATGCTTGTTCAACATTCCATCATTGTTGTGCCCTAAAAGAAAATACCTTATGCTCACTACTCTAATTTCTGGTCCAAAACAACCTGGCAATGACATTGATATCTTTCTAGAAACTTTGATGGAGGATATGAAACGTCTATGGGAACATGATGTCTGTGTGTGGGATGAGCACAAGAAAGAGCACTTCAATCTAAGAGCCATAATCTTTTGCACCATAGCTGACAACCCAGGACGCATGTCCCTAACAGGACAGGTTAAAGGAAAGACAGCATGTGTAGTGTGTGTGGACCAGACAGAATCTATGCATCTTCCCTCATTCGTTAAGACGATATATATGCGACACCACAGATTTTTACCAAAAAACCACAAATATTGAAGAAATAGGAACCATTTCGACAGTACAATCAAGCTTGGACAGCCTCCACGAAATCGAGATGGCAAATTTCTATTCGAAATGGTAAAGAATATCAAAGTTGTTTTCGGAAAGAAGAGGAAGAAATCTGAAAAAATTTCAAAGGATGCTCCATTTAAAAAGCAGTCGATCTTCTTTAGATATTTGCCCTATTGGAAGGAGTTGGAGATTGGTCATGCTATCGATACAATGCACATTGAGAAGAATGTCTTTGAAAGCACTATCGGTATTTTGTTAGACATACCGGGCAAATCAAAAGATGGACTCAAAGTACGAAGGGACCTTCAAACTCTCGGAATTAGACCCGAGCTTCACCCATAGGAAAGGGCCAGTGGAAATTTTTTCGTTCCGGCTGCTAGCTATAACCCCACAATTGACGAGAAAAGATCAATCTGCAGGTGTCTACATGGAATTAGAGTTCCAACAGGATTTTCAACGAATATAAAGAATATTGTCTCCGTAGTAGATTTGAGGATGAGCGGCTACAACACTCATGATTGTCATGTTATGCTTGGGCAATTCCTCGCCATCGCAGTAAGAGGAGTCAAACATTCATTTCTGAAGATGGTGATAACACACATGTGTCACTTCTTCAATGTCATATCAAAGAAGGTGATCGACACTGAAGAGTTAAATGAATTACGTAAACAAATGAGGGAGACTATGTGCTTTCCTCCTTCATATTTTGATATTATGGAGCACTATATGATACATATAGCAGACCAAATCTTTGTTCTCGGTCCAATGTACCTCCACAATATGTATGCGTACGAGCGTCTAATGGTTATCTTCAAGGGTTACGTACGAAATCGTGCTTATCCAGAGGGTTCCATGATAGAGGGCTACACGACTGAGGAAGTCATTGAGTGCTACGCAGATTACATAAGAGATGTGTTGGGGGAAAATATCCTATCTTCGGGGTTATTGCCGTAACAACACAAAAGTAGATAATGGATTTGAAGGTTTCCAGACGTCCATCTTCGAAGATACCCTGAGTCAAGCTTGAAGTACGAAGATAGGCATTGGTTCGGAGTATATCTTCGAACTAAGGCTTTTTGAGATCTTTACTGCCAGCTAAGATGGAAGATTTATCTTTTATATTATTAGATTAGTCTTTTACCATTTTAGCCCTATCAAGGGTACCGAATAGTTTCCACTATGTCGGTTGTAATAGAGGGGTAAATAGGTCTTTTCCTTAATATTTGGGCCTATAAATACCCCCCATTTCACCCTGTAATAAGGACCAAATACAAGTTATTCAATACACACATTCGAATTATTCTAAGTTGTTATCCTTTCGGAGGTTTAGAACAATTCACTTCGCAAACACTTCGTTTGTTAGTTTCTTTTCTACAGAAACTTGTTAGCGTAATCTTTTACGCCAACAGTTGGCGCCGTCAATGGGGAACTTAGTCCGAGAAACTTAGTTCTCTACCAACTTCTTATTTCATGCCTCCTAAGCGGAGCGCACCTCGTAACCCTGTTCGGAGGTCCTCTCGGATCTCCGGAGAGGCACCATCCGACACGGTTGAGGTCGGAGGGCCTTCGACATTCTCTCCACCTCAAACTCCAGAAGGAGTTTCCATTCCTCGAACATATGGAGTTCCTCCAACTACTTCCATACTTCGACCACCTGGAGTACCTCTTCCACCTTCAATCCCACTTCGAACTGATCCTACCAAGTTCTCAAGACCCGGAAGATCCTTCCGGAGGAGATGAAGACAATCTTGGAGATATGGCCACTCAAATGGCCAACCTTCAAGCTGAAGTAGCAAGATGGCGGCAAGAAGCTGCGAACAGGCTTCGCTCTCAAGCCATCCCAGCTATCCCAGAAGTGCCCGAAGATGACGAACTCATTTATCCCGAAGCCCCGGAGAATGCCTCCTTCGATAATGAATCTCCGCTGCATCCTGAGCTGCAAAAAGTTCGCTTTGATCCGAAGTTTAAGACTTCGAAGCTCTGTAAGTATGCTGGAGATGAAGATCCCGGAGAGTTTGTTCATTCTTATGCCCTAGCAATTGAAGCTAGCGGAGGAGTTCGAGATACCATGGCAAAGTGCTTCCCTTTAGCTCTTCAAGGAGTGGCATTAAGGTGGTTCTGGTCTTTGAAGCCAGGATCAATCAATTCATGGGGGCAGCTGAAGAAGAAGTTTGTAAGCAATTTTCAAGGCACCTTCGTGCCTCCAATGTCAACGGGAAGCCTTTTTCAGGTGAAGCAGCTCCCTGGAGAGACATTGAGGCAATATTTCAAGCGCTTCGCTCATACGAAGTCGCAGATCCGAGGGCTGTCTGCATCTTCGGTAGTTGATGCAGCTCGGGAAGGTGTCACTCATCAAGGCCTCCTGGATAAGCTCCATCGGAAAAGCATATCCTCGGTTTCTCAGCTGATGTCATACTTCGAGGAGTATGCGAGGTCGGAAGAGGGTTGGCTTCGAAGAACTGCAGCTACTTCATCCATATTACAAGAACTAAAAGTAGAAGTAAAAACTTCGGCACAGCCGCAAGAACCAGTCTTCGAAGTTCAACATGATCGGAGAAGGGGCAAAAGCACCCTCGTTCTGAAGTCTTGACATTGCACCCCCGCAGAAGTTTACACAGAGAGCTCCACAGCCTTCGGGGAACAAGGTCAGTGGCTGGAGGCCGCCAGGGAAAATGGCTGGCAAAGGTCAGACCCTTTCCTGCTGCATTCATGGTGAAAATCGAAGCCATGAAACCGATACTTGCAAGGCTATACTCACTCTAAGAGGAGAATATCTAGAGAGAACTTCGGGTCGAGGTACTACCGACCGAGTTCCAGCTACAGCGCGCCCGGAGCCGGTCTAGGCTGTGGCGCGAATAGAAAACTTTGAAGCCGCAAGACACCCTCCAATGGCCAATGTTATGCCACCTCCGAAGCAAGAGGAAGGGCAACACCGAGGGAAAAGAGTAGTCCTCCCCATCTCCGGAGGAGGTACCCTCGAAAGCATGTCAAAAAGATAGCGAAGAGATTACGTCAGAGAAGTGGGCCATATTGGGACTTCGTCGTCTACAGCTGCTATGCCGGAGTGGTCTCATGTGCCGATATCCTTTTTTGCGGAGGACGCAACTGGCATTAAATTCCCGCATGCAGACCCACTTGTTATTACTGCCGATATTGCGGGCACTGAAGTTCGAAGAGTGTTGATTGATGGAGGTAGTTCGACAGATATTATTTTTGTTCAAGCCTTCGATCAATTGTGCATCTCCAGAAAGCATCTCCTTCCAGCGGCTCGTCCTTTGCAAGGCTTCGCAGGACCTCCGCTTGATGCACTTGGTCAAATAGGCCTGGAAGTTACCTTCGGAGAAGGTTTGTTGGCCCGAACTGAGGAAGTAATTTTCGATGTTGTAGATGCCCCGTATGCTTACAATGTCATCTTCGGAAGAGGCATGCTAAACCAGTTCGGAGCTGTGGCGCATCACAATTATTTGTGCATGAAGATGCCCACACAAGCAGGAGTCCTTACTGTCTTCGGAGATCAAGCTATCGCCCGAAGAGCGGAATATGGTCATGGCCCCCCTCTTGATCCAAGACAAGTAAACAATGTGCAAGATAATCAAGAAAATTTTTCAGCCACTTCCGAAGCTTCAACGAAATCCTTTCCGAAACCAAGTCCCGAAGGAGAGATTGCAGCAAAGGTCATTTTTAAAGATGGTAAAGAATATACATTTCAATTTGGTAAAGATTTACCTCCAGAAGTTGCAACCTCCTTGGAAAAGGTGGTAGAAGGAAATTTAGATGTCTTCGCTTGGTCTGATGAAGATATCACCGGAGTCGATCGGGATATCATTGAACATAGTTTGCTTGTAAACCCGAAGGCCCGGCCTGTTCGGCAAGGAGTCCGGAAAATGTCTGCAGAAAGAGCTGTTCTAGCAAATGACGAAGTTGCAAAATTGTTGAAGGCTGGGATTATCAGAGAAGTGGCTCACACAGAATGGTTAGCCAACCTAGTCTTCATCAAAAAGAAGTCTTCCGGAAAGTGGCGCATGTGCATTGATTTCACATCCTTGAATAAAGCATGCCCTCATGACCCCTACCCCATGCCCCGAATTGATCAATTGGTCGACTCCACCGTAGGTTCGGAGTTATTAAGCTTCCTTGACGCGTATTCTGGTTATCATCAAATATGGTTGAAACACGAAGATGAGATCAAGACAAGCTTCGTAACTCCTTCGGGAGTCTTTTGCTATGTAAGAATGCCTTTTGGCTTAAGAAATGCCGGGGCTACTTTTTCGAGGTTAGTTGCTAAGGCTCTAGGTCATCAATTAGGTCGCAATGTGGAGGCCTATATGGATGATATTGTAATAAAGAGTGCTTTAAAGCACCAACATAGCCTAGACTTAGCAGAAACATTCAATAGCCTTCGGGCATGTGGGATCCGTCTTAACCCCGAAAAATGTATCTTCGGAGCTAAGGATGGAAAGTTGTTAGGGTATTTAGTTTCAAGCAGGGGAATTGAAGCTAGCCCTACTCAAATAACTGCGCTACAAAAGCTGACTGGGTGTCTGGCAGCACTTAGCAGGTTTTTATCAATGTCTGCGGAGAGAAGCTTGCCTATATTTAAAGCATTAAAAGGGTCCGAAGATTTTGCATGGACACCGGAGTGTCAGAAAAGCTTTGAAGATATTAAAGAGTATCTCAGTAATCTTGCTACACTCACGGTGCCTACTGCGGACGAAACCCTACTCCTTTACCTTGCAGCTACAAGTTCTGCTGTCAGTGCAGTCCTTGTTAGAGAAGTGGATTTCAATGGGAAGTTGGTACAAAATCCTGTTTATTTTGTATCCGAAGCATTATCAGGAGCGAAGACAAGATACTCCAAACTCGAGAAGTTCGTTTATGCTCTGATAATGGCTTCGAGGAAATGAAGACATTATTTTTTGGCACATAATGTAATTGTACCAACTTCATATCCTTTGGGAGATATGCTTCGAAGTAAGGATTCCACTGGAAGAATTGGGAAGTGGGCAGTTGAGCTAGCACCCTTCGGCATATCTTTATTGGCAAGGACAACAATCAAATCGCAAGTTTTAGCAGATTTTATAGCAGAATGGACTCCACCTGCAAATTTGGTTCCGGAGAAGTCAAGTGACAGACTTTGGACTGTTTATTCCGATGGGGCTTTCCAAGCATCCGGAGCAGGCATTGGAGCAGTATTAATTTCGCCTTAAGGGCAAAGAGCAATGTACTCCGCAAGACTCAACTTTAAGTCTACCAATAATATAGCGGAGTATGAAGGGATTTTACTGGGACTTCGAAAAGCACGTGCTCTAGGGGCTACAAGAATTATTATAAAAACAGATTCTCAGATAGTAGCAGGGCACGTAGATAAAAGTTTCCAGGTTCGGCATCCACAGCTTGCAAATTACTTAGAAGAAATCCGTAAGATCGAAGCACACTTCAAGGGTATTTCCATTCGGAATATACCAAGAGCAGAAAATGTGCAAGCGGACATCTTAGCAAAATCTGCAGCTGGAGCTGTAGATGTACCAGAAGAAGCTTTCTATGAGGAGCTCAGTACACCTTCGTTGCCACAAATTCCCTCTACAGAGATTCTTTGCATTCCTAGTGCAGATTGGAAACATTCAATCATGGAACTTTTACAGGGAGGAACAAATTTGCCTGAAGAGCCATAGCTTTCAAGATTGAAGCTTAGAGTTAGAAATTATCAAATAATCAACGGTATTTTATACAAGGCCGGAGTATGTTCCCCTCTACTCCGATGTATATCTCAAGCCGAAGGTCAAGAAATTCTTCGAGAAATTCATGAAGGCCTTTGCGGTAGTCATTTAGCCCCTCGAGCTTTGGCAGGAAAAACACTTCGCCAGGGGCTTTACTGGCCTACAATAACAGCTGATGCGGAGAGCTTAGTCCGCACTTGTCAAGGATGTCAGTGGATGGGTCGACGAAGTCATCGCCCACCAACAGCTCTTCAAGTTATTTCTCCGGTATGGCCTATGGCCAGATGGGGTATGGATTTAATTGGTCCCTTTCTAGTAGCTAAGGGAAATCTTAAGTTCGCGGTGGTAGCTATTGAGTATTTTTCCAAGTGGGTAGAAGAAGAACCCTTAACAGCTATCACTTCAAACAATGTACATAAATTCTTTTGGAAGAATATCATTTGCCGGTTCGGAGTGCCTAGACAACTCACAGTTGATAATGGAACACAGTTCGATGCAGAACCTTTCAGGAAGTTTTGCGAAGATCTAGGTATTCAGCTATGTTTTGCTACAGTGAGGCATCCTCAGTCTAATGGAGCCGTAGAAAGAGCTAATGAAAATATTTTGTCAGGGCTAAATCGAAGGATAGTAGGACTAGCAAAAGGACTGTGGACCGAAGAGCTTCCGAAGATTTTGTGGTCCATTCGGACTACGCAAACAAGGTCCACAGGTTTTACTCCATTCAGACTACTATTCGGAGATGAAGCTATGACTCCAACGGAGCTCAAAGGAGGATCGTTTCGCAGCACCGAACCGGAGATCGAAGAAGAAAGACAAGCTTCGCTAGATTTATCAGAAGAAACAAGACTTCGAGCTGTGGCAAATTTATCGAAGTATCATCAGCAGACGAAGGTTTGGTTTGACCCGAAGGTTAAGCTCAATGAACTAAGACCGGGTCATCTTGTTCTACGAAGCATTATAGCGCTAGGAAAGTTAGGAAATAAATGGGAAGGTCCATACCTAATTGTTCGTTCAGGATGCCCTGGCTCTTTTAAATTAGCTAATTTAGAAGGTGAAGAGTTAGCACATACTTGGCATGCGGAGCACCTAAAGCGATACTTCGCATAAGGGCTCCTTGTAAGTCACTTGTAATCATCTTCTGAATTAATAAAGCATATGGTCCAGATAATGCCTTCCCCTCATAGACTTCCAGCTTCTGAGTGGACGCACTAGAACAGCGGGGTTGACCGAGAGGGAAGTGTCATGAGGCTGAATCGTATTTTCGGACTTCGAACCATTGGTTCGAAGCTTCCGACGTGGGGGCTGACATAATCCGGAGTCCAAGCCACCGGCTTGTAGGCATCCGTAAAAGAGCCCAAAACCACATCATGCGGAGTCCAAGCCATTGGCTGGTAGACTTCCGCAAAAAGAGCCGAAGGTGGCCAAAATATACGGAGTCCAAGCCATTGGCTGGTAGACATCCGTAAAAAGAGTCCAAAGAGACCATTGCAAACTCCATTGGTTCGACATGATTCGCAAAAAAGAGCCGAAGGTGGCCAAAGCAAAACAGAGTTTGAGCTATGAGCTTCGAATGTCTGTTAACATAGTCCAAAGTGACAAATTATTTAAGACACTAAAGTATCCTGGAAGTTATCTCAAGCGATTTCTTTCAAAAAACAAGGGTACTAAGTTGCCATTCTTCAGATTGCAAATAGTCGAAGACATTTTATAATATTTTAAAAGATCTTTAAATAGCAGAGGGGCTCCGAACCCCAAAAAATTGTACTCCGAAGTTTTTCTTTGCGCATAACCATCTTTGAATACAGTTCGAAGTTGCTTATCCCCAAAGAGGGGCTAGTAATAATGGAGACAATTTTAAATCGGTATTAATTATTCGAACGAATATGTTTACAAATTACATTATGAAAAATTGGTATCTATACCAAGAAGGAATCGAAGACCTCTTCGATCTCTAGAGCTAGGGTTGGAACGACTAGTTCCGGTGCCGGGAGTTCTAACAACTTTGCGTTTAACTCTCTTGCCTCCCTTCGAAGCTCTAAAGTCCTTCTGTTCTTGTTGAAGCTCGGCCCAAGTTCGAAGTCGTTCGGGGCTCCTTTCCCAGCTTCCAAGTTCTTCAGGTTTTTCATTTCGAACTTCATCTTCGTCTTCAGACCATATAACATCTTCAGAAGACGAAGTGTTCAAGTTAACCTCTTTTTCTTCCTCTTTAATATAAGATAGTATATCTTTGATTACTTCGGGTGCAATTACACCGGAGCTATCTCGAGGAACTAGAAATCGAGGGCGCTTATAAGCTTTTAGAAGATCGAAGGTGGTCCATAATGAGCGAAGTTCGTCGTTAATGTCTAACACTTCGATATCTTCAGTATGAGGCAAAGCCTAAAAATATGATAAACAAGTTTTCATTGATAAATGTTCATAAGCATAAAGCTTTACATAGCCAAAAATCCTAAGGTATTTCTAAACCTGCGAGTTCGGAGGAGGCTGACTGCTTGAAGCTTGGGTCCGAACTTGCTTCTGGCGTTGACCTTCGTCTATCCAAGCCTTGATCGCAGAACGACCTTCGGCTCTCCATGAAGTTTGGAAGGCTCGCTAGGCAGCAGCCACACCTTCGGATGGAGTCAGAAGTCGCTCGTCGTCGAAGGTAATTGGGCCCCCTTCTGCGTCCGGAGTTATCGATCGGCCCAGATCTTTGTAGTAGCGAAGTAGGCCGACAGCAGCCACTTGTCCGGAGAGTTCTCCGTATCAAATGCCCGCTGTCTTCATCTGCTTTGCCACTCCTTGGATCCTTTTCAACCGGCGCAGAAGAGAAATTTTATCATCAGAAGGAAGTGTCCCCGTAGTACCGAAGTATTCCAGGACACCTAGCAGCTGATTCATAACTTCCACAGCCACCTTCTTGGACTTCAGCTTATCTTCGTTCAGTGCGTCCTTCATCGAAGTTACTTTTCCCAGAACCCCAGAAAGTCTAGTAGTTTCAGTAGTCAAGATATTCTTTTGGTTCAAAAGTTGGCTAGCTTCCTCTTGGAGTCTGACAAGCTCGGTCCCCGCAGTAGCGTGCTCCGCCTGCAATTTTTCAATTTCTGCTCGAAGCACAATTCTTTCTGCTTTGAGCTCTTTATTCGCAGCCTCCAAACCTTGTCTGGCCTTGCGCTCCGTTGACACTATATTGTCCATCTGAACCACTCGGCTTTCGGAGATAGTAAGATTCCGTTGAAGGATATTATTTTCCTCCCGAAGACGAGCGATTTCTTCATCGTTTGATATATTCGCAGCTCGGGCCAAGACTGTTTGCTGTAAAAAGAAAAACCAAGGTAAATATTTATTTGTAAATGAATTCTATGTTATTTCGTAGATGCTTCGTACCTGGTAAGCTGCGCGTTCTATAGCAGCGTTAAGCTCCGACCTGTCCGCTTTGCTCAGAATGGCCACTAAGTTGGTCTCCCCTATGTCGCGGCTAGCTCGATCCAAAGGTTCGAGCAAAGTCCGAAGACCAGTTGTTTGCCCTAAGAAGGGAGCTAGCAGGGGGAGCATACTTATCGCCTGTTGGTCATCTTCGTTCAGCAAAGGGCCGGAGTGTTGGCCTGTAGTCTTCGGAGCCCCTGGAGACTGGCCCTCCTCCAAAGATTGACTCTCGTCTGTTGAATCAGACGGAGTTGATCCGGAACTCGCAGCAGGGAGGGGTTCTATATTTCTTTTGCCTCTTCCAGGTCCCATTTGAATGGCTCTTTGGGTTGGCTCCGAAGTCGTCGAAGGCCCAGGGATTATTTCTTCCTGGCGGACCTCTTCCACTGGAGTGGACTCTGTAAAAATAAAAGTGTTATACATCGTATAAATACACAAACTAAACATAAAAGAATTATTCGAAGTTTACCTTCGACATTTTGGCGAGGGGTAATCATGGGACTGTTCGGCGGATCAAAAGCGAGATCTTCGTCCGAATCAGCCGTTAAATCTTCAACTGCAGGAGCATTTTCCTGAGCAGTCCTTGTTGCCTCTTCAGGAATCGAAGCCATAGTAACTTCGAGCCCACTCTCATTCACAGGAACTTCGTCCTGAGATATATCTTCCTGAACTGCCGAAGTCCTTGTTTGCTCAAGGTTATCTCGGGACTCCAGCACGTTCGCAGGTACTTCGGCTTGTGCAGTCCTTTGAGTTTCATCTTCGTCTATCAGACGCACAAGCAACCTCCCTTCGTCCTCTTGGGAGTCAGACACTGAAGCCCTTGAGCTCGAAGGTGCAGGATTCGAAGGTGCAGGATTTTTTGGCTTCCGAGCCACCTTCTTCACCGGAGTCTTGGCAGAGCTCGAAGTCCCAGCTTCGGCTTTCCTCTTTTTGGGTCCTTTCTCCGAAGGCACCCAATCCATCAAAGGGGGCGGAACGATTTCCAGCATTCCCCACACTCTGTTAAATCTCTCCCAACTCCCGACCAGCTTGATTCTCCATTCTTTTTCGGTCAGAGTTGGAGCGCCCAAAATCTTCTCCGAAGCCCTTACGATTTGCTCCGATGTAATAGGGGCTGAAGAAGCTAAAAAATGAATCAAGTTAGTTTTTTCTTCGAATGAATATGCATAATACATGTTGTCTTCAAAGTTACCTGCATGGCTCGAAGTCGAAGTGATTTTTCGGAGACCGCCTTCCGAATCCTCTTCGAAGATGATAGGCCAGTTGGCCATAAGCGGAGAGATTTGTAACCCAAGGAATTCTTCGGCTAAGTCTCGCATGCTCAACCTCCGACTAATCTTCTTAAGTAGGTTGAGGCGAGCTTCGAGCTGACCTTGGTCCGGTTGCACTAGGGCTTCTTTCCGGAATTGGATTTCTTTCAGGGGTCCGGCCAGAGGATTGCTTGCCCCAACTTTGGCATAAAACCACCTCATGACCCAGTCGGTATACCATCTTGCATTGATGGCCTTAGCAGGAAATTGAAGGGCGTATTCATCCCGAAGCCTGAAGTTAATGCTTCCGAAGGCTACTACCACTTTTTCACCTCCGGGGCCTATGAAGGTTTTTGACTGGCATGAAGCTCTATGTAGTGCAGCGAAGATCTCTGCCCTCCCCTCACAGCCTTCGGCTCTCAATGCACATTCGAAGATAGCTAAGCGAGCTACTGCATTCGGAGAAAGTTGAGGAAGAGTGACGTGGAACAAATCAAGTACCTCGGCCAAGAAGTCCACTGCTGGAAGGCCTAAGCCGGCTTCGAAGAAGTCTTCGAAGATGACCACTTCTCCGAGCCTTGGCGACGGGATGAGTTCTTTTCCAGGCTTGCGGATCATAACTCCGGTGCTAATCCTCCCTTCTACTGCGATTGCCAGTGATTCCCTCTTGCAGGTAGAAGATCCCAGTTGAAAGGATTGGTCCAAGTACTTCGTTGATGGCGGGCAAAGACCTTGATCATCAACATTTTGGGGATTTCACCCTCCTGCCGCCATGGATGTCGTTGCAGGTGTTGGAGGCACCGTCGCAAACACCGCAGCTACTGCTGCTGCAGCCGCTTGCTGCCGAGCCAAAGCCGAAGGGGCTCCAAAACTCTTGGTTTTCGCCATTGAAGTTACTGGGTTACTTTGGAGGAAAAATGGAGGCTAGGGCTCAAAGGACTCAAAGGGCTCAGAAGGTGTTTTTTTGCAAGGGAGTAGTAGAAAGGTAAACAGGAATGTTCTAGGCCCTCTATTTATAGCCTAGACTTTACTTTTTTACCGTTAGTCCATGCCGTTTCGCATTCTTGCCCGTTATTTTTCTCCGAAATTAACGCATTCTACGGTTTCCGTTAGAAGAAGAAAGCTAACGGCTATTTCTTCTAAGTCTAAAAGACTTTCGAACTTCCTGAATCGGTTCTAAGATAGTTCAAAAGTAATTGTCTTAAGACTGATTCGGAGTTTTATATCTTCGTACATTTTGGAGATGAATTAAAATCTAATAACCCCTATGCCTGGTTATTTTTTCCTTCCATATACTGCTCTCCTAACATTACAGGTTAAACAGAGAAGCGTATTCGAGGGGCTACTGTTGGGGGAAAATATCCTATCTTCGGGGTTATTGCCGTAACAGCACAAAAGTAGATAATGGATTTGAAGGTTTCTAGACGTCCATCTTCGAAGATACCCTGAGTCAAGCTCGAAGTACGAAGATAGGCATTGGTTCGGAGTATATCTTCGAACTAAGGCTTTTTGAGATCTTTACTGCCAGCTAAGATGGAAGATTTATCTTTTATATTATTAGATTAGTCTTTTACAATTTTACCCCTATCAAGGGTACCGAATAGTTTCCACTATGTCGGTTGTAATAGAGGGGTAAATAGGTCTTTTCCTTAATATTTGGGCCTATAAATACCCCCCATTTCACCCTGTAATAAGGACCGAATACAAGTTATTCAATACACACATTCGAATTATTCTAAGTTGTTATCCTTTCGGAGGTTTAGAACAATTCACTTTGCAAACACTTCGTTTGTTAGTTTCTTTTCTACAGAAACCTGTTAGCGTAATCTTTTACGCCAACAAGATGGAAGACCAATAGGAGTTCCCGTGTCCCGGCACCATGGAAGACTCACCGGTAAAGGAACTAAAGGCAGGAAAATCATACGAGACAATAGTTACCAAACAATAAGAGAATCACATTACAGTGTAATGCATCAGTTGGCGATTATGAGACCATATGTTGAACAACACCTGCAAGAGCTTCGTGAAATGAATGAAGATCGCGATGAACAATGGATTATGAAGAACAGAAAATTTATTTCACATCATGGCTGAGGGATCTAAACCTTTCGATCGGAGAAACCGACGAAGAGATGATGATAAATAAATTGTCTTACGGTCCATTGAGCATGGTTAAAACATGGCAAGCGTATGACATCAATGGTTTCACATTCTATACCAAAGCAAAGGATCAAAAGAGTCAGCGCCAAAATAGTGGTGTCAGAGGAGAAGTAGAAGATAGCACTGGACAAAAGAATGCTTACTATGGATACATCGAAGAAATATGGGAACTTAACTACGGGAACTCTATAGAAATCCCTGTATTTAAGTGTCAGTGGGTCAGACATCCAGAAGGTGTGGAGGTGGATCATTATGGGTTTACGATAGTTGACCTTAATAAGGTGGCTTATAAAGATGACCCTTGGATACTCGCTCAATCCGTGGCACAAGTATTTTACATACTTGATCCTAAAGATGAGAAAAAATACATCGTTGCTCCAGGAAAACAAAGAATTGTTGGAGTTGATGGAGTCGAAGACGAAGAAGAATACAATCAGTTTGATGAGGTGCCGTTTTTCGTTGACATATCAAGGATCAATGTGGTTGAAGCAAAACTGTCATTTGGCAGTGTGATTCCTTATCTACGCACCAATGGCGATGGAAAATTAGTGCAAGGCTAGATCATTTATGTTTAGCGTGCATATTTGTAAAATCAATTATGTCATTTATTGTTAAAACATTTTCAAGATTAGTAAATGATTATTAACCTATCTTTGGTCTTATTTTATTCGAGCTTAGGGTTAAAATGATGGAGGATTGTTATATTAATTTATGCGTGGTAATATAATTTAGTATAATATTACTAGTAGAATGCACTATAACAATAATGTTTTTTAATGTACTGTAAAAAATTTCTGAGAAAAAAATTTCCACTATAACAATAATGTTTTTTAATGTACTATAAAAAATTTCTGAGAAAAAAAAATTCCACTATAACAATAATGTTTTTTAATGTACTATAATATTACTAGCTTAGGGTTTTTTAATGTTATATCAATGTGACAAAAAAATGCAGATGGCTCCTCCTAAGATTGAACCAAACAGTGGATCCTTAGACTCTACATCAAGTGGCGTGTGTGAGGTTTGCAAATGCGTTGCAAATGAGGTTTGCAAATGATGGTATAGTTTGCAGTTGTTTGGCGAATAAAGTGATTCTCATAATGGACTCCGACTCGGAGGACGACTCACGATTGCTGCAACCAGATAGGGTAAGTGTTGGCAGACGGAAGAATGATGAGACAACCGGTGGTAGAGGGAAACATGCCGAGGCTAGCGGTGGAAAAGGGAAGCATGTAGAGCAATACGACAGCAAGAGGAGGAAGGAGGGAAGATCCTCTTTTTATGAAAATTTTATATTTTTATCATCCAATTCAATCATTGATAATAAGTTGTTCTCACTATCGCCGCCGCGTGTATTTTCTTGTTCAGGAACATGGAGAGCAGTTCAGACTAGCCTGATGATGCCGAGTTGGTTGAGGATTGGCAAGTTGAGGCTTTTAATCTGTTTAACCAGAAATAGGTTGGGTTTGTGCCGAGGAAGAAGAAGAAGCTCCAAACCATATCTTTCTTTTGGGTTTGACCAGTAGTGCGTTTTGATGTGTAAGCTAGTTTCCCCAGCCTGGACTTGTGTTTGTTTACTTGCTTTCAAATAAACATGATATGTCAAGCGAGCCCCCGCACCACCGCGCTACAAAGTCTCGATCATATCGTAACAACATGTAATAAAAACACACTTAATGAAATAAAAACAGTAAACTAAGGGAGAAAAATACCAATTTTTGCAATTAGAATATTGGTGGTGTATTTTTATTGTACAAAAAGTTTCAATTTCAAAGGACGAATAAACTATAGATTTTGCTTTCAAACCTCAGTCATTTCTTCTCTAAACCCTAATGCATCCCCGAAGAATCTCATGATTATTAATGAAATAAAAAAAGTAAAGTGAGGTAGAAAAATACCAATTTTTTAAATTTGATAAGTCATGATGTATTTTTATTGTTAAAAAAATCAAGTTCAAACTAGAATTTAAACATGAATAAAAAAGTAATGAAAATTAGAATAGAAATGTAAAAAAAATGTTTGGATGCTAGTAGCAAGGTTCAAACCTCAAACCGCCTGCAGGCAGCAAGGTTCGAACCTCGAACCGCATGGCACCAAAGCAACCCAAGCACCACTGCGCTACTAAGTGTTTCTCGACATGAGTGGCAACGTATGCTAGATAACCCCACCAGCGGCGGGCGGATTAGTAGTGGCGGGCATGATGATGTCACCAGCCCGCCACTGCTATCCTTTTAGTAGTGGCGGTCACATGATGTCATCGGCCCGCCACCACTAAGTCGAGTGAAGTACACTGAGGCAGAAAAATACCAACTTTTTAAATTTGATAAATTATGATGTATTTTTATTGTTAAAAAAATTCAAGTTCAACGAGGATTTAAACATCAATAAAAAAGTGCTGAAAATTTAAAAAAGTACAAAACTTAAAAAAAGTTGATTTGGCGCCAGCAGCAAGGTTCGAACCTCAAATCGCCTGTCGGCAGCAAGGTTCGAACCTCAAACCGCATGGCACCAAAGAACCCCCCGCACCACTGTGCTACAAAGTATTTCTCGGCTATTTGTGCAGTGTATGCTAGATAATCCCTACCTCTACGTTGACTTTTTTGCATTTAAATACCAATTTCTGTTAATGAAAGATACCAATTTTTGCAATTAGAATATTGGTGTTGTATTTTTATTGTACAAAAAGTTTCAAGTTAAAAGGTAGAATCAACTATAGGTTTTGCTTTCAAACCTAGGTCATTTCATCTCTAAACCCTAATTCATCCCCGCAGAATCTTAGGTTTCTTAACGCCCTACATGATTATTTTCTCGAAACAATTTTATTTTTTATGACAACATCTATGGATCGATCATATCATAACAACATGACAAGTCTCATCTTTTTTAGACTTTATTTTATTTTTTGAGGATTAAAAAACTATAAAAATACAAGTTGTCGATCGAGTGTTGTGAAAACCTACATTTTTTATGATGGTTTTAAATTTACTGGATAATAATAACTAATTATAGAGTCAAAACATGAATATGGTTTTTCTATAAATTTTGGTGAATTATTTCATGTCTTGTAGTTCAAATTGAACTTATTTTGACTTTGATCATAAAAACACACTTAATGAAATAAAAACAGTAAACTAAGGGAGAAAAAGTAAAGTGAGGCAGAAAAATACCAATTTTTTAAATTTGATAAGTTATGATGTATTTTTATTGTTAAAAAAATCAAGTTCAAACTAGAATTTGCTTTCAAACCTCAGTCATTTCTTCTCTAAACCCTAATGCATCCCCAGAGAATCTCATGTTTCTTAATGAAATAAAAAAAAGTAAAGTGAGGCAGAAAAATACCAATTTTTTAAATTTGATAAGTTATGATGTATTTTTATTGTTAAAAAAATCAAGTTCAAACTAGAATTTAAACATGAATAAAAAAGTCATGAAATGTAAAAAAAATGTTTGGACGCTAGCAGCAAGGTTCGAACCTCAAACCGCCTGCCGGCAGCAAGGTTCGAACCTCGAACCGCATGGCAACAAAGCAACCCCCGCACCACTGCGCTACAATGTGTTTCTCGAAATGTATCGCAACGTATGTTAGATAACCCCCACCTCTCATAGTAGTGGCGGTCGGGTATGCTGACGTCACCAGCCCACCACTGCTATTCCTTTTAGTAGTGGCATCGAGCACCTGCGGCGGGCGGATTAGTAGTGGTGGGCTAGTGACGTCAGCATGCCCTCCACTACTATGAGAAAATAGCAGTGGCGGGCGGATGACGTCATCATGCCCGCCACTGCTAATCCGCCTATATAAATATTTCGCTCATGCCGTGTGAAAACCCTAAGCCCTAATCTTCTCCCGCCAGTTACTGCCGCTCCCAGTGCCCGCGCCGTCACCCTTGGAGCCCGTCGTTGTCATCCCCGAAGCCCGTCGCCGCCATCTCGGAGCCGTTGGTGTCCCCGGACCCCTCGCCGCCACCTCGGAGCCATCACAGTCATCCTCGAAGCCCATCACCAGAGTCTGCGTCGGTGTACCCGGACCCCTCGTCGCTGCCGTCCACGTCCCCGACGCATGCCGCCATCCCCGTCTCGGAGCCCGCGCCCCCACCCTCGGAACCCGTCGCCGTCGTCGCCCCGAACTCCGCCGGAGCCCACGTCGTTGTCCCCGGACCCCGCGCCGCCATCCCCGTCCCCGAGCGCACGCCGCCGTCCCCGTTCAGGTTGCTAAAAACTTCCCCTTTTCCAATTTTCTCTAAAATTAATTCCCTGATTCAGACGAACATGCATGTTCTCTTAGGTAGTGTTTGGTTGCTTGTATGAAGTTGAATATGTATGGGATGGTTCACTTGAATGGGATGGTCCTGAATAAGATGGTACAAGTAGGGCGTTTGGTTGTTTGTATCGGATGATACATGATTTTGTTTGGTTACTTGCATAAAATGGTATGGGATGGTACATGTTCTTGTTTGGTTGGTTACTTGCATAAAATGGTATGGGATGGTCGGCTAGATCTGAAGAGGGGAGAGTTTGGCGACTGACGGGATCTAGAGAGGGGAAAGTGTAGGTGACCGATGATATTTGCAGAGGGGAGAAGGAGGGCAGTCGACGGGCAGTGGTGTGAAGCACGGGCGACGATGGTGAACAAATAAAAATAGAAAATGTTGATTGTGGAATGCAGTTTAGGCATGTCTTTATTTTATTTTTTCTATTTTGGTTGAATGTGTTCTATTTTGATTCAGAAATTTCCCCTTGAATTCATTGCAAGGTGTTTAGATAATTAAGTTTGTTTAAATTCTGATTTCTTGATCAGACATAAAGATTAAATAGCAAGTTTGTGATATAGTCTTTAATTTGACTCATTGGAGCTAAATCTGTGATTATGTTTGGAGGAGCGTTGGGTGTTTTGAAAGGGCCATCTAATTCGAAAGAATTTTGTCGAGGCGCCTATTCACCCCCCCTCTAGTTCTTGAGTGAAGTCTTCTATATCTAAGTTATGCCATGAGAAATATTGCATACCACATTACCACTTTTTTAGAACAACTTTTAGAGGCCTATGATGCAAATAGTAATTGAGTTCTCTCATGTATGTCATCAAGCCGTGGCACACATCCATTCCGGTCAACAACTTCTTCTTTCTCGTGTTGCTGATAGGGAATGGATGTGCTCACGGTTCCATGGCAGCCATGAACATATTTGAAAAACAACACAAAATATGTTGAGGCCTCAACAACACAAGAGAGAGAGAACAACACAATCTCCTAACTTGAGGATTAATATAGTAGCTTCAAGAGTAATAGCTGACTACTGTAGCTAAGAAGAGTTTTCATACATTTCCCACCTTTTACACTATGATCAGTTTACTACTGCTATTACTTCTAAGGCTACAGTAGTAAACTGATCACAGTGTCAAAGGTGGGAAATGTATGAAAACTCTTCTTGGCTACAGTAGTCAGCTATTACTTCCGAAGCCACTATATTAATTCTCAAGTTAGGAGATTGTGTTGTTCTCTCTCTCTAGTTTTGTTGAGACCTCAGCATATTTTGTGTTGTTTTTCCCTCTAATGTTCCATGGCAACAAAATATGCTGAGGCCTCAACAACATTGTGATCAGTTTACTACTGCTATTATTTCTAAGGCTACTATATACTAATCCTCAAGTTCATGCATCCGGTTGAAGACCAACATTAGATTCTACAATTACTTTTAGAGGCCTATGATGCAAATTGTTATTGAGTTATCTCATGTATGTCATCAAGCCGTGTGACACGTTCATTCCTGTCAACAGCTTCATCTTTCTCGTGTTGCTGACAGGGAATGGATGTGCACACGGTTCTATGGCAGCCATGAACATTTTGAAAAGCTACACAAAATATGCTGAGGCCTATACAACACTGTGATCAGTTTACTACTGCTATTATTTCTAAGGCTACTATATACTAATCCTCAAGTTCATCTGGCTGAAGGCCAACATTAGATTCTGCAATTCCTTTTAGAGGCCTATGATGCAAATAGTAATTGAGTTATCTCATGTATGTCATCAAGCCGTGAGACACATCCATTCCTGTCAACAACTTCTTCTTTCTCGTGTTGCTGACAGGGAATGGATGTTCTCATGGTTCCATGGCAGCCATGAACATTTTGAAAAGCAACACAAAATATGCTGAGGCCTAAACAACACTGTGATCAGTTTACTACTGCTATTATTTCTAAGGCTACTATATACTAATCCTCAAGTTCATGCATCCGGCTGAAGGCCAACATTAGATTCTGCAATTCCTTTTAGAGGCCTATGATGCAAATTGTTATTGAGTTATCTCATGTATGTCATCAAGCCGTGTGACACATCCATTCCTGTCAACAGCTTCTTCTTTCTCGTGTTGCTGACAGGGAATGGATGTGCTCATGGTTCCATGGCAGCCATGAACATTTTGAAAAGCTACACAAAATATGCTAAGGCCTAAACAACACTGTGATCAGTTTACTACTGCTATTATTTCTAAGGCTACTATATACTAATCCTCAAGTTCATCCGGCTGAAGGCCAACATTAGATTATGCAATTCCTTTTAGAGGCCTATGATGCAAATTGTTATTTAGTTATCTCATGTATGTCATCAAGCCATGGGACACATCCATTCATGTCAACAATTTCTTCTTTCTCATGTTGCCGACAGGGAATGGATGTGCTCATGGTTCCATGGCAGCCATGAACATTTTGAAAAGCTACAAAAAATATGCTGAGGCCTAAACAACACTGTGATCAGTTTACTACTGCTATTATTTCTAAGGCTACTATATAGTAATCCTCAAGTTCATCCGGCTGAAGGCCAACATTAGATTCCACAATTCCTTTTAGGGGCCTATGATGCAAATTGTTATTGAGTTATCTCATGTATGTCATCAAACCATGTGACACATCCATTCCTGTCAACAGCTTCTTCTTTCTCGTGTTGCTGACAGGGAATGGATGTGCACATGGTTCCATGGCAACCATGAACATTTTGAAAAACAACACAAAATATGCTGAGGCCTCAACAACACTAGAGGGAGAGAACAACACAATATCCTAACTTTAGGATTAATATAACATCAGACCTTTTTTGCATAACCAAAATTCTGATACATTAGCCTCTTAACTATGAATAGTTTATCTATGGCGGAAGAAGGACGTTCCATCGAGGAGCTCATCTACGAGTCTCCCGCAAAAACAAATAAAGAGGGTTCATCTGAAGGATCCTCCGATAGCGAATCTTCGTACCACTCTCCGGAGAATGAACATCCAATGGAGCCTAGGAAGAAGAGAACGAGAGAAGACGCCGGTGAGGATTACATTCCTGAAGCTCAAGCGGAGGTAATTATTACGTTAGTAACAAGTCAGAGCAGCTTCTAACCGAGGATTACATTCCTGAAGCTCACATTGTCTATCATCGTAGGATCGTCCAAAGCGAGGAAGCAAGCATCGATTATTCCAAGTCGAGAAAAGAACAACTATTGTCCCAGCTATTGAGTCAGCTGAGCGAACAAATGTTGAGCCCGTTGCCACAACATCGTCTGCAAATGCGAAGAGGAGTGGGAAACGGGAGAAGAACAAGCTGCATACAGCTATCTATGAGGTTGAAGAAGTGCATGTTGATGGGGCTCCAAAGAAGCAAAAAGAAATCATAGCGAAGTGGTGTAACGACTGTGGATGTCTCGCCAGGGAGCGATGTAAGATAGTTTGGAAAAATTGGAAGACTGTCCCTGAAGCTACAAAGGACGAATTGTGGCAGCATATAAAAGCGCATTATAAATTCCCGGAAGATCGCTTAGAAGACGCTAAAGCTACCACATTGAAGAGTATCAGGAAGGCTCTCCGTACATTTAGGACTAAACTGAACACACAATACCTTCAGAAAGATGAGTCGCCACTCAACGACTATGGCTTTATAACGCCAAATGAATGGATCGAATTCAAAATGCAGCATTGCTCGGAAGAAGCCAAACAAGAGAGCATCATGTTCAAAGAACTTAATAAGAAGAATAAGTTCCCAGATAAACTTGGGCCAGGTGGATATAAGGCCAATGAGGATGAGTGGAGTAGAAAGGAGGAGGAGTACCGTGCGGCTGGGTTACCTGAACAGTTTTCAGGTGCTGATCAGCGCACTAAGAGATGGCTCCTAGGTCGAGCTAAAAAAACACCCGAGGGCCAATATATGCTCTCCGACTCACGGACTAGTGAAGTATTCCAGAAAGCATAGGAAATCATTGAGTTGGAGAAGACTGGAAAGTTCAAGCCCGAGGGATGTAATGACCAGCTTACATCTGCTCTCGGAAACGAGGAACATTGAGGGCGCACTCGAGGTGTGTCTTCTATAACACCCTGGAAAAATACTTTCAAGAAACAGGAGGGTGCCACATACAAGAAGCATCAAGCACGCATAGACGACGCCGCAGAGCGCCGTGCAGAGTGGGAGCGACACTTTTTTGAATTTATTAACGAGAATCCAAACATAATGCAGGCTACAACGGGACAAATAATTGTGCCAGAGGTACGACTCGACGTACCAAGCAGTGTTGGCTCAGTACAAGACAAATTTCCTGTAAATTATATTAAAGAGGACACACCATGCAGCCTGCATGTACCGATAGAGCGCAAAGGGCATTCCCAAGAGGCTGCACGAGGCATTGCTATGCCTGGGGATTTATTTCACAATCGGCCTATTCCTGCTGACTATACCAAGGTTCAGGTCAATGAGATCACCAACGACAGATTTATTAATGACCCCTTGGATCTTCAAATGCCTGATGAGGGGATTGAGACAATCGGAGATGCTCTAAATAACTTTGTCCTATGGGCGAGCCGAAATATCAAATTACTGCAGACAAGTTCTCAGAGTAAATCACCTATTGTCTCATCACAATCCCCCACATATCTTTCATCTCAGGATGTGCAAAATATAGGATCTTTATCACCTGTTGATGAGCGTGAGATATAGGAAAGGGAAAATTACTCACATGCCATTATAATTTTCAGAAATTGCCTATATGCCATTGTCAGTGACTGTGGCGGCCCCCATCTGTCAGTGACACACCGATGGTATATTGGCAAACCGTGAAAATTGTAATGGCACGGAAAAAATTAACCCAGGAAAATGCAGAGGAAGAGCCAGTGCCCGATAAAGTGGCAGAAGTGATAGAATCGAAAGTGACTTCTGATCCTCAAGTGACAAAGCCAGTGCCAGTGCTTGAGCCCACTGATGAGCCCAACACAAATGTGCCAGAGCCAGATCAAATGCCAGTGCTAGTTCTGGCTGAGCCTCAAGTGCCAGTTCTGGCTGATCCTCAAGTGCTGGTGGCCAAGCCCATAACGAAAGTGCCAGTGCTAGTTGCCGAGCCCGAAAAACAAGATGCATGCCCAAAGCCAGCAATCCACAAGATAACTGTTCAAGCTAGGCAGTGTTCTGCGCTGAAATCTGAGATGCATAAATTTTTTACTACTATGGGGCAAACACGTTCTATGCCCGAAGCGGCTCCCATAAAGGCTCCAGTACAAAAGCATGCGGGCTCACCTTCTGTTGATTAGTGGACCTACGGAGACGAGGATTATATCGAATACGAACCAGGCAAACCATTATTACCCCAAGGAGTACTTAAGAGTATGCCTTGGATGATGAAAACATTTCATGACTGGTACCTCGAAGCGTCTTCGTTAGGAGTAACAAAAATAGAACTAAAGGTTCCACAAGAAATATTCAACTGCCCAGAGTTTAAGCTTGCACTATTTTTCGACGACTTCCATCGGATGTTTTGTATGAAGCGAACCGACATCACAAGCATGATGCTCTGGTGCATGTAAGTACTTTATACTTTGTCAATACAAAGCAAAAATAAATAATGTCTTATATTTACTATTGTTTCATAACATATGCAGTTGTAATTCATGCTGTGACGAGTCTAATATGTATGGGTACTTGAACCCATCATTAATAAGCCAAAGTGCGCTGAACCCGACACTAAAATAGAACGATAGCAAGTATTGGACTGCGGGTAAGAAAAAATTTCAAAGAAAGATGTTCAATAATGACGAAGACACACTTAAGAAGAACAAAAGGAGTTGTGCCGCGTTGTATATTGCGCGGTGCATGGATCAATGGAAGGATAGAGAAATGATAAGTGGGGCATATAACTTTAAGTAAGTATACCCACTATATCCACTTAATCACGTTTTATCGATTATGAAACTAACATAATCATATATTACTTCTTTTGATAGTGATCATTGGATTGCACTTCTAATATACCCAAAGAGATCAAGGGTTTATGTGCTCGACTCGCTCGATAAACCCGAAAAAGAATATCAAGATATATTAAATGTTATTCAGAGTGCATATAGATACTACGTGGAAAAGTTAGATGGCCCACATGATCCACAGAGGCCGAAAGATATGCTTATCAGAACCAACTATCCGGTAATATTATATTTTTAAATTTGTTAATTCAATTGATAAAGCCAAACTATATATCGTTCTAACTTTGTCTATTTTGAAGTGTCACAAACAATCTCTTGGTTCCGTGCATTGCGGCTATATACTTGTGATGTCATGAGCAATAACTTAGGAAAGTTTGGGCGGACAGTATCTGAGGATACTAAAGAAGTAAGTTGATTTCTTGTGTGTTAATCTAATATAACTTGCAGCGTATGTACTTATATTTTATGTATGCAGGCGTCAGGTCCATCAACCGTTGCCCAGAAGAGCTAACTCTCAGAATCACAAATGTATGAAATCGTATCAAGGATGTGCCGCTTCACGATGCATGAGATTCTTCATGAGCTTGGAGAATTTTCCGATCCTGAGAGTGAAGTGGCCAAGCATCCAACTCTGTATGATTGGGCCGGAAGAATGAAAAGGCAAACCAATTAAGATATGAGTTGGCCTTCCAAGAAAACATAAACCGCATGAGCATGTATTTGTGAAACAATGGTTAATTTTGAAATTTTGATAGATGTAAACTTTTTAGACTTGATGTGTGATGAAATGTAAATTTGTAAATTGATGAGATGTGTTGTTGTTGTGCTGTGTATGTAGATGGCTGTGTGAAGCATATAATGTAAACTTTGTAAATTTTTGAAAATTGATGAGATGGATGGTTGTTGTGTTGATGTGTTGTTGTTGTGGATGTGTATGTGGATGTTTTGCTGCTGTGTATGTGGATGGCTGTGTGAAGCATATAATTTCTGTGTTTTGGTTTGTAGGATCACAGCATTCTGTGTTATGGGTTATACACAGCAGTGGCGGGCAGATGAGGTAGCTTGCCTGTTACTGCTGTTGACACAGTGGTGGCGGGCGCGCTGACATCATCTGCCCGCCACTGCTATTGATAACAGTAGTGGTGGGCAGATGAGGTCAGCGCGCCCGTTACTGCTGTTGACATAGTGGTGGCGGGCGAGCTGACCTCATCTGCTCGCCACTGCTGTTATCAATAGTAGTGGCGGGCATATGAGGTCAGCGCGCCCGCCACTGCTGTTGACACAGCGGTGGTGGGCGCTCTGACCGCCACTGCTAACCAGCGATAGCAGTGGCGTTAGAGCAGTGGCGGACTGGATGCCCGCCACTATAGGTCATTTTTTCCCGCCGCTACAATGTCGCTTTGTAGTAGTGTTTATCACTTTTACCGACGACTTTAGTAGATATGGTTGTCTACTTTATGAGGAACAAGTGGGAGTCCTTTTAAAAGTTCAAGGAGTTCCAAAGTGAAGTACAAGATTATATGGGCAAGATAATTAAATTTCTATGATCTTATCGTGGAGGTGAATATTTGAGCCATGAATTTAGTGATCATCTAAAGTAGTGTAGAATTGTTACATAGTTGACTCCACCTGACATGCCCCATTGGAATGGAGTGTCCGAGCGGAGGAACCGCACCTTGTTGGACATGGTTTAGTCTATGATGAGTCAAGTTGATCTTACATTATCCTTTTGGAGACTCGCTCTAAAAACCGCAACTTTCATGATAAATAGAGTTCCATCTAAGTTAGTAGGGAAGATGCCATATGAGATGTGGTCTGGGAGGCATCCTAGTTTGTCTTTTCTAGAGATTTTGGGTTGTGAGGCGTATGTTAACATTTGATGTCTGACAAGCTTACTCCTAAGTTTGACAAGTGATTCTTTGTGGGGTATCCTAGGGAAACCAAAGGATACTATTTCTATTATAGAGAAGAGGGCAAAGGTTTTGTCGCTCAGAATGTTGTATTCCTTGAGAAAGAGTTTCTCTCAAAAGGAGTTAGTAGGAGGACAGTGCATCTTGAAGAGGTTCGAGAACCGCTAGAAGGTGTTCCAGATCCTATAGAACAACAATAGGATGTGCAAGGTGTTGTAGAGACTATTGTAGAGACGCCAGCCCCACGAATGTCCGGGAGGTTGAATCACACACTATAGTGGTAGATGTTTTTGACCACTAGGCAGCGCGATGTGTTGTTGTTGGACAACGAAGAGCCTAAGACCTATATGGAAGCAGTGATGGGACTAGACTCTGACAAAGGGCTTGGAGCCATTTGATCTGAGTTGGAGTCCATGCGAGAAAACCAAGTTTGGAACTTGGTTGATCCACCCGATGGTGTAAAAACTATTGCGTGTAAATAGTTCCTAAAGAAAAAGATAGACGTTGATGGAAATATTCACATCTATAAGGTATGATTGGTGGTGAAAGGTTTCAAATCGATTCAAGGTGTTGATTATAATGAAACATTTTCGCTCGTCGCTATGGTTAAGTCTATTCAAATCATCCTAGCAATTGCCGCATTTTATGATTATGAGATATGGAAAATGAATGTCAAGACAACCTGATGTGTACATGACACAGCCTAAAGGTCTTGATGATCCGGAAAGTGTTGGGAAAGTTTGTAAGTTGCAGAAGTCCATTTATGGACTCAAGCAAGCTTCTTGGAGTTGGAATCTTCTCTTTGATGAGGTAGTCAAAGGGTTTGGCTTCATCAAGAACGAAGAAGAGTTTTGTGTTTACAAGAAGGCTAGTGGGAGCTCACTTGTGTTTGTTGTCTTGTATGTGGATGATATATTATTGATCGAAAATGACATTCCTTTGTTGAATGTTATCAAGACTTCACTGAATAACAGTTTTTCGATGAAAGATCATGGATAGGCAGCATACATTTTGGCTTAAATATCTATAGAGATAGATCAAACCGGCTAATTGGATTACGCCATAGTATGTACATTGACAAGGATTTGAAATAGTTCAAAATGCAGAATTTCAAGAATGGTTTTCTTCCAATGTCACATGGTATTTCTCTTAGTAAGACTCAGTGTGCTGCGACACCTAATGAGCTTAGAGAAGATGAGTGTGATCTCATATGCCTCCGCAATTGGATCCATCATGTGTGTCATGTTGTGTACACGCTGAGATGTGTCATATGCTCTAAGTGTTACGAGTAGGTACCAATCGAATCTGGGTGAAAGTCATTGGGCTGTAGTAAAGAGTATCCTCAAGTACTTGAGAAGGACTGAGGAAATGTTCCTAGTGTACGGTGGTGAAGAGGAGCTCATTGTAAGTGGTTACACGAATTCTAGCTTTTAGACCGATAAAGATGATTCTCGATCACAATCTCACTTTGTGTTCTGCCTCAAAGAAGGCGCAGTGAGTTGGAAGATTTCCAAGCAAGAGATGGTGGCCGATTCTACAATAGAAGCTGAGTATATCACCGCTACAAAAGGTGCGAAGGAGGTCATTTGGATCAGAATGTTTGTTTCTTAGGTGGGTGTTGTTCCTAGTGCGTCCAGTCCAGTGGATCGCTATTGTGATAATAGTGGTGCCATTGCACAAGACAAGGAGCCTAGATCACACTAGAAGTCCAAACATATACTTAGACGATACCACCTGATCCACGAGATCATTGAGAGAGGTGATGTGAAGATTTGTAAGGTGCACACGGATTTGAACATAGCAGATCCATTGATGAAGCCTCTTCCATAGCCCAAGCATGAGGCACACTTGAGCTCCATGGGTATTAGATACTTGCGTGAGTGAGTCATGTTTATGTGGATGATGCTAGTAGAGTCTATGCTAATGTGTGAGGATAATTGTTATATTGTTCCTTGAATAAATGTCGTTTACATTTGATTAATGAGTTAATGACTTGTTATGTGAAACTATTTTGTGATATAATGATATTGTTCAAAAAGGATCCCTAATCTTGTCATCATGTGGGACAATGATCACACATAGATTAGCACATCTAACTGATTGATGATCACATTCACAGATCATAGTCATAGAGATGTCAAATAAGTGATGTGGACAAATGTTGGTGAACATGGTGTTGGATAGACCCACTTGAGATACTGCTGGGATTGTTATTGTAATGTGCCATCAGTTTTCATCTCAAATGGTGTACCTACAGAGTCCTTGGACTTGACATCGTCATTTGATTCTAGAATGCGTAATGACACACTTAGATGCTTCCTAACATTATTTCGTAACATGGTAGTAATAACAGGTGTTTTCATGTGTGTTATGAAACATGTCTTACGATGGGATCGGTCAAGATGGAATTTACCCCTCCTAATAATGGGAGAGACATCTCTTGGCCCCTCAAGGTATTGGATTGGAAAAGTGCATGGCCATGCCTCTATGACTAAAGAGTTAGTCATGATATGAATCTGATACTTGGTCAAGTCAAAATGTTGAGCTATCTAACAAGGGTGGCACGTGCCTTGCCTTGAGATTGACTAATGTCGTGTGGTAAAGGGACTGGTGCTTGTGTATAACAAAGGTTCAGTAAAATTTATTTTATACACTTCTAGGGGTCAATAAGTGCTGCTAGGTACTGCTATTGATCAGTGAATAACCATTGGAGTATGATCTTATCGGAGTTTCAATTGTCGACAAAACTATATCGGTAAACCATTTACCGAATTAGACAGTGCAAATTGGTGAATCAGTCTTTGACAGAACCATTTCGAAGTTTCAAACTGTGAGAATTTGTCGAGGCGTCTATCCACCCCCTCTAGTCGCCATTCCGATCCCACACAGACAGATTCAAGGTATTGATTATGATGAAATGTTTCGCCCGTCGTCATGCTTAAGTCTATTTGGCACATCCTAGCAATTACAGCATTTTATGATTATGAGATATGAAAAATGCATGTTAAGACGACTTTCCTAAATGAAAACCTAAGTGAGGATGTGTACATGACACAACATGAAGGTCTTGATGATCCAGAAAATGTTGGATAGGTTTGTAAGTTGCAGAAGTCCATTTATGGACTGAAGGAAGCTTCTCAGAGTTGGAATCTTTGCTTTGATGAGGTAGTCAAAGGGTTTTGTTTCATCAAGAACGAAAAAGAGCCTTGTGTTTACAAGAACTCTAGTGGGAGCTCACTTGTGTTTCTGGTCTTGTATGTAGATGACATATTATTGATCGGAAATGACATTACTTTGATGAATGCTATCAAGACTTCACCGAAAAAGAGTTTTTCGATGAAAGATCTTGGAGAGGCAGCATACATATTGGGCATAAAGATCTATAGAGATAGATCAAAATGGCTAATCGGATTAAGCCAAAGCATGTACATTGACAAAGTTTTGAAACGGTTCAAAATGGAGAAATCCATGAAGGGATTTCTGCCAATGTCACATGGTATTTCTCTTAGTAAGACTCAATGTGTTGTGACACCCGATGCGCTAGAGAAGATGAGTGTGATCCCGTATGCCTCAATAATTGGATTCATCATGTATGCCATGCTATGTACACACCTAGATGTTTCATATGATCTAAGTGTTACAAGAAGGTACCAATCGAACCCAGGTGAAAGTCACTAGGATGTAGTAAAGCATATTCTCAACTACTTGAGAAGGACTGAGGAAATGTTCCTAGTGTATGGTGGTGAAGAGGATCTCGTTGTAAGTGGTTACACCCATGCTTTCACACCGATAAAGATGATTCTCGATTGCAATATGGTTTGGTGTTCTGCCTCAATGGAGGCACAGTGAGTTGGAAGAGTTCTAAGCTAGAGACGCTGGCCGATTCATCAATAGAAGCTGAGTATATCGCCGCTTCAAAAGCTACAAAGGAGGTCGTTTGATTTAGAAAGTTTGTTTTTGAGCCGGATGTTGTTCCTAGTGTGTCCTGTCTAGTGGACCTCTATTGTGATAATAGTGATGCCATTGCGCAAGCCAAGGAGCCTAGATCACAACAAAAGTCCAAACATCTATGTCGGTGATATCACATAATCCGCGACATCATTGAGAGAGGTGATGTGATGATTTGCAAGGTGCACACAGATATGAACATAGAAGATCCGTTCACAGAACCTATTCCACAGCCAAGCATGAGGCGCATCTGAGCTCCATGGGTATTAGATACTTGCGTGAGTGAGTCATGTGTATGTGGAAGATGCTAGTAGTGTCTATGCTAATGTGTGAGGATAATTTTTATCTTGTTCCTTGAATAAATGTCGTTTACATTTAATTAATGACTTGATGCCTTGTTATGTGAAATTATTTGTGTTATAATGATATTTTTCAATAAGGATATTGATCTTGTCATCATGTGGGACAGTGATGACACACATATTAGCACATCTGACTGATTGATGATCATGTTTCACAGATCATAGACATAAAGATATCAAATTAGTGATGTGGACACATGTTGGTGAACATGGTATTGGATAGACACACTTGAGATACTATTGGGATTGTTATTATAATGTGTCATTAGTTGTCATCTCAAATGGTGTTCCTGTAGATTCCTCAGACTTGAGATCATCATTTGATTCCAGAATGTGTAGTGATACACCTAGATGCTTCCTAACGCTATTTCGTAATAGGGTAGTAATAAGGGTTGTTTTTAGGTGTGTTGTGAATCAAGCCTTGGGATGTGAGCGGTCAAGATGGAATTTATCCCTCCTATTAATGGGAGAGACATCTCTAGGCCCCATGAGGTACTAGATTGGAAAAGTGTGTTGTCATGCCACCATGACTAAAGAGTTAGTCATGATTTGAATCTGATAATTGTTCGAGTGAAAATGTTGAGCTATCCAATAAGGGTAGCGTGAATCTCACCTTGAGCTTGACTAATGTCATGTGGTAAAGGGACTGGTGTTTGTGTATATCAAAGGTTCAGTGAAAATTTATTTTGTACACTTCTGGGGGTCAATATGTGCTGCTAGGTACCGCTATTGATCAGAGAGTCAGAAAAGGTTTCCGTTGAACAGCTGTTGGTGTATCAGGTCACACACTTAAGGGGATATATTGAGAAACATGCAAATAATTGGTTCTTGTGCAATTGGGAGATTCAAGGAAGTTTGCCCAAGAAAATTCCAATTGATCAGAAGTTCTGATTTGGAATCGGAAGTTCCGATTATTTACTCGACTCGAGTCAGAGAGCAAAAGTTGCTTCAGAAGTTCTGATATGGTATTGGAAGTTCCGATGAACTGAAGTTCCGATTTATAATTGGGGAAAATTTTACTGATCGGAAGTTCCGATATGTGTATCAGAAGTTCAGAGGTGGACAAAAACAGATTAGAACTGTTATGTGTCGTACTGGATTGAGAGACCGAAATTACCCTGTCGGAAGATCCGATCAAGGATCGGAAGTTCTGACATGAGTAAACAGATTGGATCTATTAGAGCACAAATCAGTTGTAATTGATTTGTTGGTTTCGAGATGTGGACGACTAGGGGCTCTAAGCCCTATATAAAGAGAGGGGGAGAAGGTCTTGGACGGAAAGGTTTCAGATAGCTTAGACCTAGCCACTAAGAACTCCTCTCCTCCCTTTCTTTATCTCAAAAGTTGAGATTAAGGATCTCTCGTTCTCACGTGTGGTGCTATCACGCCATCGTGGGAAGTACTCCATCCCTGTATGTGTGCATACCATGGAGGTGTTGCTCCAATAGCGATGCTCATGGACTTCAGCTCGTGAATAACTACGTCATCTTCACCGATTGGATTGGCAAGAAAATGATCGGGACGAAGTGAGGACAGGCAAAGACACGCTTCCTCAACATCTTCCACTGCACCTAGTGCGTCTTGTGCTAAAAGGTACCGATCTATGATCTCACATGCGCATGCTTCTTTGGCTTGGGTGCGATTTTTGAAAATTCTGGTTTGCGTAGCTTTCCCCTTTCCCCAACATATTCAAGGTGAAAGTTTGAAGTATGCCCTCCGGTTATTGTTCATCGCGTCTAACAATGTCATAGAATACGAAGCCCTCCACAATGGTCTTCACATCGCCATCTCCCTTGGAGTTAAACGGCTAATGGCATATGGAGATTCCAAGTTGGTGATCAGTCATGTGAACAAAGATGTACTGGTCCTACACCAATGAAAAGATAGATACTTGTTGTCAAGAGATCTGCAAGATGGAAGGCAAATTCAATGGCCTAAAATTCCTTCTCATCCATCGGTACAAGAACTCGACTTCTAACTCATTGGCCAAACTCGAGTCTTCCCAAAAGACAGTTCCAGATGGAGTTTTTCTTGAAGAACTCCCGAAGCCTTCAATAAGATCCGAAGAGCTGCAACGTTTAGAAGTTAAATTGACTTCAGCTGTTCTGGTCATTACCGATGAAAATAAATATTGGTGCCGACAACTCATTGACTTCTTCTCACCTCCAGAGTCCCCTAAGACAAAGATGTTGTGATTCTTTTGTCCCAAAGAAGGAATCAACATGTCTTGGTAGGGCCAGAATTATACAAAAGAGCTATGTTTACCAGAGAGCTAATGAATTGTGTCGACAAAGATGAAGGCTTAAAGATACTGGAGGATATACACTCGGGGACATGTGGAAATCATGCTGGAGCCTGGACGCTGGTCAGTAAAGATTTTAGAGTACGGTTTTACTGGCCAACTTCTAATCAAGATGCCCGTCTGTTGGTCTGTAGTTGCAAAGTATGTCAATTCTTCGCCAACCAACACCATCTCCCCGCTCAATCTCTCCAGACCATTCTATCATTGTTGGCGTAAAAGATTACGCTAACAGGTTCTCTAAGATTAAAAACTCACAAACAGTGGATTTGTGTTGAGAACTATCTTAAGCCTCCGAATTGGATAATAGCTTAAGTAGTCCGAAATTGTGTATTGA
The DNA here is from genome assembly GCA_019279435.1 of Zizania palustris. NCBI lineage: Eukaryota > Viridiplantae > Streptophyta > Magnoliopsida > Poales > Poaceae > Zizania > Zizania palustris. Next base: position 48,205,621 of record JAAALK010000080.1, read on the forward strand.
ATAGCTGAGTATTCGATGCCTATTACAGGGTAAGAAGGGGGGTATTTATAGACAAAAAGTCTAAGGAAAAGACCTATTTACCCCTCAATTACAACCGACATAGTGGAAACTATTCGGTACCCCGAAGAGGGTGAAAATGGTAAAATCTACCCAGAGTAGGAAGATAAGGCAAACATCTTATCAGACTTGCTGTTTTCCACCGAAGCTTCATAGCCTGCGGAGGGTACCTTCGAATTGTAAGCCGAAGCACCTTTTGGCTTGGACACTTCACCACCTTCGGGCATAAGCACGAGCTTCGAAGTCGATAAGTTATCTTCGACTGTCAATCTCTAAAGTCCTGAGGGTGAAGTATTTTCCCCCAATAGTAGCCCCTCGACTACGCTTCTTTGATTTTAACCTGTATAGTAGGAAAGCAGTATACGCAAGGAATATTTTCATATTCAGAGACTTAGAGAAATTTGAAGGTGTTATAGCTATTTGAAGGGTATATGACCCCGAAGTATCCCAGCTGACAGCCTCGAACCAGGACTGCTGTGTGAACACTTCACGGGAAAGAGAACCGTTACGGAGGTAAAACGTCATGAAGAGCCGTTAATTTGGAGCCGTTACTCTTCAAGTAGTCGTTATGCTCCCGAAAAGGTAACGGTCGAAATTTACCATGGACTCACACCGTTTCACTTCCTAGGCCCATTTGCCAGCTGTTGACATGGAAACGTGCCCACGCACTTGGGTCAGTTCGACGATCCAAAAGTGCACGGATACTTAGGGACAAGCCTAAGTGTGACGTGGCACCGACGTCGCGTTCCGACTACCCTTAGTCATGATAAGGGGGGTGGAGTCGCCAGGCAATTAGATCACACAAAATAATCCAATTAGCCGAAAGAAATATATTAAACAGAATAAAATAAGCAAACCAGTCGGAGCCTGTCTGCTTCGAAGTCTGATGCGAAAGAGGTCACCGAAGTGTACCTTCAGCGTCTGGTGCGAAGTATCCCGTCGAAGGTTGCTTCGGCGTTTGGACTGATCCGGCCGATGATGGACTCCGAATGGATCTGGACGCGACTGGTCACCTCCGAACAGTGGGGTTCGGCATGAGGTCTCTGATACGGGAAATTACAGGATAATGACGCGAGAGCCACGCACGAGCGTAACTTTGTCCAGTGCGGAGTGTGATCGTGGTGAAGCCTGTTGTGACAAAGTGTGTTGGCTTAGCTTGCCGTCGGAGCCTGCAGTCTCACCGAAGGGTGTCCTGGTGACCTCCGAAATCAATCTCTCAGCTCCGGACACCTCCGACGAAGTAGCTCCAAACGTGGGAACCTGCAATAGAGAGAGTTCGAAGTACCAATTCGGCCTGAGGACTGAATTCTGCTAAGTGTTGCACTAGTAGCGAAGGTAGCAATCTGTTACGCAAATTAGTGGATACTTCATAGGCGAAGTAACAAGGCGATAGCAATCTATTACATAGATTAATGGATACTTCACAAGCAAAGTAACAAGGGTTACCACTGTTCCAAAGTGGACGACAGAGGGCTTCTAGGCAAACCCACGAAGAGGTACATGAAAATAAAGGTAAAGTAAATACGATCAAAGCTAGAGCTTTGGTTTGGTTTGTGTTGGGGGGGGGGGCTCTCTAAGCTGGCCACGCCTCTTTATTTATAGGGGCCAAACTTCAGATCGAATCTACTATTTTTCAGCTTGGATAGAGATAAAACTCAGCCGGAATCACATCCAACTCTGTCTCTGCCGAAGTGGGCTTCGGCCAGGCCCGTCGAAGCCTGCTCCTCGGGCCGAAGCTTCGGTGGCATGGGCCTCCGAAGGCCTCCTGGACGAAGGCCGTGGGCTGGCTAAAGGCTTTCTGAGCCTATGGCCCAATGGACCTTCGACCCTATAAGGCTTCGGCCTGACCTTGGACATGGGTATTTTTGGCCCAAATCACCAAAATTGATATTTTGACAATCTAGCCATCAATGCCATTTCTCGCTATCAACACACTCCCCCTGCCTTTTAGTGAACTGAGTGAACGAAAAGCATAGAGAACTTGAAGACGATACAGTCCATATCGGCTTTTCGACACCTTTTATGCTGTTTGCCACATGCTTGGGAAATACCTCTTCAAATACCTACCATTCAAAGCTCTTTGAAACCGCTATCCTTGCAGATATTCCAACATGTAAGCATTGCCAGGAGCGATTTTGGCTATCTTGAAAGGACCTTCCAAACTAGGTGACTATTTACCAAATATGGGACTTTTCGTGCCTAAAGGTAAAATTGTCATCCACACCAAATCTCCTATTTGAAACGATTTTGGTTTAACCTTCTTATTGTAGGCGTTGGCTACTCTCCTTTTGTCTACTACTATGGCGTCAAAAGCCCTTAATCTCTTATTGGTCACTTCCTCTAGATTATCCTTCAGAAGAGTTTCATACTCGTTGACCGATAAGCCATCTTGCTTTAACACTCTTAAGGAGCCAAGATCTACCTCTACAGGCAGAACAACCTCTTGTCCATATACCAACTCACATGGACTGACCTGGGTAGCACCGTGCTTTGCAATCCTACAAGCCCATAGCACCTCGAAAAGCACTTCATGCCACCTTTTAGGAAACTCTTCAATTTTCTTCTTAATGAGCTTAATCATGGTTTTATTGCTAGACTCGGCCTGACCATTGGCCTGAGCATAGTAAGGTGAAGAGTTTATCAACTTAATACCATAATGTTCGGCGAAGTTCCTTACTTCTCTAGAAACAAATGAACTACCTTGATCCGTAGTAAGAGTTTGAGGAATACCGAATCTATGTATGATGTGCTTCAAGATAAAATCACGTACCTCATTGTGAGTCATGTTCTTGAGAGGTACGGCCTCGGTCCACTTAGTGAAGTAATCCGTCGCTATCAACACGAACCGATGCCCTTTTGAGGAAGGAGGGTGAATCTGGCCGATGAAGTCTAAACCCCAACCTCGAAACGGCCATGGCTTGACAATAGGAATGTGCAATGAGGCAGGAGCTAATTGAATATTTCCAAACTTCTGACATGCTTCACACCCTCTATAGTACTTGAAACAATCTTAAGTCATAGTCGACCAATAAAAACCCGCTCTTTTGAGCATCCAACTCATTTTTTTGGGCCGACTGATGAGTGCCGCAAAGCCCTTCATGGACTTCCCCCGTAGCTACCTAGGATTGTTCGTGGTCTAAACACTTCAATAGTACTCCATCGATGGTTCGGTGGTACAAAGTGTCGTCTATCAACACAAATTTGAATTCTTGTCGTCGAACCTTCCGATCAACCCTTTGGCCAGGATCTCTTAAGTACTGGATGATTGGGATTCTCCAATCGCCCTTATAGGTTTCAGAGGGTCTCACTGGCTCACCTTCTAAAATTTTTTCTAAATTACTGACTTCGGGGTGCTCCCCGAGCCATTCTGGCTCTTGCCGAAGCCCGACCGGGGTGGCCGTTCGGAGTGTGCTGGGCCGAAGCCCTCCGGATGTTTCAGACTCTGAGGAGCCTTCTCCGCGTGGGAGGCTTCGTCCTACGGACTCCGGTGTGCCAAGCCTCATGGTTGGCAGAGTACTCCGATCCAGGGACCTTGGTGCGCAGCGGCCTTCGGCGGCTAGAGGGGTCCGACCCGAAGGGTGGCGCCCACCATTACTGGCTTTGGCAGTGAAACCAAGCATCGGCTTCTCCAACACAGAAAATTTTCCCCTCCTGACTTGGTAACCAGATGCTTGCTGAGCCAAATCATTTGCGACTGAATTGGCTTCTCTTGACACGTGAGAGATTTTGAAGTCATCAAAAGTGGCAACTATGTCTAGACATTTATCCAAGTAACTATTCAGCAAGCCGTTAAAGCATTAAGCACTTCTAGCCACTTGTTGCACTACTAACAAAGAATCACCATACGCGTGGACATGTCTAGCACCTATAGATTCTAGTAAATCAAGACCTAACAATAAAGCTTCGTATTCGGCTTGGTTATTGGTGGTAGAAAACTCTAGACGGGCCAAAGTTTCAAAGTGCATTCCATTAGGCGATATGAGAACCACTCCAATATCTTGGCCACTTTTGCAAGCCGAACCATCAATATAAAGTTTCCATGGTACTACTTCCACTAGAGCAATATCGTCACTCCAGCTGACATCTACGTGGTGATCGACTATAAAGTTGGCTACGATTTGGCCTTTCATCACTCTTAGGGGTTCGTAGGCCAAATCGTACTCGATCAATGTGTAAGCCCATTTTCCGATTCTTCCACATAGAATTGGCTTCTGTAACATGTGCTTTATAACATCGGTTTTGCAAACGACAACACATGTAGTGGGGAGAAGATAATGGCGTAATTTGGTGCACGCGTAGTAAAGTGATAAACACAATCGTTCTATAAACGCGTACCTAGTTTCGGCATCCAGCAGGCGGTGGCTCAAGAACGTGATGATGTACTCTTTCCCCTCTACCTCCTGGGTTAGCACGGCCCCAATCACGCTATCTTCAGCAGCGATGTATAGCCTAAATGGAATCCTGGCTTTGGGTGCTCTCACCACAGGCGGTGATGACAAGCACTCCTTGATCTCCTCAAGCACTTTGCTAGCTAGCCCCCCAAGCGAACTCGGCTTCATTTTTAGCCAAAGTATGGGGACAAAGGCCTCAATTTTGCCAGACAAGTTGGATATAAAGCGACGCAAATAGTTCATCTTGCCTAGCAACTTCTGTACATCCCTTTTGCATGTTGGCGCTGCAATGTTTCTGATCTACTCAAGCCTCTTAGGATCAAATTCTATGCCTCTCTCGTGAATCATGAAACCTAAGAACTTACACGCCGACACATCAAAAGCACACTTGAGTGGGTTCATTTTCAAACCATACTGTCGCATTCTATCAAAAGCAACCTTCAAATCGGCTAAATGGTTTCCCATAGCGTCCGATTTGACTACGACCTCATCGATGTAAACTTATAACATAACACCTAACAAGTCATGAAAGATCAAGTTCATAGCGCGCTGGTACATGGTGCCAGCATTCTTCAAACCAAAAGTCATGACGACACACTCGAACAAACCGACAAACCCAGGGCATCGAAAGGCAGTCTTGTAGACGTCCTCTTCAGCCATAAAGATTTGATTATAACCAGCATTGCCATCAAGAAAACTCAGTACCTTATGTCTTGAAGCACCTTTGATCAACATGTTGGCTAGCGGCATTAGATACTCATCCTTCGGAGTGGCTCTGTTCAGATCCCTGAAATCAATACATACCCGTATCTTGCTGCTCCCTTTCTTCTCTACATGCACAATGTTAGCGACCCATTCCGCGTACCTGCATGGCCTAATAAACCCAACCTTGAGTAGTCGCTCTACTTCTTCTTTAACTCGGTCGTAGACGACCGAGTTAAAGCGACGAGGATGCTGCTTATAAGGCCTAAATCCGGTCTTGATAGGCAGTCGATGCTCCACGAGATCGCAACTTAGTCCTGGCATTTCGCTATACTGCCATGCGAAACAATCGACATACGACCGAAGTAACATTATTACTTCACCCTTTTCATCGGGCTGTAAATGTTGGTTTACAAAAGTTGGCCTTGGGACACTACCATTACCTATGTCAACTTCCTCCAAGGGGTCGGCCGACGCAAAACCTAGTCCTAATTTCTCTACTTCGCTAAAGCCCCCGATGGCCTTGGCAATACCATCTTTGCTAGACCGATATTGCTCCACACGAGACTTTAGCTAATCTAGATTACTCTTGCTAGACATGACTATTAATACAAAAACAACCATGCTACTCCAGTTGGCTTTATAGACTGGTACAAAACGTCCTCCAGATACACTAACAAAATTGTAATCTGAAAGATCTCTACCTGACAAACACTCTACTTTGTTATGGACGGCGTCAACCGATACATCGACCAATGCTACTTGGGCCGAAGTATCCGCGGGAATGACCTCTACCTCATCGCCATCCCACTGTATCAGGCACTGGTGTAGAGTAGAAGGAATGCAACAGTTTGCGTGAATCCAGTCGCGCCCGAGTAGTACGCTATAATTACCTTGTACGTCGACGACGAAAAATGTTGTTGGCAACGTCTTGTTGCCCACTATTGGGGGAGATAATCCCGATGACAGTTGTAAGCGCGAAGAGCAGTACAGTTCGGAGAGGAGGCCACATTCGGAAGACCCAAAGCCCTGCGTCGAGGTACCCATGGGCCTCCGGACGGGGAGGCCCGAAGGTCTCCGGGAGCTCCAAAGCATGCCGAAGGGGCTCCCGAGGGAACAACCGGCTGGATGCCGGAGGCCAGCCTTCGGGAGGTCCAGAGGCTTCGGGGCGCAACCATACGTGGGAAAGGGCCTGGTCAAGGCCACCCGGGGACAGGATCGTAATCACCTGCGCCGTGTCAGGCGGCCGTTGCAGCGCCCGACAAGGTTGATACGCTGTCAGAATCGCACCTTCTTGTCTGTACTATGTAACACCTATTCTTGTCGGTGCTACAGGCCGGTGTCAGACCGAGTAGTGGTTGAGGGTTTTAGAGGTACCCGACCCTTTAGGGCGGGTCACCCTATAAATACCCCCCAACTATAGTTGTAATAAAAACATGATCTGAGAATACAATTTGTGCACTGCATTCCATTACTCTAATCCACCAAGAAACCTGCTGGTTCAATCCGTCGTCCCAACAGTTGGCGCCATCCGTGGGGATCCTAGTTCGAGAAGCTAGCGTCCTCTACATCCATTCACAGAGACATGTCGGGTCGAAAGGGCGCGAGCACGGTTCCTCTGCGGCGGTCAGCCCACACCGCCAGAGTTGAGCCTGCTCCAGTCGCCACTCTAGATCCACCAGCCGTTGCGTCCGTCGAAGCGCCTACCACGGAGTCGACTCAGGCCCCCGGGGGGACGTCTGAGGCTTGGGGCCCTGCTGGCTATGCAGAGCTGGCCTCCGTCAACCCCAAAGGGCCCCAGGAGGGGCCTTCTGAGGTGCACCCTCTGAGCAGGCCTCCGGCAATGGCCCTCCGGACTGACTACGTCTGCTCGGAAGATCCGGAGACCGCCTCTGGAGGAAGCGGGAGCCAGGCCAATGCCCTGGCAGCCGAGAATGCCAGGCTAAAGGCACAGCTGGCTCAATGCTGCTAGGAGGCGTCACTTCGCCCACCAGAGCCCTCCCGCGCCATGAGGGTTGCAGCCGTGGCCTTGAGCGATGACGAAGATCAAGTGGAAGAGGAGAACGCGTCGTACGACAAGGAGTCTCCCCTGCACCCCAACCTCCAGAGGGTGCGTTTCGACTCAAAGTTCCGTGCCGCCAAGCTTCCCAAGTACTCCGGGGACTTCGACCCTGAAGAATTCTCCCGCTCGTACGCTCTAGCGATAGAGTCATGCGGGGGGAGCCACGACACCATGGCCAAGTGCTTTCCTCTAGCGCTCGAAGGGATCGCTCTCCAATGGTTCTGGTCGCTGTGGCCTGGAACCATCCGTTCGTGGGACCAGCTAAAGAAGAAGTTCGTCAACAACTTCCAGGGGACCTTCGTGGCCCCAATGTCAACCGGAAGCCTCTTCCAAGTGAAGCAGCAGCCCGGGGAGACTCTGGGGCAATACTCGCAACGCTTCGCGCACACCAAGGCCCAGATCAAAGGGCTCTCGGCTTCCTCGGTCATTGATGCTGCCCGGGAGGGCATCACCCACCCAGGCCTCCTCGACAAGCTTCATCGAAAGACGATTTCCTCGGTGGCGCAGCTCATGACGTAATTCAAAGAGTACGCCTGGTCCAAGGAAGGTCAGCTACGCCGATAGGCGATGCTTGTCCCTGTCCGAGCCTCCAACGCCAAGGCATACGAGGCCCCGCCAGACCTCAATCGCGGAAACTGCCCCGCCACAGACCTTCATTGCCAAGACTTCGGTCAACAAGACTCTGCTCACCGGGACTCCCGGCGAGGTCAAAAGCACCTTTGAGGGGAAGTCCTCAGCATCACCCCAAGGGGCCCCACCAAGCACCAGCACACGTCCGTTGGAGGGCGTCCCACCGGAGCCAGGGCTCCACCAGGGGCATTCTCCAGAGGGGCTGCTCTTTACTACAGCATTCACGGCGAGAATCGGAGCCATGGCACTGACTCCTGCCGGACCATCCTCGCCCTCCGGAATGACTACCTCGAGCAGAACTCCAGCCGCGGATCCACCGACAAAGCAACTTCTGTACCTCGCCCCGACGCAGTCCAGATAGTCGGGCACCGAGACGAACCAGAAGTCTTGGGCCTATCTCTGGAGCTTGGTGGGGTCTAGGCCCCCAAGCTCGAGGACGGCCCGGACTGAGGGAAACAGGTGGTCCTTCCCATATCTGGAGGAGGGGCTCTGGGAGCCATGTCGAAGCACCAACGGAGGGACTACGTCCGTGAGGTTGGACATATCGGCACCTCAAGCTTCTCCACGCTTCCCGAATGGTCACATGTCCCCATCTCCTTCACTGCCGAGGATGCCACCGGTGTCAAGTTCCCGCATGCTGACCCCCTCATCATCTCGGCTGACATCACGGGCGTCGAGGTGCGTCGCATCCTGGTCGATGGCAGGAGTTCCACTGACATTATCTTCGTGCAGGCTTTCAACCAGCTGTGTCTCTCCCGGAAGCACTTGTTGATAGCTTCTCGGCCACTCCAGGGCTTCGTAGGTCCACCGCTCGATGCTCTTGGCCAGATTGGGTTGGAGGTGACCTTCAGAGACTCCCCCCTTCGTCGTAGCGAAGAGATCATCTTCGACGTCGTCGATGCCCCGTACGCCTACAACGCCATCTTCGGAAGGGGATGCTCAATCTCTTCGGAGCCATCGCCCACCACAACTACCTGTGCCTCAAGATGCCAACTCCGGGGGGAGTGTTGTCGATTCTGGGAGATCAGGCGGCAGCCCGCCGGGTCGAATATGGCCACTCAGCCCCATTGGAGCCACGACAAGTCCACAACGTTTGAGGAAGCTTGGGAGAAGTCGGACTGCCAGGTGCCGAAGACACTCTGCCGAAGGGGCACCCAAACAAGCCACTCCCAGAGGAGGAGATCGTCACGAAGGTCCTGGTCTAGAATGGGAAAGAGTGTCTGATCCGCTTCGGAGGGGGCCTAGAGCCGAAGGTGTCAAAGCAACTCGAAGAAGTCATCGGCAACAACCTGGACATCTTCGCATGGTCCGATGAGGATATCCCGGGCGTCGACCGCTCGATTATCGAGCATTCTCCGGCGGTCGACCCAAAAGCTCGCCCGGTTCGCCAGGGGCTCCGGAAGGTGTCCGTCGAACGGGCCGAGCTTGCCAAGACCGAGACTGAGAAGTTGCTCCGGGCGGGGGTCATTCGGGAAGTTAGTCACGCCGAATGGTTGTCTAATCCAGTATTTGTCCAAAAGAAAACATCTGGCAAATGGCGCATGTGTATCGACTTTACTTCTCTAAATAAAGCTTGCCCTCGTGACCCCTACCCCATGCCTCGCATCGACCAGTTAGTTGATTCCACTGCCGGTTCCGAGCTTCTCAACTTCCTCGACGCTTATTCAGGGTATCATCAGATCTAGTTGAAGCCGGAAGATCAGGTCAAAACAAGCTTTATTACCCCCTCGGGAGTGTTTTGTTACGTCCGGATGCCCTTCGGCCTCCGCAACGCCGGAGCCACCTTCTCAAGGCTAATATCTAAAGCTCTAGGCCACCAAATCGGCCGTAACGTCGAAGCATATATGGACGACATCGTTATCAAAAGCACGGTCAAGGACCGCCATGGTGAGGACATAGCTGAAACCTTCGATAGCCTCCGGAGGTGCAGGATCCGCCTTAATCCGGAGAAGTGTGTCTTCGGAGCACGTCTAGGGAAGCTGCTGGGGTATCTAGTCTCTAGTCGGGGTATCGAAGCCAGCCCAACATAGGTCAGCGCACAGCAAAACATGTCTCCCCCTCAGAATTTGAAGCAGGCGCAGAAACTAGTCGGACGCTTGGCCGCTCTTAGCCGTTTCTTGGCGAGATCGGCCGAGAAAAGCCTGCCCAGTTTTAAGGCACTGCGAGGCTCTAAAGACTTTGAATGGACTCCCGAATGTCAGGACTGTTTCGACAAAATGAAAGAATACCTCTCTGACCTCGTGGCCCTCGCAACGCCCCGGGCTGGCAATCCTCTTCTGGTCTACCTCGCCGCCTCCGGCAGCGCTGCAAGCGCGGCCCTGATTCAGGAAGAAGACATTGGCGAGAAGCTGGTGCAACGGCCCGTATACTTCGTATCCGAAGCCTTCTCCGGAGCAAAGACTCGGTACTCTGAGCTCGAAAAGGTGGTATATGCTCTCGTCATGGTGTCCCGGAAGCTTCGGCACTACTTCCTGGCTCACGATATCATTATTCCAACCGCATACCCACTAGGCGACATGTTTCGACATAAGGACACCACCGGACGTATCGGGAAGTGGGCAGTGGAGCTTGCTCTGTTCGGGATCTCCTTCGTAGCCCAGATTGCCGTCAAGTCTCAGATCCTTGCTGATTTCGTCGCTGAATGGACGTCTGCGGCCGATTACGTCGGCATCGAAGCGGGCGAAGGGGTGTGGACCGTCTATTCGGACGGCGCCTACCAGGCTTCAGGGGCTGGTGCTGGGGCAGTGATTGTTTCCCCCTCTGGTCAGCAGGCTTTGTATTCCGTCCGATTGAACTTCAAGACTACAAACAACATCGCTGAGTATGAAGGAGTGGTGCTGGGTCTTCGCAAGGCGCACGCGCTCGGAGCTGCCCGCATCGTAGTCAAGACCGATTCTCAGGTCGTCGCCGGACATATAGACAAGAGTTTCCTGGCCAGACACCCCAACCTCGCCTCCTACCTTGAAGCCATTCGGAAATTCGAAGCATCCTTCAAAGGAATATCCGTCCAGAGCATCCCAAGAAGCGAGAACTACCAAGCTGACGCCCTCGCTAAAGCTAGGGCCGGCGCTCAAGCTCTGCCGCCTGGCGCCTTCTTCGAAGAGCTTGCCAAACCATCGACGTCCCTCCGCGACGAAGTATCGCCCCCCATGCAGGACAAGGCCCCGGCGTCCCCTCGACCACCAACGGGTACCCCTGCGCCCCCTCAGCCAGCGGCAATCCTCTGCACGGTCGACGAAGATTGGCGGGAGCCCATCTTGCGAACACTTAGCGGCGATGCGGATGACCGACCCAGTCCGAATCAGGCGTGGCTTCAGCTCCGCACCAGGTCTTTTCAAGTCATCGATGGCATCCTATACAAGTCGGGAGTATGTTCCCCGCTGCTTGGTTGCATCTCTCGCTCAGACGGAATAACGATGCTCCGAGAAATCCATGAGGCCTGTGCGGCAGCCACCTAGCCCCTCGAGCACTCACCGTGAAGACCCTCCGGCAAGGTGTGTACTGGCCCACAGTCATCACCGACACTGAAGATCTAGTACGTACTTGCCAAGGGTGCCAATGGATGGGGCGGCGGAGCCATAGGCCCCAGGTCAGCCTACAACTCATTACACCTGTGTGGCCTCTAGCTCGCTGGGGGATGGACCTCATTGGACCGTTCCCTAGAGCAAGAGGCAACCTGGGCTTTGCCGTCATCGCCGTCGAATATTTCTCCAATGTGGGTCGAAGCTGAACCGTTGACTTCCATTACCTCTCGAAGCATCTAGAAATTCTTTTGGCAGAATATAGTTTGCCGCTTTGGAGTACCCAAGCAACTCACGCTAGACAATGGCACTCAGTTCGACGCTGGGGCCTTCAAAGCATTTTGCGAAGAATTGGGAGTCCAGCTATGCTTTCCGGAGGTTCGGCATCCCCAGTCAAATGGTGTTGTTGAGAGGGCTAATGGGCATATTCTTTCCGGCCTCAATAAACGCATTGTGGGTTTACCCAAGGGGTTGTGGCCTGAAGAGCTACCGAAGATCCTGTGGTCCATTTGGACCACCCCTTCCCGAGCTACCGGGTTCACCCCGTTCCGGCATCTATTTGGTGATGAAGCCATGACCCTGACGGAGCTTCGAGCTGGTTCGCTGCGGGTCACCACACCCGAGACCAATCAAGAGCGCGCCGTCTCCCTTGACCTTACGGAGGAAACACGGCTCCGAGCCGTCGCCAACCTTTCGCAGTACCAGAAGCAGACGAAGGCGTGGTACAACCCCAAGGTCAAGCGCAATGAGTTCCAGCCAGGGCACCTTGTCCTGCGCGCGGTGGCCGCTCCGACGAAGCTAGGCAACAAGTGGGAAGGCCTGTACATCGTGACCAGCTCCAGGCAGCCAGGATCCTACCATCTAGCTACCTTGGAAGGTGAGGACCTGAAGCACACTTGGCACGCAGAGCACATGAAGTGCTATTTCGAATAATTTCATAAGTATCTTCCGATGCTGGCTGATGCTGGCTACTGTTGTATCCAACCTTCAATTCAATAATAATATCAGGTGAACGTTTTCAACCAAAGTGGACGCACTGCGGTATCAAAGCATAGTTTCACCAAGCGACTCAGGTTCCGAGCTCCGGCTCGACGCACCTCTGACTCGGGTTCTGAGCTCCGGCTCGACGCACTCCCTACACGGGTTCCGAGCTCCATCTCGACGCACCCTCGACTCGGGTTCCGAGCTCTGGCTCAACGCACCCCCTACTCGGGTTCCGAGCTCCGGCTCGACGTACCCTCGACTCGGGTTCCGAGCTCCGGCTCAACGCACCCCCTACTCGGGTTCCGAGCCCCGGCTCGACGCACCCCCTACTTTTGGTTCTGAGCCCTAGCTCGACGCACCCCCTACTCGGGTTCCGAGCTCCGGCTCGACGCATCCTCGACACGGGTTCCGAGCTTCGGCTCGACGCACCCTCAACTCGGGTTCCGAGCTCTGGCTCGATGCACCCCCTACTCGGGTTCCGAGCTCCGGCTCGACGCACCCTCGACTCGGGTTACGAACCCCGGCTCGATGCACCCCCTCATTTTTCTACCTTCCTTACTACTATTCGCGCCTAGTCGACAAGTCGTCTACCCGCAAAGGAGGGGGGAAGGGGCAGAGAAGAAAGGCTTCAATTATTTATATTATCAATAAAGCGTACAACATAGAACGTCTGTTGCAAAATTAAAGCAAAGAATAAGGTTAGGAGAAGTCTTCGTCCAAGCCGAGCTAGAACCGGAAGCCTTTTCAGTCCGAAGATTCACCGGGGCCAGAGCCCACCCTCGTCTAAAGCTCCGTCGCTGCGTGATTAGAGTTCTCCCTTCTTTTCTGCCTCTTCTCTTCTTTCCTTTCAGCCCGGAAGGCCTTCTGGTCTTCCTGTAATTGAGCCCAACTGCGCAAACCTTCGCCCCCGGGCTGTGTTTCATTCTGATCGACCTCCACGTCGGACCAATCCACCAGTTCGGGCGACGAAGACGGAGCCCGAGGCTCTCTCTCTTCTTCCTTAATTGAGCCTAGAACCTCCTAGAGAATCTCGGGGTTTGCATGTTCGTCGCCATCCCGGGGGATGACGAAATGCGCGAGCCAATTAGCTCTAAAGGCTTCAAGAGTGGCCCAGTGGTGCCGAAGGGCCTCGTCATTATCGAGGATCTCGATGTCACAGTCATGAGCGGATCGAATGCCCTGAATAATTTTTAGGAAGCAATTACTCTTTATTAATACACTGGCAAGTTTCTAATCTATTATAGGAATTACAGTATAAAGGCCCTACGGGGACTACACCTTCGGGTCTGGTCGGCACGCCGCTGTAGGACCGAAAGTAGCGACCAGAGGGGGGGTGAATGGGCACCTTAAAAAATTCTTTCGAATATATGGCCTGTTCCCAACACCCAACGCACATCAAAAGACTAAACAGCAGAATATGAGAGGATAGCCTAAGTCTAAAGGTATCTAGCCTAGAAGCAACTGATGTCAAACAGAGGACTATCAAAGCAGTGCTAATAGACAGATAAACAGTATACACAAGATAAGGCAAGACAAACTTCTCAGTATAACACTCTAAGTGCACTAAGAATGAAGTGAGAAGTTACCGTTCGAAATTTGTCTCCTGTTCGAAACTTGGCGAAGCCTGCTTCGCTGGTCGAGGCCTGCTTCGCAGTGTCGAAGCCTGCTTCGGAGGTCGAGGCCTATCGAAGTTTAGCTAAGGTTGAAGTTGACGTGCCGAAGGTTTGATTAGTCTAGACTAGCTCGAGTGTAAGTGCGAAGTATGCTTCGAAGCGAAGTATGACAGTGTCAAGACTTGCTTCGAACAATGTGCTTCGAAGCCTATCCTTCGAACAGAGCTTCGAACACAATGCACAGAAAAATAGCCTTCGATGGATAAGCGAAGCCCGACACGTGGCAGCAAAATCAACTCGAAGCCTACACGACTACGATCGAAGCAAGCACTATCGAGGTATGACCTTCGAACCACAGGCCAACTTCGAAACAGACTCCGTAGCCTATCGAAGTTTGTACTTCGAATAGCTCTAGTTGGTGTTCACCTTCGCAAAGACAGACGAAGTATGAAAAGCCAATAGACTAAGGGCAACACATACCTCGAACATAATTCACAGGACAAGAGCGAAGTCAAACAGAAAGACAAGCTTTGAAGCCAACTTCGAAACCTGTCGAAGTATGGACTTCGAAGAGCTCAAGTCGGAGTACCTTCGCACAGAAGTTCGAAGTATGATACGCTGACAGTTCAAGAAATACTTCGAGGCTAGCAACTCAGTACACAAAATGAAGTTCGAAGTTCAAGCGAAGCCCTCGAGGATGTCAGATCGAAGCCTGCCTCACAGAGCTGAGGGGCTTCGAACAGAGAAGGGGCTTCATCAGAGAACAGCCAGAAAAGGGACTTTAGTCCTGTCAACTCAATCAAAAAGCTGTGCAGTAAAAGCAAAGCTAGAGTACTAGTGTACTGTTGCTACAGAGTAGTAGTACTACTTGCAACCAGTATGAACTAGTACTACTTCCGTGAAGAACAGTAGCAACCGAGGCACAAATCCTCAGGAAAAACAGCTAAGCACGTGAAACGAAGCCATGAAAACTGCTACAAAAATGCTGCGCATGATCAGAGAAAAGAAGCTTCACTGCATCAGAGAGAACTGAATAAATGCAAGGCACCAAAAACAAGAACAAGCAGCCTGGCGACGCACAACCAAAGAGAGAGAACAGGAGACAAAAGTGACCCAATGAGGAGCCATGCTGAATAGCGTGGGCCTCATGGCTCCAGATGTGATGAGTCATTGTCAACGATAGTCAAAGAGGACTGAAAAGAGAGAGAAGACCTGCTGCGTCTGGGCCGCGTGTGACTCAGGTACACGGGCAGCGAGCGACTGTCGGGCAGAGGAGGCCGTGAAGTCGGGCTGGCCCAATCCGGGTACATGGGCTAGGAGCAGCAGAGGATCCACTGGGTTGTTGACCGGGATTGACTCAGGTACACGGGCGGCGAGTGATTGCCGGGCTGAGGGAGCCGCGGAATCGGGCCGGCCCAATCCGGGTACCCGGTGCGAAGACGGTGGACGCTTTGTCAGTTTCGGCGCAAAACTGACGACCGTTGATTTCGGATCTGACCATCCTGAGGCGAAGCCGTAGCTGCTACGAAAGCTCTGCATCAGGACAAGTTACCTTTATTTAGGATTTTACTATTTTGCCTTTAGGCCCACAGTATGTCAGTCGAGTCTGTAAAAATATCCTAAGGGCAGTTTCGGTCTTTTCCATTTTTATTCAGCGTCTGTAAAAATCCTAGGGGTATTTCTGCATTTTCCTCATTTAATGGGCTGCCTATAAATAGGCCCCAATAGCCTAGGGTTAGGGCACCAATTTGAAAAAACACTTTACCAATTCTGAAATTCGTGGGTCACTTTCTCTTGTTTTTCCACCGTGTTCTTCTCCTGTTTCCGTGGGAGCGCCGCCTTGCGCCCTGGCTGCCCTGCCCGGCAGGTCTCCCGCCGCCTTGCTGGCTGCTACGCTCCTGCGCCGCCCAGGCTTTGCACCGGCGCACTGCCAAGGCACCGTGCCAGCTCGCCTCCATGCCCAGGCGCTGCCCAGGTCCTGCTCCAGCCTCCCGAGCATCCGAATCCGACCGGATCTCATGCGGGCACTGCGTGTGGCATTAGCTGCAGCAAGCACCGGAGTTTAATGCAGCGGCACGGACTCCGAGGTACTGTAGAAACTGTAGCACGAAATTTCCAATCGCGTAAATTGAGGCAAGTTTTTGCTGTGTATTTTACTCTGATGCTCATAGCAAATTAACCTTGATCACTGTTTCATTCAGAGTAATTTTTCTGTGTATGTTTTTTACGTTTCTTCGCTGTTGTTTAATCCTCTGTATCTCTCAACAAATCAAACCAAACCATGATTAGTACTAATTGCATTTCTCGATTTGCGTGCTAATTAAATATTCATGTGTTGCCATGTTTCACATACGATCAGTATTATTTCAATACTTCCCGTAACATCCTATTACATGTGATGGCATGCTGTTAAAAAGTATTTTTCATGAATATATTTTATCTGTTGATTCATCTGCTGTTTTGATAGATGATATTGATTATGGTGTTTTAATCTGAGCACTGTTTCATTTCAGTTAGAACATCACGTTTTACCTTCTTCATATGTGTTGGTTTGATTAAATGCCTGTGAGTTAATTAATCTGTTGAATCTGCCTTTAAGCACTGTGTTGGTGTCTTTTCGATTAGGACACCGGTCGTTTTTAGGCTAGATCTTTTTAGGTCCTGTTGATCCGTTTACTTTTCCTTGCTAAGTCTGTCGAGGTGCGTTGGGTGTTGGGAGCAGGCCATTGATTCGAAAGAATTTTTTAGGCGCCCATTCACCCCCCCTCTGGTCGCTACTTTCGGTCCTACAAGTGGTATCAGAGCCGGGTTAGGGTTTTTCCATACCTTAACCGGTTCTATACCCCAGTAGTGATCATGACGTCTCCTGGCAAGGTCCCGTCCTTGGAAGCTTATGGCTATAATTATTGGAAGACTCGCATGCGAGCCTATCTCATGAGCCAAAGCTCGGACATCTGGGACATTTGCGTTCACGCTACGTTTGTCATATTGCCTGTTGCTGAGCGTGATTCTCCTGGTATCATCGCCCAGCATGTGAACAATAGCAAAGCGGTGAACATCTTGTTTTCTGGTTTAGGTCCCACTGAGTTTGAGCGTGTGAGCCATCTCTCCACTGCGAGAGAGATCTGGGCTACCCTCCAGGCACACCATGAGGGGACAGCTCAGGTCAAGGCTCGGCTCTATCAGACCTACCGGCGTGAGTACGAGAACTTCACACAAAAGCCGGGTGAATCTGTTGAAGCGTTGTTTGGTCGTTTTCAGTCGATCATAAACAAGCTTCGGGACAACAAGGCTGAGGGTGTTCAGTTAGTCTCAGATCACGAACAGGCGCTCAAGGTTCTCCATACCTTGGACCCAAAGATCTGGGAGATCAAGGTATCCTCTATCATTGAGAGCACTTCTTATGATACCTTGACCATTTCTGATTTGTTTAGCAAGCTGAAGGCCACCGAGGTTGATACCCAGTTGAGATCAAATCTCACTGGCTCTGGATCAAAGTCTCTGGCCCTTGCTACACCTTCTGTTGATCCCTCTTCTATGAGTTGTGTTGGGTTCTCTTTGATGTCTATCACTGAGGATCAGCTTGAGTCGTTGGGAGATGATGATTTGTGTCTTTTTAACAACCGGGTGCGTCGTGTCTATGATAAGAGGATGTTCAAAAGACACGGCACAAAGACCGGATGCTTTGAGTGTGGTGATCCAGGACATTTCATCGCCGACTGCCCCAAGCGCAATGGCCACAAGAAGGGCACCGGTGGTGGCTTCCACGACTTCGGCAAGCACGACAGCTCCTCCTTCAACAAGGGCAAGCCAAAGACCAGATTCTTTAGAAAGGCCCTGAAGGACTACCGGTGAGAGAACAAAAAGCGAGACAAGGCCTTCTTCGCTGAGATGGAGAAGACCTACTCCAAGCGGTCCACATCTTCTTCCTCTTCATCGAGCTCGAGCGATGAGGAGATCATCATCAGGAAGGGGAAGGACAAGGACGATCCAGCGGGCCTTTGCTTCATGGCCTTCGGTGACAGACCGAAGAGCCGCTCACATCAGCGCCGAAGATCACGCAAGAGTTTCTGCTCAATGGCTCTTGGGGATAAGAAAGAGAAGAGCTCCTCCGATGACTCCGACGACGACGACAACGAAAAGGTATCATCCTATGAACGCGAAATCGTTGATTTACTTGAAAGCAATCGTCAGGAGTTAAAGTATCGGGAAAAACTGCTTAGAGGGGCTAAGAAGAGGATAGATGAGTTAGAGAGTGAGCTTGCCGTGGCCAACGACAGAATTGAGAGTCTATCTTCTTCCCCTTGCTTGGGTGATAGCAGTGAGTGCCCAAAGTGTGAGGTGCTTCTGTGTGACCTGTCGACTCTGAAGTCCAGGTACACAGAAAGGGTTGATGAGAGGGACGCTTTGGCCACTGAGCTTGAAAGCGCTCAGCTGGAGCTGAAAGATGCTCAAGCCACTATCGTCGTACCCTGTGTTGATTGCCCATCTCATCTTGCTAGTTTAGCTGAGCTGAAAGTCAAGGGCGATAAGCATCTGGGTGATTTGGAGAGAATGAGAGCTGAGCTTGCGCAGACTAGGCTAGAGCTTGAGACATTGTCAGTTCCACCCACTGTCTGTGAGAACTGTCTGTCTCTTAGAATGGAGTTGATTAAGCTGAAAGCCGAGAAGTCTGTCCAGATAGATAGTGAGTGTGAGACCTGCTTGTCTCAGGTGGAGGTACTAGCTTCTTTGAGAGAGGAGCTAGCTGATTCTCAGAATGAGAACTTTTACCTCCGGTCTATCCTGAGTTGGATCAGTGCCAGAGAGCCACAACTCGGCATGATGATCCAGCAGTTCAAGAGGCAGGATGGGTTTGGGGTAGGTTACACCTATACCAAGGCTGACTTTGAGAGTGCCATTAGCCGGGCAGTGGAGTGGAGTAAAATGACTCCTGAGCAGAGATATCCCAAGACCCATTCCACTGAGTCTTCCCAGGCTTGTCAGCCCAAGGATGGAGTGATCCATGAACCACCCAAAGCTCCACCCAAGAAACCCATCTGGGTTCCAAAGCCCAAACTTCTCCACACTTCTCTAGACTCTCTTCCTGGACCCTCTCAACCCAAGAAGACAACACCAAACACCACTAAGCCCAAGAACCCCAAGCCTCAACCTCATCACAAGAAGCCCACCTATCATTGTGAGTATTGTCAGAGAGACGAGCATCTTGCGGAGTTTTGCTTCAGGAGGAAGCGGGTTGAGAGAGCAGAGAGAGCTCGTGGTGGTCAGGAGCAGTTCTACCAGCAGGGTGGTAGACTGCGTGTTCCTCGACGCGGGGAGAGGCTGGAGGCCAGGCCGCGTCGTGTAGGTGGTGGTAGAAGAGACGACTTTCTTGCTCGTACTCCAGTTGGTGGTGGTCGTTCCGGCAGAGCTCCAGGCCGTTTTGGCTACGGTCCTGGACCTCGTGGCCGAGGCTTTAGGCAGAACCGAGGACCGCGCTTTGAGCCGCGTTTTGGTCCAAACTTTTCTGATGATTTCTGCTTTCCGTCTTTTGAGCAGATGGCTCGACATTGGTTTAGCTCTTTTGCTAAACCCAGTGCCGGACCATTTGCTCCCACTTACAGCCACTGATTGTGCAGGATCGGGGACTGGAGGACGTTTGGATCATGGACTCAGGGTGTTCTCGCCACATGACGGGACATCGCAGATGGTTCTCCAGTCTCACTCCCCCGAGCTCCAAAGAGTACATCACCTTCGGGAACAGTGGTCAAGGGAAAGTAAGTGGCATTGGCTCAATTCGCATTTCAGACCATTTTCTTTGAAGAACGTTGCTTTGGTTGGAAACTTGAACTTCAATTTGATTTCTGTTTCGCAACTTCTTGAGGATGGTTTGGAGGTGCGGTTTAAGAAGGGCAATTCTTCTGTGTTTGATTCTAGAGGGTCTTTGATTTGCCAGATATTACCTTTCGGTAAAGTTTTTCGGATTGACTTCTCTAGTTCTTTTGGTCCTTCTCGCTGTTTAATTGCTGGATCTTCTTCTGAGCTCTGGAAGTGGCATAGGAGGTTAGGCCATTTGAGTTTTGACCTGCTAGTCAGGTTGAGCTCTATGGACCTCATCCGAGGATTGCCCAAGCTTAAGATGGAGAAGGATCTAGTTTGCCATCCCCGTCGTCACGGGAAAATGGTTGCCGCTTCTCACACACCTGTGACTCAGGTGATGACTTCGTATCCGGGCGAGCTATTACATATGGACACTGTCGGTCCAGCTCGGGTACGCTCAGTCGGTGGGAAGTGGTACGCACTTGTGATTGTTGACGACTTTTCTCGATTGTCGTGGGTTTTCTTCTTAGAGTCTAAGGATGAAACTTTTCATTTTGTTCATGACCTGATTTTGAAGCTGAAGAATGAGAACAATGGTCGGATGCGAGCAATTCGCTCCGACAACGGCTCTGAGTTCAAGAACTCTCAGTTCGTCAGTTTCTGCAGTGATCAGGGTCTTGATCATCAGTTTTCTGCTCCTTACACTCCCCCACAGAATGGCGTTGTGGAACGAAAGAACCGCACGCTAGTCGAGATGGCCAGGACGATGCTCGATGAGCACAGGACTCCTAGGCGCTTTTGGGCTGAAGCCATGAACACGGCTTGCTATCTGGCCAACCGCATTTTTCTTAGAGCTTACCTTGGTAAGACCTCATATGAGTTGCGGTTTGGCAGACAGCCCAAGGTGAGTCACTTGCGAGCATTTGGCTGCAAGTGCTTTGTGCTCAAGAAGGGTGGGCATTTGGACAAGTTTGAGTCTCGTTGCTGGGATGGTGTTTTTCTTGGTTACGCTTTGCATTCTCGAGGCTTCCGTGTTTGGAACCTCGACTCCCAGCAGCTTGTCGAGACTTGCGAAGTTTCTTTTGATGAGTCCTTGCCTTCTCTGAATCCTTCTTTTGAGCTTTCTGGTGATGGTGAGCTCGGAGAGTCCATCTTCGAGGAAGATGAGGATACTCCAGCTGCTGATGAGGGTGGGCCTTCTGCACCTCCTGCAGAGCCCACACCTTCTGAGACTTCGACTGAGGACGAGGGCGGACCTCTGATCACTTCTTCCACTTCGATCGAGCCCCCTCAGTCGAGTCCAGAGGTGCCAGCTGCTGACTCCGGTGAGGTGACTTCAGATCACCAGGGATCCTGAGCAGTTCAGCGTGATCACCCCTCAGAGCTCATCATCGGTGATGTGTCTTCAAGAACTTTGCGTTCGTCTGTTGACTCTCTTGCTGTGTTTGCTGAATCTGCTTTTGTTGCATCTTTTGAGCCCAGAGACATTTCTCATGCTCTTTCTGACTCGAACTGGATTAATGCCATGCAAGAAGAGCTTGAGAATTTTGTCCGCAATCGGGTTTGGACTCTAGTAGAGCTGCCACCAGGATGCAACCCCATAGGCACCAAGTGGGTGTTCAAGAACAAGCAAGGTGAAGATGGGGTTGTGGTGCGCAACAAAGCTCGACTAGTTGCTCAGGGTTTCTGCCAGAAGGAAGGTATTGATTTTGAAGAAACTTTCGCCCCTGTTGCCCGTCTTGAGTCCATTCGCATTCTTTTAGCTTTTGCCGCTTCGAAGGGTTTTAAGCTTTTTCAAATGGACGTCAAGAGTGCTTTTCTGAACGGGTACATAGAGGAGGAGGTTTATGTTAGGCAGCCCCCCGGTTTTGAAAACCCCAAGTTTCCTCGACATGTTTTTAAATTGCAAAAAGCTTTATATGGGTTAAAGCAAGCCCCCAGGGCTTGGTATGACCGGTTAAAGCAGTTTTTGTTGGGGAAAGGCTTTGTGATGGGTTCTGTGGATAAGACTCTCTTCTTGCTCAGAGATGCTTCAGATTTTTTAGTCGCTCAGATATACGTGGACGATATTATCTTTGGCGGTACTACTAACGATCTTGTGTCCAAGTTTTCTGAGCAGATGCACAGCGAGTTTGAGATGAGCCTCATGGGTGAGCTCAAGTACTTTCTAGGGATCCAGATCAAGCAGACCAAGGACGGCACTTTCATCCACCAAGGTAAGTACACTCGTGACATGCTAAAAAAATTTGACTTTGGTGGTGAGCTGAAGCCGCAGATGACCCCAATGGGTACATCTGGGAGGCCTGGACAAGGACGAGAGCGGCGTCAAGGTCAATGAGAGAGAATTTCGAGGGATGATCGGGTCGCTGCTGTACTTAACGGCGACGAGGCCAGACATACAGTTCGCCGTGGGACTGTGCGCGCGCTTCCAGTCTTCACCACGCGCGTCTCATCGGCAGGCTGTCAAGCGCATCTTTAGGTATCTCACTTATGCGCCTGATCTTGGTCTCTACTATTCAGCATCATCTTCTCTTGATTTATCTGGCTTTTCGGACGCTGACTTTGGTGGGTGCCGGTTGGATCGCAAGTCGACTTCCGGTACTTGCCAGTTTCTTGGTTCGTCTCTTGTGTCTTGGTCTTCTCGAAAGCAATCTGGAGTTGCTCTTTCGACCACAGAGGCTGAGTATGTAGCTGCTGCTAGCTGCTGCTCACAGTTGGTTTGGATGATTTCCACTCTGCGAGATTTTGGGTTGTTCTTTCCTACCAGAGTTCCTTTGTTTTGCGACAGCACCAGTGCAATTAGTGTAGGGAAAAACCCATGTCTCCATTCAAAAACCAAACACATTGATGTGCGCTTTCACTTTTTGCGGGATCAATACGAGAAAGGTGTCATTGACCTTGTTCATGTTGATACCCATCATCAGTTGGCTGACATTTTCACCAAACCCCTAGATCAGTCTACTTTTGAGCGTTTACGAGGGGATTTGGGTGTTGTGTATCCTTTCTAGGATATTTTGCGTCAGTTTTCTTTCTTCTTTACTCTTTTCTTGAGTTCTTTTTTTGTGTGTGTTCATACCATACATATTCACATATCACACTTTTGAGCCTGCTTCTGTTATATGATTGAACTGCTTTACTTATTCTAGCTGGTACATGCTTTTGCTTACTTGTCGATGATCATGCTTTGCTTCAGTTCATTTGATATGTCTGATATCTGTCATATGCATGGCTTTTACACTTTAAACTTGAAAAATGATCACCATTGCTTCTGGTAACTAGCATGTGTAGGCTGAGTGCTTTTTGCTATCTGTTACATACCTTGTAGCTAGTTCCTCACATAGATGCAGATATGCAACTTGGACATCTTTATGCTTTAACATGGAAAATATGCTATAGAAATGATAAAAAATCAAAAATGAATGAAAATTCCATGCCTTTTTATGCTTGAGTTGAAAAGATCCAAGTGGGTTTGCTTTGTCGCATTGCATTGTTCTGGACTGCTTACCATAGCACTTTGGTATGAACTAGGACAGTGTAGTGTATGCCAAGACCAATGTCTTAAGCTTCCGATGGTCCAGTTCTGGCCTAGGCTTGACTTGGTCGGTTAGCATAAGGTTTGACATGCAAATAACCCTTGGCAAAATCGAAAAAGGAAAATGAAAAAGCCTGAAAATTAATAAGACAACAAGTTTGCTGAAGCACTTTGTTTTGGACAATGCTTATCTTGGTAGATATCAGTTAGCTTCTGCATCTCATGTTTTACCTCGCTTGTTAACTGGAAAATGTGGTGATGCCTTTGTTTGCAAAAACTGAAAAATGCGTGCTAATGACTTTCTTTAGATATCATCTGTTGCACTGATCATGCCATGTGTCTTAGACAGTATGTCTTTTGCTATACTTGTTAGATGTTGTAATTGCAGTCAATCATATCTGAGAAGCATGCTTTCTGCACTCCACTTGCACCCCAGTTGCATTCATTGCATATTTTGAGGGGGAGTTGCATGTCAGGGGGAGTCAGTGTCTTTTTAGAGTGCTTGATGAGTTCACTTGTCAACAAGGGGGAGAAATTTTGGGAGAAGAGTTTAAGGGGGAGTTTTGGCTTTCTCTGGGATTTGTTTCAGGGGGAGTTTTTGTCCCGTTTGTCCTTACTCTTTTGATATCCTTATTGATGTTTCTGAGATTGCACTCGTTTTCGAGCTTTTACTTTATTTTCTTCTTCTTCTTTGTTTTCTTGTGTTTTGTTTTCGTGTTTCCACAGTTGCTTGCAGGTACTGAAGAGCAGATTAAGAGAAGTGTTGACAATGCACTCATCAAGGGGGAGATTGAGGAGCCATGCTGAATAGCGTGGGCCTCATGGCTCCAGATGTGATGAGTCATTGTCAACGATAGTCAAAGAGGACTGAAAAGAGAGAGAAGACCTGCTGCGTCTGGGCCGCGTGTGACTCAGGTACACGGGCAGCGAGCGACTGTCGGGCAGAGGAGGCCGTGAAGTCGGGCTGGCCCAATCCGGGTACATGGGCTAGGAGCAGCAGAGGATCCACTGGGCTGTTGACCGGGATTGACTCAGGTACACGGGCGGCGAGTGATTGCCGGGCTGAGGGAGCCGCGGAATCGGGTCGGCCCAATCCGGGTACCCGGTGCGAAGACGGTGGACGCTTTGTCAGTTTCGGCGCAAAACTGATGACCGTTGATTTCGGATCTGACCATCCTGAGGCGAAGCCGTAGCTGCTACGAAAGCTCTGCATCAGGACAAGTTACCTTTATTTAGGATTTTACTATTTTGCCTTTAGGCCCACAGTATGTCAGTCGAGTCTGTAAAAATATCCTAAGGGCAGTTTCGGTCTTTTCCATTTTTATTCAGCGTCTGTAAAAATCCTAGGGGTATTTCTGCATTTTCCTCATTTAATGGGCTGCCTATAAATATGCCCCAATAGCCTAGGGTTAGGGCACCCATTTTGAAAAAACACTTTACCAATTCTGAAATTCGTGGGTCACTTTCTCTTGTTTTTCCACCGTGTTCTTCTCCTGTTTCCGTGGGAGCGCCGCCTTGCGCCCTGGCTGCCCTGCCCGGCAGGTCTCCCGCCGCCTTGCTGGCTGCTACGCTCCTGCGCCGCCCAGGCTTTGCACCGGCGCACCGCCAAGGCACCGTGCCATCCCGCCTCCATGCCCAGGCGCTGCCCAGGTCCTGCTCCAGCCTCCCGAGCATCCGAATCCGACCGGATCTCATGCGGGCACTGCGTGTGGCATTAGCTGCAGCAAGCACCGGAGTTTAATGCAGCGGCATGGACTCCGAGGTACTGTAGAAACTGTAGCACGAAATTTCCAATCGCGTAAATTGAGGCAAGTTTTTGCTGTGTATTTTACTCTGATGCTCATAGCAAATTAACCTTGATCACTGTTTCATTCAGAGTAATTTTTCTGTGTATGTTTTTTACGTTTCTTCGCTGTTGTTTAATCCTCTGTATCTCTCAACAAATCAAACCAAACCATGATTAGTACTAATTGCATTTCTCGATTTGCGTGCTAATTAAATATTCATGTGTTGCCATGTTTCACATACGATCAGTATTATTTCAATACTTCCCGTAACATCCTATTACATGTGATGGCATGCTGTTAAAAAGTATTTTTCATGAATATATTTTATCTGTTGATTCATCTGCTGTTTTGATAGATGATATTGATTATGGTGTTTTAATCTGAGCACTGTTTCATTTCGGTTAGAACATCACGTTTTACCTTCTTCATATGTGTTGGTTTGATTAAATGCCTGTGAGTTAATTAATCTGTTGAATCTGCCTTTAAGCACTGTGTTGGTGTCTTTTCGATTAGGACACCGGTCGTTTTTAGGCTAGATCTTTTTAGGTCCTGTTGATCCGTTTACTTTTCCTTGCTAAGTCTGTCGAGGTGCGTTGGGTGTTGGGAGCAGGCCATTGATTCGAAAGAATTTTTTAGGCGCCCATTCACCCCCCCTCTGGTCGCTACTTTCGGTCCTACACCCAATAGAGTAGTAAATGATTTCAGCAAAAGGGGTAGTCCAACCCTAGGGATTGAGGTCGTATTTATAGGCTGCCCAATGGCCTAGAATATTCCACCAGCCCCTTAGGGTTTTTACAGACGTAAAAATACAGGAAATGACTCAACTGCCCTTAGGTATTTTTACAGACACAACTGACTGACTGTGGGCCTAGAGATACAGATGACTTATCCGGAAGCTAAGCTTTCGTAGCGACTATGGCTTCTCTTCTGGACAGTCCGATACAGAATCAACGGTTGTCAGTTTTGCGCCGAAACTGACAAAGCCTCCACCGACTTTGCACCAGGTACCCGGATTGGG
Organism: Zizania palustris; assembly: GCA_019279435.1. Taxonomy (NCBI): domain Eukaryota; kingdom Viridiplantae; phylum Streptophyta; class Magnoliopsida; order Poales; family Poaceae; genus Zizania; species Zizania palustris. The sequence continues at coordinate 48,231,717 of JAAALK010000080.1, forward strand.
CCGGCCCGATTCCGCATCTCTCTCAGCCCGGCAATCACTCACCGCCCGTGTACCTGAGTCAATCCTGGTCAACAGCCCAGTGGGTCTTCTGCTGTTCCTGGCCCATATACCCGGATTGGGCCAACCCGACTTCGCAGCTCTCTCAGCTCGACCGTCGCTCACTGCCCGTGTACTTGAGTCACACGTGGCCCATGAAACAGCAGATCTCCTTTCTCCTTCTGTCCTCTTTGACTATCGTTGACAATGACTCATCACATCTGGAGCCATGAGGCCCACGCTATTCAGCATGGCTCCTCAATCTCCCCCTTGATGAGTGCATTGTCAACACTTCGCTTCTTCAGCTCTTTAGAACCTGCAAGCAACCGTGGAAACACAAAAACAAAAACACAAGAAAACAAAGAAGAAGAAAAATAAGGTAAAAGTTTAACCCTAATGACCAAAAGCCGAACAAAAGCAAGAAGCGGTCATTATGGTTAACCAAAGGTGAAAGCTCAGAATGAGTGCGATCTCAGAAACATCAACAAGGATATCAAAAGAGTAAGGACAAAAACTCCCCCTCGAACTCTTATCCCAAAATTTCTCCCCCTTGTTGACAAGTGAACTCATCAAGCACTTCAAAAGAGACACAGACTCCCCCTGAAATGCAACTCCCCCTCAAAATATGCAGTGAATACAATTTGGGTGCAGGTGGAGTGAATAAAGCATGCTTCTCAGATATGATTGACTGCAATTACAACATCTAACAAGTAGAGCAAAAGAGATATTGTCTAAGACACATGACATGATCAGTGCAACAGATGATATCTAAAAGAGGTCATTAGCACGCATTTTTCTGTTTTTGCAAACAAAAGCATCACCACATTTTCCAGTTGACAAGCAAGGTAAAGCATGAGATGCAAAAGCTAACTGATATCTACCAAGATAAGCATTGTCCAAAACAAAGTGCTTCAGCAAACTTGTTATCATTTCAATTTTCAAGCTTTTTCTTTTTTTTCTTTTTCATTTATGCCAGGGGTTATTTGCGTGTCAAACCTTATGCTGACCATCCAAGTCAAGCCTACGGCAGAACTGGACCATCAGAAGCTTAAGACATTGGTCTTGGCATACACTACATTGTCCCAGTTCATACTAAAGTGCTATGGTACGCAGTCCAGAACAATGCAATGCGACAAAGCAAACCCACCTGGATCTTTACAAGTTATGCATAAAGAGGCATGGAATTTTCATTTTTCTTGATTTTTATAGTACATTTCCATGTTTTAAAGCAGAAGGATGTCCAAGTTGCATGTTTGCATCTAAGTCAGGAACTAGCTACAAGGCATGTAACAGATAGCAAAAACAGTCAGCCTACGCATGCTAGTTACCAGAAGCAATGGTGATCATTTTTCAAGTTTAAAGCATAAAAGCCATGCATATGACAGATATCAGACATATCAAGTGAACTGAAGCAAAGCATGATCATCGACAAGTAATCAAAAGCATGTACTAGCTAGAATAAGTAAGGCAGTTCAATCATATAACAGAAGCAGCTCTAAAGTGTGATAAATGAATATGCAAGATATGAACACACACAAAAAGACTCAAGAAAAGAGTAAAGAAGAAGGAAAACTGACGCAAAATATCCTAGAAAGGATACACAACACCCAAATCCCCTCGTAAACGCTCAAAGGTAGACTGATCTAGGGGTTTGGTGAAAATGTCAGCCAACTGATGATGGGTATCAACATGAACAAGGTCAATGACACCTTTCTCATATTGATCCCGCAGAAAATGAAAGCGCACATCAATGTGTTTGGTTTTTGAATGAAGATATGGGTTTTTCCCTACTACTAATTGCACTGGTGCTGTTGCAAAACAAAGGAATTCTGGTAGGAAAGAACAACCCAAAATCTCGCAGAGTGGAAATCATCCAAACCAACTGTGAGCAGCAGCTAGCAGCAGCCACATACTCAGCCTCTGTGGTCGAAAGTGCAACTCCAGATTGCTTTCGAGAAGACCAAGAGACAAGAGAAGAACCAAGAAACTGGCAAGTACCGAAAGTCGACTTGCGATCCAACCGGCACCCACCCAAATCGTCGTCCAAAAAGCCAGATAAATCAAGAGATGATGATGCTGAATAGTAAAGACCAAGACCGGGCGCATAAGTAAGATACCTGGATATTCGCTTGACAGCCTGCCGATGAGACGCGCGAGGTGAAGACTGGAAGCGCGTGCACAATCCCACGGTGAACTGAATGTCTGGTCTAGTTGCCGTCAAGTACAGCAGCGAGCCGATCATCCCTCGAAACTCCCTTTCATTGACCTTGACACCGTTCTCGTCCTTGTCCAGACCCCCAGATGTGCCCATCGGGGTCATCTGCGGCTTCAACTCCCCACCAAAGTCAAATTTCTTAAGCATATCACGAGTGTACTTACCTTGGTGGATGAAGGTGCCGTCCTTGGTCTGCTTGATCTGGAGTCCTAAGAAGTACTTAAGCTCACCCATGAGGCTCATCTCAAACTCATTGTGCATATGCTCAGAAAACTTGGACACAAGATCATTAGTAGTACCGCCAAAAACAATATCATCCACGTAAATCTGAGCGACTAAAAAATCTGAAGCAACTCTGAGAAAGAAGAGAGTTTTATCTAGTGAACCCATCACAAAGCCCTTTCCCAACAAAAATTGCTTCAACCGGTCATACCAAGCCCAGGGGGCTTGCTTCAACCCATATAAAGCCTTTTGATGCTTAAAAACATGTCGAGGAAACTTAGGGTTCTCAAAACCGGGGGGTAGCCTAACATAAACTTCGTCCTCTATGAACCCGTTCAGAAAAGCACTCTTAACGTCCATTTGAAAAAGCTTAAAACCCTTCGAAGCGGCAAAAGCTAAGAGAATGCGAATGGACTCAAGACGGGCAACAGGGGCGAAAGTTTCTTCAAAATCAATACCCTCTTTTTGGCAAAAACCCCTGGCAACTAGTCGAGCTTTGTTGCGCACCACAACCCCATCTTCACCTTGTTTGTTTTTGAACACCCACTTGGTGCCTATGGGGTTGCATCCTGGTGGCGGCTCAACTAGTGTCCGAACCCAATTTCGGAAAAAGTTCTCAAGCTCTTCTTGCATAGCATTAATCCAATTTGAATCAGAAAGAACATGAGAAACATCTCTGGGCTCAAAAGATGCAACAAAAGCAGATTCAGCAAACACAGCACGAGAGGCATTAGATGAACGCAAAGTTCTCTCAGTCTAATCACCTATGATGAGCTCTGAGGGATGGTCACGCTGAACTGCTCGGGTTCCCTGGTGATCTGAAGTCACCTCACCGGAGTCAGCAGCTGGCACCTCTGGACTCAACTAAGGGGGTTCGATCGTAGTGGAAGAAGTGATCAGAGGTCCACCCTCATCCTCAGTCGAAGTCTCAGAAGGTGTGGGCTCTGCAGGGGGTGCAGAAGGCCCACCCTCATCAGCAGCTGGAGTATCCTCATCTTCCTCGAAGATGGACTCTCCGAGCTCATTATCACCAGAAGGCTCAAAAGAAGGAGTCAAAGAAGGCAAGGACTCATCAAATGAAACTTCACAAGTCTCGACAAGCTGCTGGGTTTCGAGTTTCCAAACACGGAAACCTCGAGAATGCAATGCATAACCAAGAAAAACGCCATCCCAGCAACGAGACTCAAACATGTCCAAATGCCCTCCCTTCTTGAGCACAAAGCACTTGCAACCAAACGCTCGCAAGTTGCTCACCTTGGGCTGTCTGCCAAACCGCAGTTCATATGATGTCTTACCAAGGTAAGCTCTAAGAAAGATGCGGTTGGCCAGATAGCAAGCCGTGTTCATGGCTTCAGCCCAAAAACGCCTAGGAGTCCTCTGCTCATCGAGCATCGTCCTGGCCATCTCGACTAGCGTGCGGTTCTTTTGTTCCACAACGCCGTTCTGTGGAGGAGTGTAAGGAGAAGAAAACTGATGGTCAAGACCTTGATCACTACAGAAGCTGACGAACTGAGAGTTCTTGAACTCAGAGCCGTTGTCGAAGCGAATTGCTCGCATCCAACCATTGTTCTCATTCTTCAGCTTCAAAATCAGGTCATGAACAAACTGAAAAGTTTCATCCTTAGACTCCAAAAAGAAAACCCACGAGAATCGAGAAAAGTCATCAACAATGACAAGTGCATACCACTTCCCACCGACTGAACGTACCCGAGCTGGACCAACAGTGTCCAAGTGTAAAAGCTCGCCCGGATACGAAGTCATCACCTGAGTCACAGGTGAGTGAGAAGCGGCAACCATTTTCCCATGACGACAGGGATGACAAACTAGATCCTTCTCCATCTTAAGCTTGGGCAATCCTCGGATGAGGTCCATAGAGCTCAACCTGACTAGCAGATCAAAACTCAAATGACCTAACCTCCTATGCCACTTCTAGAGCTCAGAGGAGGATCCAGCAATCAAACAGCGAGAAGGGCCAAAATAACTAGAGAAGTCAATTCGAAATACTTTACCGAAAGGTAAAATCTGACAAACCAAAGACCCTCTAGAATCAACCACAGAAGAGTTGCCCTTCTTAAAACGCACCTCCAAACCATCCTCAAGAAGTTGCGAAACATAAATCAAATTGAAGTTCAAGTTTCTAACCAAAGCAACATTCTTCAAAGAGAAATGATATGAAATGCGAATAGAGCCTATGCCACTTACCTTCCCTTGACCACTGTTCCCGAATGTGATGTACTCTTTGGAGCTCGGGGGAGAGAGACTGGAGAACCATCTGCAATGTCCCGTCATGTGGCGAGAGCATCCTGAGTCCATAATCCAAACGTCCTCCAGTCCCCGATCCTGCACAATCAGTGGCTGTAAGTGGGAGCAAATGTTCCGGCACCAGGTTTAGCAAAAGAGCTAAACCAGTGTCGAGCCATCTGCTCAAAAGATGGAAAGCGAAAACCATCAAAAGAGTTTGGACCAAAACACGGCTCAAAGCGCGGTCCACGGTTCTCCCTTGAACCTCGGCCACGAGGTCTAGGACCATAGCCAAAATGGCCTGGAGATCTACCGGAACGACCACCACCAACAGGAGCACGGGCACCAAAGCCGTCTCCTCTACCACCACCTACACGACGCGGCCTGGCCTCCAGCCTCTCCCCGCGTCGAGGAACACGCAGTCTACCACCCTGCTAGTAGAACTGCTCCTGACCACCACGAGCCCTCTCTGCTCTCTCAACCCGCTTCCTCCTGAAGCAAAACTCTGCAAGATGCCCGTCTCTCTAACAGTACTCACAATGATAGGTGGGCTTCTTGGGGTGTGGTTGAGGCTTGGGATTCTTGGTCTTAGTGGTGTTCGGTGTAATCTTTTTGGGTTGAGAGGGTCCAGGAAGAGAGTCAAGACAAGTGTGGAGGTGTTTGGGCTTTGGAACCCAGATAGGTTTCTTGGGTGGAGCTTTAGGTGGTTCATGGATCACTTCATCCTTGGGCTGACAAGCCTGGGAAGACTCAGTGGAGTGAGTCTTGGGATACCTCTGCTCTGGAGTCATTTCACTCCACTCCACTGCCCGGCTAATGGCACTCTCAAAGTCAGCCTTGGTGTAGGTATAACCTACTCCAAACCCATCCTGCCTCTTGAACTGCTGGATCATCATGCCGAGCTGAGGCTCTCTGGCACTGATCCAACTCAGGATAGAACGGAGGTAAAAATTCTCATTCTGAGAATCTGCTAGCTCCTCTCTCAAGGAAGCTAGAACCTCCACCTAAGACAAGCAGGTCTCACACTCACTCTCTATTTGAACAGACTTCTCGGCTTTCAGCTTAATCAACTCCATTCTAAGAGACATGCAGTTCTCACAGACAGTGGGTGGAACTGACAGTGTCTCAAGATCTAGCCTAGTTTGTGCTAGCTCAGCTCTAACTCTCTCCAAATCCCCTAAATGCTCATCGCCCTTGGTTTTCAGCTCAGCTAAGACAGCTAGATGAGATGGGCAATCAGCACAGGGTGCGACGACAGTGGCTTGAGCATTTTTCAGCTCCAGCTGAGCGCTTTCAAGCTCAGTGGCCAAAGCATCCCTCTCATCAACCCTTTCTGTGTACCTGGACTTCAGAGTCGATAGGTCACACAGAAGCACCTCACACTTTGGGCACTCACTGCTATCACCCAAGCAAGGGGAAGAAGATAGACTCTCAATTCTGCCGTTGGCCACGGCAAGCTCACTTTCTAACTCATCTATCCTCTTCTTAGCCCCCCTTAGCAGTTTTTCATGATATTTCAACTCCTGATGATTGCTTTCAAGTAAATCAACGATTTCGCGCTCATAGGATGATACCTTTTCGTTGTCGTCATCGTCGGAGTCGTCGGAGGAGCTCTTTTCTTCCTTATCCCCAAGAGCCATTGAACAGAAGCTCTTGCGGGATCTTCGGTGCTGGTGTGAGCGGCTCTTCGGCTTGTCTCCGAAGGCCATGAAGCAGAGGCCCTGCCGGATCGTCCTTGTCCTTCCCCTTTCTGATGGCGATCTCCTCATCGCTTGAGCTCGATGAAGAGGAAGAAGACGTGGACCGCTTGGAGTAGCTCTTCTCCATCTCAGCGAAGAAGGCCTTGTCACGCTTCTTGTTCTCTCGCCGGTAGTCCTTCAGGGCCTTCTTGAAGAATCTGGTCTTCGCCTTGCCCTTGTTGAAGGAAGAGTTGTCGTGCTTGCCGGAGTCGTGGAAGCTGCCACCGGTGCCCTTCTTGTGTCCATTGCGCTTGGGGCAGTCGGCGATGAAGTGTCCTGGATCACCACACTCAAAGCATCCAGATTTTGTGCCATGTCTTTTGAACATTCTCTTGTCATAGACACAACGCACCCGGTTGTTAAAAAGACACAAATCATCATCACCCAACAACTCAAACTGGTCCTCGGTGATAGACATCAAACAGAACCCAGCACAGCTCATAGAAGAGGGATCAACAAAAGGTGTAGCAAGGGCCAGAGATTTCGATCCAGAACCAGTGAGATTTGATCTCAGCTAGAGATCAACCTCAGTAGCCTTCAGCTTGCTAAACAACTTAGAAATGGTCAAGGTATCATAAGAAGTACTCTCAATGATAGAAGATACCTTGATCTCCCGGATCTTTGGGTCCAAGGTATGGAGAACCTTGAGCGCCTGCTCATGATCTTAGACTAATTGAGCACCCTCAGCCTTGTTGTCCCGAAGCTTGTTTATGATCGACTGAAAACGACCAAACAAAGCCTCAACAGATTCACCCGGCTTCTGTGTGAAATTCTCATATTCACGTCGGTAGGTCTGATAGAGCCGAGCCTTGACCTGTGCTGTTCCCTCATGGTGTGCCTTGAGGGTAGCCCAGATCTCTCTCGCAGTGGAGAGATGACTCACACGCTCAAACTCAGTGGGACCTAAACTAGAGAAAAAAATGTTCATAGCCTTACTGTTGCTCAGATGTTGAGCAATGATACCAGTAGTACCATGCTCAGCGACTGGCAATATGACAAACGTGGTGTGAACGTAAATGTCCCAAATGTCCGAACCCTGGCTCATGAGATAGGCTCGCATGCGAGTCTTCCAATAGTTATAGCCATAGGCTTCCAAGGACGGAACCTTGCCAGGAGACGATCGAAGCTAGCACTATTGAGGTATGACCTTCGAACCACAGGCCAGCTTCGAAACAGACTCCGAAGCATGTCGAAGTATGTACTTCGAATAGCTCTAGTTGGAGTTCACCTTCGCAAAGACAGACGAAGTATGACAAGCCAACAGACTAAGTGCAACACATACCTCGAAGCTAAATTCACAGGACAAGAGTGAAGTCAAACAGAAAGACAAGCTTTGAAGTCCAACTTCGAAACCTGTCGAAGTATGGACTTCGAAGAGCTCAAGTCAGAGTACCTTCGCACAGAAGTTCGAAGTATGATACGCTGACAGTTCAAGAAATACTTCGAGGCTAGCAACTCAGTACACAAAATGAAGTTTGAAGTTCAAGCGAAGCCCTCGAGGATGTCAGATCGAAGCTTGCCTCACGGAGCTGAGGGGCTTCGAACAAAGAAGGGGCTTTGTCAGAGAACAGCCAGAAGAGGGACTTTAGTCCTGTCAACTCGATCAAAAAGCTGTGCAGTAAAAGCAAAGCTAGAGTACTAGTGTACTGTTGCTACTGAGTAGTAGTACTACTTGCAACCAGTATGAACTAGTACTACTTCCGTGAAGAACAGTAGCAACCGAGGCACAAATCCTCAGGAAAAACAGCTAAGCACGTGAAATGAAGCCATGAAAACTGCTACAAAAATGCTGCGCATGATCAGAGAATAGAAGCTTCACTGCATCAGAGAGAACTGAATAAATGCAAGGCACCAAAAACAAGAACAAGCAGCCTAGCGGCGCACAACCAAAGAGAGAGAACAGGAGACAAAAGTGACCCAATAGAGTAGTAAATGATTTCAGCAAAAGGGGTAGTCCAACCCTAGGGATTGGGGTCCTATTTATAGGCTGCCCAATGGCCTAGAATATTCCACCAGCCCCTTAGGGTTTCTACAGAAGTAAAAATACAGGAAATGACTCAACTGCCCTTAGGTATTTTTACAGACACAACTGACTGACTGTGGGCCTAGAGATACAGATGACTTATCCGGAAGCTAAGCTTTTGTAGCGACTACGGCTTCTCTTCTGGACAGTCTGATACAGAATCAACGGTTGTCAGTTTTGCGCCGAAACTGACAAAGCCTCCACCGACTTTGCACTAGGTACCCGGATTGGGCCGGCCCGATTCCGTAGCTCTCTCAGCCCAGCAATTACTCACCGCCCGTGTACCTGAGTCAATCCTGGTCAACAGCCCAGTGGGTCTTCTGCTGTTCCTGTCCCATGTACCCGGATTGGGCCAACCCGACTTCGCAACTCTCTCAGCTCGACCGTCGCTCGCTGCCCGTGTACTTGAGTCACACGCGGCCCATGAAACAGCAGATCTCCTCTTTTCTTCTATCCTCTTTGACTATCGTTGACAATTACTCATCACATGTGGAGCCATGAGGCCCACGCTATTCAGCATGGCTCCTCAGCCGCGGCTTGGGGCTTCGAGGAAGCCGGAGGTTCACTCGAGCGAAGAGCCTCGTCCACCCAATCCTTGACCGCATCAGGGCCCTCTGCTTGCCAAGCTGCCTGGAGGACCCTCCAAGACTGGGCTACCGCCGGACTAGGAGAAAGGAGGTGGCTCCCCCCTAAGGCGATGGGGTGAGAACTCGACGACGAAGGCAGGGGGCTTCCAGAAGCTTCCAGGTGATGAAGGATTCTGAGCGCAGCTACCTGGGCCGATACCTCACCGTATCTCGACATGATGAGGCCTATCTGCCGGACGGCAGCCTGGACGAACTTTAGCCACTTGCTAAGGGGCTCCCGGGTGACGTCAAAAGCCATGCACCCGGTGCCATAGCGCGCCAGCACCCTCCGGAGTGAAACTACGGTGTCGGCCGCCATCTTTTCTCCCTAGGCTAGCGCCTCGGTCGCCTCCTCATTCCAGGCCAGAAGGTCCGTCATGGTCTGCTCGAGCTGGAGCACCTGAGCTTCGTGGGCTTCAGCGGTGGCAGCTACCTCCCAGAGCTCATCCATCTCCGAGACTTGGGCTTGAAGTGTGAACACCTCCCCCTCAAGCCGGTCTGCCTCTTCAGCTCGGGACCGAAGCCCCTCCACTTCTGCAGCTTTGGCCCGAAAGATGTTGACCTCCGCTTCGAGCTCGTCTGCTTGGGAAGCCCGCGCTCGAAGTCCTTCCAGTTTGGCGACTCGGGCCTTGAGGGCGTCAACCTCCGCGATCTGGGCCTCGAGTGCCTCGGCCCTGGCAGTCCGAGGGCGAAGAGCATCGACCTCCACCTCCAACGTCAGGAGCCGGTTGATCTCGGCTGCCTGCTCCCAGACTAGTCTCTCGGCAGCGTCCGCTCGCCCAGAGAGCTCCGAAGCACTGCTCTCGCGGCGACTATGTTCGGAGAGCAGGGACAGCATCGAGTCAAAGAAGAAGGCTAGGGGCTCGCACCAGGGTGCTTCGAAGAAATACCTGGCTGGCGGTGCTCTCAATGGCTCGGCCGAGGTCGATGCCGTCCACCTAGCTGAGCTCATCTATCACCCTGGCCTCCCGCAAGCGCAGGTAAAAGTCGTGGACCGGGGCCACCCTCGATGCGAAGTCCTCACCTTCCTCCAGGAAGGGGAACAGGAGGGGCACGCTAGAACGCGCGCCCCTCGAGCTAGAGGGTGGTCGGATCCCAGCCTCTCTACCAGCCCCCTCGGAGGCTTCTCTAGGGGCCTCCTCCGACTCCGCCCTGTCACCTAGCCCCGAAGTTCCCACTGCGCTTGCAGGGACTTCGGACCCTATATTGGCGGCATCCCCGGAGGGTATCGGGGCAGGAGCTGGGACTTGGGTGGACGTACCTGCCCAAGAAGAACGAAGGTCAGAATCGAAGGAATTTGATGCTTCCAAGTAAAAAGACATGTGGAACCACGTACCTTCATTTGCAGTTTCGATAGGGGCCTCTGAGGGCATGGATGCGTCCCGGAGTGCCCGACCGATAGAACAAGTTGTCTATCGAGTTCACCGGGGAACCTGCTGCTTCCGCAGCAAGTTCGGCCTCGACATCGGCGCTCTCTTCAACAGCTCCAAGGGGGTGGGCCAATCCCCCCCCGGTCTAGGCTGTCGGTCTCCCGACTCCCCCGGGAGCTGGCGGAGACCCCCTCTGAGGCAGGACCGCGTGGAGGGGTGGATTTTGGAGACGACTCCGCTTCGATATTTGGCGCCTCCTACCCGGCCCTCGAAGTAGGCGGCGATGGGTTCGAGGGAACTGGAGTGCTTCCGGCACCACTGGAAGCCGGTCGCTCCGGGCGGACAAGGTCCAGAACCACCGAGGGATCTTTTGGTTCCGTCCCGGCCACCTCGCTAGAGTACCCCCATTTGGAGTGGGAGGCGGAGGAGTGGGCCGGGGAAAGCCTCTTCGGGCCCTTCACCACCTTCTTCTTCGAGGGGCGCCTAGGGGAGGGCCCGGCATCGAGGTCTGCCCCCCTCTTCTTCGAAGTCGCGCGAAGGGCTTCCCCCTCCGGGAGAGGCGGGGGAGAAAGCTCGAGCGCGTCCCACACGTGGTTGTGCTGCCCCCAAGATCCTACGAGTTCTACCCGCCATTTGTACTCAGTCGGGGTGGGAGCCCCGAGGATCCTTTCGGCCATCCGGGCTACTTCGTCAGTGGTCTTGGCGACGAGCGACCCTGTACTCGAGGGGTAAGTCTGATGACCCTTCGAACATAATGAAAAGATTGACAAGGTTAACAGAAGGCGGATGCTAACCGAGCCGGTGGGAGAGCTCCGTCGATGTTGACTCGTCCCGGGTGCTCCGGAGTGACGCTAGCCACTCCTCCTTCAGTGGCAGGATCTTGAGGGCGACGAACTCCTCCGACAGATCCCGCATGCTCATCCGGCGGGCGACGATTTGAAGCAGCTAGGATGCGGGCGGAGACCGAGGCGGCGCTGGCCTCGACGACCGCCTCCCGCCGGAACCAGATGTGGCGCAGAGGTCCTGCAAGCCCGGAGCTCAGCCCCACTCGGACGTAAAACCACCGGTGCACCCACTTGGAGTACCACCGTTCGATGATTGCCTTCGCCGGGAAGGAGTCCACGTACCTCTTCCGGAGCTGGAAATTGATACTTCCGAAGGCCAGCACCTGGCCGTCCCTCTTCTTTGGTTGGCAAAGGGCTTCGTGCATCTGGGCGAAGACCTCTGCCCTTCCCTCGTAGCCTTCGGCATGCATGGCCCACTCGAAGATAGCGAGGCGAGCCACGGCGTTCGGGGATAGCTGCGGGAGCTCGAGGTGAAAGGCGTATAGGACCCCAGAGAGGAGCTCGGAAGCCTGAAACCCCAGCCCCGCGTCGAAGAACGCCTCGAAGATGATGACTTCCCCTTCGCGCGGCGCTGGGACCGACTCCGTGCCCGGCTTCCTGGCCCTCGATTCGGGGCTAAGGTGGCCCCTAGTCACCTGCACGATAGACACGTCCATACACACTGATTGCCCCAGCTCTAGGGTCTGCTCCAAGAACCGCTCCGAAGCTGGACGAAGCTCCCGCGGGTCACGCGCCTCTGACAGACCTAACGCCGCCACCGCCGCCGCCGCCACTGCCATCTGGAGCTGCAGGAAGCGGGGGTCTACCGCCGCCGCATAGGCGCTCCTCTCCGCCAAAGCAAGAGGAAGCGAAAGGAGGAGGCAAGCAAAAGGAGGAAGCAAGAGCTCGAAAGCGAGTGTTCGCCCATCAAGACTACAGCTAAGGGACTAAGCGAGTGAGCTGGAGGGGGCTTGGTTGGCGAGTCAGGGGCTATTGATGCGAGAAGACGGCTGCTGCCCTGGCACTTTAGCGTCGCGCCGGTCCACCTTCCGCCGATCGGTGCGCGTGCGCCGGCCGCACGGCACCCGCATTTAAGACCTTGCTGGCTCACCTTGAGTGCACCCGTCACCGACGGTCCGCCTCCCCCGCATCGCCTGCATGCCCAGTGCATTGATTGCATTAAGTGATGCGCTAGTCCAACTTCTCGTGCGCTGGAGCCTAGTGGTCAAAGCCGCGTGGGCGTCGAGAACGGTTGGTGAAAGCCCCTCCCTTCGCAAGGGCGCAAAGCGACTTGTTCGCCGAAGGCGCTCCGAAGTCGGCTCTCGGCCTTCGGACTCCGGAACGTTTCAAGGCCCCGGAACATCTTCGGAGCAATCAGACGAGGGCGTCTCGCAACAAAGATTCGCGGTATCTATGTGAGTTGATTTCTTATAAGGCTATCAGAATTATCATGTGCGCTTCCATCCTCTCTCCCATGCAGGACTCTCTAGAGGAAAAAAGCGAGGGGCTACTGTTGGGGGAGATAATCCCGATGACAGTTGTAAGCGCGAAGAGCAGTACAGTTCGGAGAGGAGGCCACATCCGGAAGACCCGAAGCCCTGCGTCGAGGTACCCGTGGGCCTCCGGACGGGGAGGCCCGATGGTCTCCGGGAGCTCCAAAGTATGCCGAAGGGGCTCCCGGGGGAAGCAACCGGTTGGATGCTGGAGGCCAGCCTTTGGGAGGTCCAGAGGCTTCGGGGCGCAACCGTACGTGGGAAAGGACCCGGTCAAGGCCGCCCTGGGACAGGATCGTAATCGCCTGCGCCATGTCAGGCGGCCGTTGCAGCGCCCGACACGATTGATACGGTGTCAGAATCGCACCTTCTTGTCTGTACTATGTAACACCTATTCTTATCTGTGCTACAGGCCGGTGTCAGACCGAGTAGCGGTTGAGGGTTTTGGAGGTACCCGACCCTTCAGGGCGGGTCACCCTATAAATACCCCCCAACTACATTTGTAATAAATACACGATCCGAGAATACAATTTGTGCACTGCATTCCATTACTCTCATCCACCAAGAAACCTGCTGGTTAGATCCGTCGTCCAAACGCCCACCGTCAACTCCATAGAGAGTATGCCCCTGCCTCGGAGCTCTCGCCGTTGAAAGCGTTGAGCATCAAGTTGGTCTTCTTCAGGTCATCCTCATCCCTGCAAAGTTTCTTCAACAACGAGTAAGGCATTAAGTTAACGGTGGCATCGCCGTCGACGAGCATTCAGGAAATCAGCTGTCCATCGATGTGACCTCTGACGTAGAGAGGCTTTAGATGGCGAGCCGAGTCCTCGGGCTTCTCAAAGATGGTATTGCGTGGACCGAGGTTCAATTGAGTGACCTCGACCTCGTCCTGTGGTAGGGCGAACTTGGCGGGCAGCGTGACGATGTTGATGTCCATCACCTGGGGTGCGGGCCCTTCAAGGATGGGCGAGTAATCGTCATCGAGCATGTCATCATCATCGTCGCTTGGACTAGGAGCCTGGTTGGTTATCTCAACCGGCTTCTCCCTCCATACCTATTTATTAGCTGGCCGAGGGTGGATTTCTTCGAAGATAGTGTCGTGCTCGGCCTCAGCTTCCCTCTCGCGCATCTCCTGTGCCCATAGTCGTTGTAGACATCTCTTCTATGATTTGGACATGCCTGGAGGTGCCCAAGATGGTTGCGGCTTGGTGCCGGGTGCTACTATTCGGTTTCCATTAATTCTGGTTGAAGTGGTACTGTGCCCCTCAGCCTTGTACACCCTGTGTTTGGAAGGGTCTTCGCTGCGAACCCCGACGGACGAACAAGCCGTATTCGGCCGACCGAACCAGGCTTCGGCGCCAAGCCCGGCCGAAGCATGGGACTTACCTCCATCAGACCTCGGTGAACAAGTCTTTGGGATTAGGACTTCCTGAGACCCAACTCTGATGTTGATGGCTTCAGACTCCCTGACTTCGGCCTCCGCGTGCTCGCACCCTTTGGCTTCGCTCTGCATGGTTCGATTCAGAGGCACCACGGAAAGTCTGTGGATGATGCCCCCCTCCATTGCGTCTGTTTGTCCCTACCATCCATAATACTCCGAGGGAAAGCAAGGCATAGTGTTAGGTTGAGGAGGGTACCCTGAGCTGGATACGTACGGAGCCAACGGGGTCCCCGCCCAGTCATACGGCGGAGGCATCGGCGGCTCTAGTGGCCTCACCCACTGTGAGCCGAACCCGTTACCCGGAAGGGGGTTTGGTAGAGTTGATGGTGTTTCGAACCACACCACCGAAGGGTCCTGCCAGGCCGGAGGTACGTTTGGCCAGTGTGGGCCGAAGCCTCCCATCGGAGGAGTCCAACATTGTGGGTCAAAGTTACCGTACGGGAGGTTCACCCATTGTGGCTCAAAACCACCGTGCGGAGTGTTAGGCCACCGTAGTCTGAAGCCACCGTGCGGAGGGTTTGATTGCTTCGGTCTGAAGCTACCCTTCAAGAATCTTGGACCCTTCGG